>CM050164.1:26374195-26679195 GCA_027410445.1 Discoglossus pictus
AAACAAAAGCCAAATGGCCAGTACTTCACGAGGCTCAGAACTCATTCATTCATATTTCTTCATTCATTGTCTTTCTTTTATCTCTTCTCTGCCATCTTGTTACCATTTCTTCTGTAAACTTAAGAGGACCTTTTCACCATCCTGAATTAATTGCTCACGCAGTAAGTTGACTTATTTTGTATCTTGTTCAATATTCAGAAAGAGGATAGTATGAGATCAATAAGCTTCAGGAAACTAGAAGCTGCTTTAGAGCAGTGGTGGGCAACAGGTGGTCCGGGGGTCTCATGCGGCCACTAGACACTTCCCATGTGGCCGCCATCTTTAGAGCATGTCCTTCTTCTGCATTACAGTCTCTCTGATCTCTCGCAATTAGCAAATTGATCTATCTTACGCTCCAAAATATTTACCTTTTATTATCCACATCTACCTCTCCCCCACGGTAATGTGTACATTTTTATTACATTTATAATAAAAAAAAGCTAAACACGCTAAGCAGCTCTTGGCTGCCATATATGAGATCCTTCAGGTGAAACTGGTTGCCCGTCACTGCTTTAGGTTGTATATTCCTCAGTGCAAGGGTTCTCAAACCATACAATATATATCTACTATATTATATATTATAGCATTATACAGACGGTGAGCACTGATATTCTATTTCTGTTGCCTGTTATGAGCAGACTGGTTTGAAATTATAAGGCATCCAAAGCCACTTGAGACCTGAATGGCAATGGGTAGTCCAAAGACTATGGTTTGAGAACTGCTGCTTTAATAGTAGTACGGTGGTCCCCAGTCTTTTTGTCGAAACTTCAGTCAACTACAGTGTTCAAGTTTTTTATTTCATAATTAATTGGCAATTAAGTCAGTAAATTTGAAAAAGTTTAATTAAATTAAAATAACTGGTAAATTACTGATAAAATTAAAAAAAATTGTGTCCAATAATATTTTGTTAGTTATAATTTATATATAATAATTCTGAGATGATATGTAGAGTAGAAAGATTATCAGAGCGTTAGTGCTATGCTGAATAGAGCGTATTTCTTCTTCGTCTTCACGTGTTCATGCAATCACTTCACTGTCCTTCCATACATATATACCATGCTCAGATAATATCTCCCTGGATGTTATTCAATAATTGACATGGCCCTGGCCAATAACGTGTGTGTAAAAAAAAAATATATATATATATTTATTTATCCACTTCTGGATCTCTACCTTGTCATGGGGAAGTGGCTTGTGCACCTCAATGAAGCTGTATGTGTGTGTGTATATATATGTGTGTGTGTGTGTGTTCCTCTCCCTCCCCTGTGTCTCTTCCCCCCCTCTCCCTCCCCTGTGTCTCTTCCCCCCCTCTCCCTCCCCTGTGTCTCTTCCCCCCCTCTCCCTCCCCTGTGTCTCTTCCCCCCCTCTCCCTCCCCTGTGTCTCTTCCCCCCCTCTCCCTCCCCTGTGTCTCTTCCCCCCCTCTCCCTCCCCTGTGTCTCTTCCACCCCCTCTCCCTCCCCTGTGTCTCTTCCGCCTCTCGTGTCTCTTCCGCCTCTCGTGTCTCTTCCCCCTCTCGTGTCTCTTCCCCCTCTCGTGTCTCTTCCCCCTCTCGTGTCTCTTCCCCCTCTCGTGTCTCTTCCCCCTCTCGTGTCTCTTCCCCCCCTCGTGTCTCTTCCCCCCCTCCCCATGTCTCTTGCCCCCTCCTCTCCCTCCCTGTGTCTCTTGCCCCCTCCTCTCCCTCCCTGTGTCTCTTGCCCCCTCCTCTCCCTCCCTGTGTCTCTTGCCCCCTCCTCTCCCTCCCCGTGTCTCTTGCCCCCTCCTCTCCCTCACCGTGTCTCTTGCCCCCTCCTCTCCCTCACCGTGTCTCTTGCCCCCTCCTCTCCCTCACCGTGTCTCTTGCCCCCCTCCTCTCCCTCACCGTGTCTCTTGCCCCCTCCTCTCCCTCACCGTGTCTCTTGCCCCCTCCTCTCCCTCACCGTGTCTCTTGCCCCCTCCTCTCCCTCACCGTGTCTCTTGCCCCCTCCTCTCCCTCACCGTGTCTCTTGCCCCCTCCTCTCCCTCCCCTGTGTCTCTTGCCCCCTCCTCTCCCTCCCCTGTGTCTCTTGCCCCCTCCTCTCCATGTCTCTTTCTCCCCCCCCCCCATGTCTCTTTCTCCCCTCCCCCCCCATGTCTCTTTCTCCCCCCTTCCTCCCCTGTGTCTCTATCGTATTTTATACTGTGTTTTCTTGGCAATTGTACACCCATTAATTATCTCACTCTTGTGATTGGCAGTATATAAGCCCTTACATTGTAAATTACTATGTTAAAAATAAATTGTATTAATTTTATTCAAGTATGTTTTTACCTATAGTTTAAATGATAGCATGTTTGGAGCAGTTGAACATATGAAACCAGTAACACAGAGGACTTTCCAAATTTGGTATAATTTAAACTACAGATAATAACAAGCATGTAATTGGTCTAATATTGTTTAAAAAAAATATGGATTCGCTTATAGTAAACTTTCTAATTGAAGCTTGCAATTTTTCAGTCAGCCTTTTTGATCCACCCGTCCAATTCATCCAATCCAATTGCTCTGAACACTTCTAGTCTTTTATTTGCACATGGCTTCCACCGAAGTCAGCAGATTCAGAGCCCTAGGGGGTAACCAGCAGTGATGTCCCATTAGCAAGAAAAAAATGTTTTGCTTGGTGAGTGGATCAGAAAGGCTAACTGAAAAATTGCAAATTTTAATGCTAGTTTACTTAGGAAAATACATTTTATTTAATGTCATCAGTTTTACATTCTACTGTAATGTAGAACCTCAACTGGTGCATGTCTAAATGTGACGCCATATATCTATCTATCTATCTATCTATGTATAATCCTATTGCCCACCATCATTAGTTAAATAATGATGTGTTAATAGCCTTCTCGTAAAATCTATAGCACAACTTGGGTGCCAGCCCCACACTGTAACGCGCCAACATATCCCGTAGCGTTGTCTGAGGGTTGGTATCCTAATGTAATACAGAGAGCGTATGCTAAAGGAGCCATGTGGTTTTGGATTAAAGAGTGAAAATGCATTGTGATCCCATTTGCATGTCCCTGCCCAGTTTCCCAGAATGCAGTGTACAACTGTCTAAATGAGAACACAAATATTTAATTTTTTATTTTTTTTTCTTATTCATTATTTACTTTTCTTTTTTCCGTCCCCAATAGGTGGATTTTTAAAGAAAGGGGCCAAGCTTTTTTTCCGACGGAGGCATCAGCAGAAAGAGCCGGGCATGAGCCAGTCCCACAATGACCTGGTTTACCTGCAACAGCCGGGATCCGCAGAGCATCGCAAGAAAGGAGCTACACTCACCCGAATCCTAAACAGCAAGTTGCTCCATAAAAATAAAGGCAAGAACAAATTGCAGAGCAGCCCTCCTGAACCTGAGCACTAGGCCCCAGCCAGCCTGGGGGATACGCAGCTGCGGACTTGCACATAAACTAACCCATGGACATTGAGATAACCGGACCTTGTGAATGGGGTACCTGCTATCTCCTAGAAATTAAGTCCGTGTGTGAAAATATATTTTTTTCTTTCTTTTAGCATCAACACTGTGAGATTTTTAGGAGCCTGTACAAACCATACGAGATCTCAGAAGTGAAGAGTTAAAGTGATATATTGGAAGCTCCAAACATGGCATCATGTAAAACTAGAGGTGATAACAAGTACTTTATGGAATGGAATTTAAAAAATGCTGCCTGTAAATGTACATTGAAGTTTGCAGTTTTTAACTGCCAGTCAACCATTTCTGATCCACCTAAAGATTGTCTATTTTGATTGCTAATCACAGATAATAACTTATTGTCTACAGCGATGGCGTAGCTAGTGAAAGTTTCTTGTGTTAGAACCCCCCACCACTAGTACCAACTCATTATATAATAATATATATAGATATAGTTTTTGTTCAGTCGTGTCTGACTCTCTGTGACCCTATGGACTACATCACGCTAGGCACATCTTGTGTCAGTCCAGTTTTCATGGCAAACATACTGGAATCAGTTGCCAGTTCCTTCTACAGTGGACCGTGATTTGTCTGACCTCTCTGCTATGACGTGCCCATCTTGGGTGGCCTTACATGATATAGCTCACAGCTTCGTTGAGCTTCACCATGACAAGATAGCGTTCCAGAGTGGATATATATATTCACTGCAAGTCTAAAAATAAGTTTAACCGCTTATTAACCGCAATGGATTTCCAGAAATACAGTAATTGTACTGCATTCTGAGCCACAGGGCGGGGACATGCAAATGAGCAGACAATGCATTCTTGCTCTTAAATCCAAAATGCTATTTTATACATAGCTCCTTCAAATACATATGCCCGCTGTACCACAGCCTTAAAGCAAAGCAAAGGACTGTATTTTGCACAAATCATAAACCCAGTCACATATAGCTGTTACAAGCTTAATGGCTATCATCAGTGCAAGCTTGGTTTTGATTTGTGCATTGGATTTGTGAGTGTATATATATATATATATATATATATATATATATATATATATATATATATACATACATACATACATACATACATACATACATACATACATACATACATACATACATACATACATACATACATACATACATATGTGTGTGTGTGTTGACCCAGTGGAAGTTCCACCCCCTGGTCTGCAGTGTAAGCCTCGGGTTGGGCATGCCCAGTCATTTGCTTTGCATATGACTTACACTGAAAACAACTGATTCAATGCACCAAGGGGTAATCAGTAAATATTGATTATGATCTGTCAGCTCTAGCAGAGATAGACAATTTTAGTGGGTGTATCAGGCTGACTGACAGGCAAAAATTGCAACCTTCAATGTCATTTTATTGTAGGAAAATACAATTGTATAACCCCATTCAGTTGATAAAATACCTGTTCTCTCTCGTTGTAAATGACATGTTAGGGACCTCCATCATGTCACTATTTATATTTGTACAGAGATCTGCAGAATGTATGAAGGAAGATTAACTGATTACTATTGGTTAAGGGCTTTCGTAGCAATATGTTTGGCAGCGATCCTGTGTTCGACTGTCCAGTCCCAGAATCCCCTCTCTCACGAGCCTCTGGAGAGAGATATCTTATCAGTAACACAGCGCGGTGCCATTTATGCAAGTTTTCCTGTGCATGTGATGAATGTCGTCTTAAGCAGCAGCCCATCCCACCCAAGTCAGTGGTGTTAGAGCGATATTAGGTTTGCTACGGAAGAGCTATTGGCATAATATTATAAGAACATGTACAATTACATCATGATTAATACAATATGCATTTAGTGCTTTATAAATGATCAGATTTCTGAATTTTATATGCTGGATATATTACATCATAGTAATATCCACCCTATTTCTACAGAATAGTTCCTTGTACGCTATTCTCACATATAGCAAATCACTTCAGACTTGAATCCCCTACTATTCATAGTAGTATGTTGTATTGAAAACCTTTATTGATTATGGCCAATATGCTTTTATAAAAAACAAGTGTAATTTCTGATATATTCAATTTTGCTTTAATTGTGGGAAACATTTTTGTATTAACCGCATAAGCCATATGAGAAGGACCTTGGATGTAGATAAAATCTCTGTTCAGTTCTATTGACAGGCTGCTACAATGTTAAAGGGATATGGAAGGTTCCTGGATTTTACTAGGTATATTATCTATCTGTGTAACTATTTACTTTTATATACTTCTATTTTATTAAGAAGTGATTGTAAGAATAAATAGTCCCAGTATGGGTCTGCCCACTGCAGTGTATGCAGACACAGACTCTGTATGGCAGGATGTGCAGTATAGTACCCTAGCCTATCAGGGATCACATCTCAGCTGCACGTTGCTGAGAGATGGACACTGATTGGTTAGTGTGAGAGAGCACAGCACATACTACAGAGTCTGTGTATACACTGCAGTGGTTAGACCCATACAGGGACTATTTGTTTGATTTTACATGGTAAATACAGAGCCTATACGCACTTCTTAATAAAACAGTACATAAAAGTAAATATAAATATATATATATTTTATTTTTTTATTACAAAGAAATTTAAGTACATTTGTAAACCCACTTGAATGTCTAAAAATATGTAAAAAAAAACAAAAACTATTTCTTGCTCAGGTTTCCCAGAAATACGGTCATTGTACTGCACTCTAGGATACTGGGTGGAGACATGCAAATGAGACTGCAATGTATCTCAATCTTAAATGCAAAAAAGCACTTCATGCATAAGCTCACTGTGTTACACAGCTTTAAGCAAAGCATAGGATTGTATTATGCACAAGAGATAGATAGATAGATAGATAGATAGAATCTAGGAACCTTCCATATCCCATTAAGATGCTTAACAGGATTAAATGGAAATTCAACCCACAGTAGAATAATGCCTCTCAGGCTCCAAACCAACAAACTGTTTCTAAATGTCCACTTGAGAAGCCCCTGGACACTATCTCCATTTCCAGAACGACAGTGGACTTTTAAATAAACCCTAATAAAGTACCCTTTAAGTCCCCCAGCCATACACAGTCTGAGATGCATTAGGATGGGCTGCTGCTTTTGCGTATAATTGAATGACGTGCAAGTTAGCGTGAGGTGGTTTATATGTTCAGAAAAGCGGGTATAATTTTGCTTCACAAACTAAACACTGAATAACCCTTTGCCTGGGTGGTCTGCAGTGTATTTAAACTTAAGTATTGTAGACGTCTTGGGTAGAAAAGGGTGTTAACTATCCTGCTGTATAAAGTTGTTGCTGAAGTAGCATTAATAGCCATATGAAATGATATAATTATGCAAATGATGAACTTTATATACTATTTAATGCAGTATAAATATAATATAGGAATATTTTTCTCAAGTTTACATTGGAACTGCTGGTTAAAAAAAAGACATAAATGTTTTACTTTTACTAATGCTTAAATCATTTTTACATTTTATTCAGAAACGTCACTTTGAGGTTTAATGTTGTGTATATTTCATTAACGGGACTTGGTAAAGTATATCTTTTTTAATCTCCACCTACAATCATCCAGATTTTGAGTGATTCCTCTGGTTTTTAAAATGTATAGTCCTTGTCATTCTCCTTTACTGTTTTGCTGACTTCTCCGCCAATCACATTGAGAAATTGTAAAAAAGACATCACAGGATGCGTGCTGTGATTGGTTGAGAGACCAAAAACATGAAATTCTATTTTTTCTATATTTTACGCAATCACTCCTGTATTATTTTACATGCTGACCAGGAATGGAGATTTAAAAAAACTTTACCATGTCTATTTAAGCAACCATGTTCACCTCTTAATGATAAAATGCAAAAAAAAAAGAAAAAAGCATACATAAGCCATGCATCACTGCAACAAAACACATTTCCGGCCTACTCTGCTATATACATACTTTGGTTGCCATAGTGATATATTTTTTTTTTTAAACTTTATTAGCAAGCTAACAGTAGCTTCCCATTCTGTAGTCATTGTAACAATACACCTAATGAGGATATCGCAGCCAAGCATTTGCCAGACAATTACATTCATTTTTGATTTCAAGGGAATATAATTGTTTTATAATCACATATTTATTATTATTACATTGTCTTGGATGTGATTCTCCATTACTGTTAAATTACAATACTGAATATGAAGCCTTTGGGACAGATTTTAAATTAAGGGGCTGAAAAAAAACACAGCTGTTGTGTGTGTATTGTGCAACTTAATAAACATGTTTTTTATTAATTATATGTTTATATGATCAACAAAGGCATTTTTTATGTTGTTTAATTTAAATGAGGGTATTTGGTGATGTTTCGCTGTATCTTTAATTTTGTTTTAAATGAAGGTCCTGGAGCAGAATAAACAGCTTATTTTCATTTAGGGCTGGTCTCAGTCAGCCAACGTGAATGGATATAGCTGTATGAGCCATACTAGTCTTCAAGTCAGATTTTATAGACATGAGCAATCTCTTTACACACAGGCATTTTCTTTAAGCTTCAAGGATGCTTAAGTACGTTTTACTAAATTTTTATTTATTTTTTACAAAAAAGCAACTTTTATAATATTTAGAACATGCTCTGTTAAGATCATGACAATATGTGGCTTTCCATGTTCCTTTAAGTTCTGTAGCTTGTTTCACATCTTTATTTTTGGCCTGAAAGCTTGCGATCTAACCCTCCTTAGTAATTAAGAGGTATTTTGTAATATCTAATTTCTGATGCTGTGGCTAGTTCTATAGATTGTATATCTTATAAAATACATACAAGACTTGTTTTCTTTTCAGACTTGCGCTCTGTATTGATCTCAGCAGATATGATCAAAATTCAGCTTAATACATTAAATTAGTAGTAATTTTGACAAAGATCTTGTCTTCCTAACTGTGCTTTTCCTTGTCAGATGATGTTAGCAGGTTGTATATCTATGCGGGATGACAGGAACAAGCTAGTTATACAAAGTGTTTAAAGGGATTTAGAAGGTTCCTTCATAAGCTCTGATTTTACTGTCAAACAAATAGTCCCTGTATAGGTCTGTCCACTACATCATATGCAGAGAGGACCCTGTAGGGCTCGATGTGCCATGTAGTGCCCTAGCCTATCAAAGACCACGTCTCAGAAAATATGCTGCTAAGTGGTCCCTGATAGGCTAGGACACTACATTGCACATCCAGCTATACAGAGTCTGTCTCTGTGGGCATACCTATACAGGGACCATTTGTTTGATTGTAGGCAGCAATAAAATAAAGTACTTAAAAGTAAATAGATAGACAGGTATATTATGTACCTAGTAAAATCCCCAAAGTTTCCATATCCTTTTAAGGTCTAAGTAAGATAAAGAAAAATATTATATATATATATATATATATATATATATATATATATATATATATATATATATATATATATATATATATATTCATATACTATACACTCCTTGTGAGCATGCATCCAAAAAAAAGCTGCTGCTTCCTGATTATGATTTATTTAGTCAAGGTTATTCCACTTAATTTGGCGGCAGTTTGTTTTGTCTTTGGGCTCCAACATCTCTCTTAATGTTATTGGGTCCTCACACGAGTCTCTGATGCCTCCTCATCAGTATAGTTTCCAGCACAGTGCAAGCCCATGTTATTCTCTGGTTAATGAAGCATTCTTCCATTGAGATTAGACATCAAATTGTTTTCTATTTTTTCCAAGGCTAACACGGTACCAGCACAGAAATTATATATTTAAAATATACTCTATTTTGAGAACGAATCTTTAGAATGGGCCAAATGTTTTTAGTCCAATTTGACAAAAGACCATTGTAGCGGTATGGCATTTTATTGGGTCATTAATTAGACAAGAACAAGCTGCATGGGCCTTATTATTTTCTTCTCTTACATTTAAGCAAATGTTTATTCAGTTGCAACAATACACACTACATTTAATATAGTTTTAAAAATATTTTCTGTGCCTGTTTAGGGATATTTTAGGTCGACGGCCATCAGTTTTTTTTATTAACCTGACCCCTGCATGTGTTGAATTTATTAATTTATTTTTAATTTAAAGGACATCTGTAGAGTAGAAGAAGCTTTACGTATTTGTGATGTATGTAACAAACTAATGCTCATAGTTTACATAGCTGCTAATGCTGTTAACTAATTTTTAGAGAAAACCTACATTTAGTAGATTTTGCTAGTGCCTGGAAGAGGACATGATCATAGCCATGCAGTAGTTGGTATAGCGTAGAGAAAGCAGAACTTTGCAAGTTTACTTGCGACTGCCTCAATCTGAGCATGTGCGGTGGGAGGAGGAAGCCGCCAAATGTTAAAAGGTTATCTGACGTTTCTAATAAAGCAGCAAATCCCCCTCCATTCAAACCTTAATAATAAAAAAGGATTAGGATTTTCTGTAAAAAATGATTTACACAGCTATAGATTTGTTACATATGTCACAAATGTGAAGTTTTTCAAAAATTGCAGAGATATTGATGTTACAGAAGTACTGTACTCTGAATTGGCAATGTCTGCTGTGTGCATCCTCTCTTCTCTAAGTCAATAGGAACAGGGGACTGAAGTCATATCGAGCCTCCAAATTCAGGAAATATAGACAGTTTTGCCTTCACATGTTCTCTTGTTCTAGGATATAAAGTCTGCACTGGGAATTGAAGTGTTTTTTGGAACTGCTTATAATCTATGCTTAAAATGGAATTAGGAATTACATTTATTTGACTTATTTAACAACATATCAGAAAAAACGTACAATTCTTGTATTACACAACTATTTGCGCAGTGTATTTTACAGACTTGCTATGGATTGGCCCTTTTATAGAGCCGATCCATAGTTTCTTACATCCCCACCTGGTGATGGGAAGGGATAAGTCTGGTTAAAAAGTTAAAGGTTTGACTGTAAAACAAACCAAAATTAAATCAGGAGGATGAGCTTAAATGAAACCAGGGGGGATACCGAGCAGAGTACACCATCTACAGCCCACTGGGAGACAAACTCATCCAAAGCCAGGTGGTACTCTGCCCGGATACGGGAGCGCACCAGCGCCCGGAACATGGCCTCAGGTGACAGTGGAACCCCCTCTGTCCAACACTGCTTCCTGGACTTATATATAGCCAGCTTGGCTAATGCCAGGAGCAGGTTGACAAGGAGGACCCTGGCCCTATTGACTCGGGACACTGGGCAAAGGATTGGAATAGGACCCTCTGAGCACCTGAGGTCTCCCATCCGGGCACCGACCAGGGAGAAGCATGCTTAGCTTCAGGAAGCAGACCACATGGGTGGGCCGCAATCTAATAATTCCTTCTTTATGAAAATTATTTAGTAAAATTCATCATGGAGAGAACAGATTATATTATATTATCCCCTGGTGTTGTAAAAAGCAATTTGAGCAATCCATAACCCTATTCACAAAAGACAGAAACAGAGCTGATCCATATATACAGCTCTGTTTCTGTCTTTTATGATTGGTGAGGCCACAATTACAATACTGATAGGTTCTCTATCTGAAGTTGGCAGAGAACTATTGTGATGTGACCTGGCGTAAAAGAGAGCTGGTATATGAAATTAGATTTTAAAACTAGACTCCTAGGGCCTCATTCAATTGCGATTTGGCCAATTGAATAGGGCTCTATATAAGCACACCGCATATTTTTTTTTACAGACGTTTTTAGTTAGTGAACTTCTATCCAAAAGCAAGGTCTTCACTAACTAAAAACTTATGTAAAAAATGCTAAGTGCTTATATAGAGCCTTATTCAATTGGCCAAATCACAATTGAATGAGGCCCCTAGCGTGGCATCTTTTAGGGTACACTCTAGTTTTTATAGCAAAAAGTATCTAAAAATACAGAATCCCTTTGGCACAAACCAAATATACATGTGTATGTCAGGCAGTAATTGGCATATTTTTTAATTTGACTCCTTAGATACTTGAAAATTATAAAAATGGTTAAAAACATACATATAGTTGATATCAGATTTATCTGTATTGCGTAACCGCTGTGTTCATATCTCCATTTTCTATTCTATTTTTTCCATCCATAATAAATCCACTCCATATTTATTATCACACTCATATATGTATATAATTATATATATTTTGTTCTTACAGTGCCAGCTATATAAACCTCTCTTTGCAGAACGTACACTAAAATACAGGGAATTGTAATATGATAACTGCACCAAATATGTAGATCACTTTAGGAACGCCTGACTGCAGAGCTTGTACGATGAGGTTAAGCTCTGGGATATAAGATGTACCATTTTGCTTTGTTTTTAATGAAATTGAGATTTTAATAAAAGTTTTATTATCCTGATTTGCGGTGTATTCTGTCATTTATTCTTTATTTTCTTATATATGTTTGACCAGATGCCCCTGCTCTATGGAATGATACTAACCAACCATTTGTAGCAAATCCTATCTGCCCGTCAACTCAACATGCCTAAGACTGAGCTCATTATCTTCCCACCCTCTTCCACTCCACCTAAATCTCTCACCATTACCAACGCCATCTTCACTCCCAGGTCCGCTGTCTTGGAGTTCCTCTGGACCCTGCCCTCTCTTTCATTCCTTACATACAATCAATCACAGAATTGTTTTCATCTAAACATCTTAAAAATACGTCCCTAATTTACACAAGACGCAACAAAAATTCTAATCCATCCTCTCATCATTTCTCGCCTCAACTACTGCAACTCGCTCCTCTCTGGCCTCCCCATCTCTCTCCACTTCAGTCCATAATTATCTCCTCCACTAGACTCATCCACCATACGCCACGCTCAGTTTCTGCAACTCCTCTCTGTCAGTTACTATACTGGCTTCCCATAACCTCCAGAATAAAATGTCATGACCTTAACGTATAAATCCCTCAACAATGCGCCCTTTTATATCTCTGCTTTTGTCGCAAAATACTATCCTACCTACCATCTTCGCACTGCTAATAACCTCGTTCTTTCCTCCTCTCACTCCCACCTTCAGGATTTTTCTTGTGCTGCCCCTATTCTCTGGAACTCCTTGCCTCGCTCCATCATCTTCCTGCCTCAGAACCTCACTAAGAAGCTAATCACCTTCAGCCTTAATATGCACAACTGCACACTCTACAGCCTAATATCACTCGCATCACAATCTAGTGTAACACACAGACACCTCCACTTGCTTGAACACCGCCATCTTGCATTTATCACCCTCCTGTATCCCACACAAACTCTTTAGACTGTAAGTTTGCGAGTTTTCAACCATGTGTTGGTGCTTTGGAAGGACAGGGCCCTCCATTATTTTGCAATGTGTTACAGCACTACGGAATATGTTGGGGCGTTACAAATAAAGGATAATAATAATTTGTTATTTTAAATTTCCCCAGCTATATTAATGTACTTTATATAAGGAAAAGTATGGCCTATCTAGTGTAGGAGACAGCACCACGAGGAACAACATTGGACATTCACAGTTTTCTTTCTGCCCACCTCACCCGGGTTGTGTTTCTGTTAGGTCTATGAGGCCCAGGCCTAGGGCAGCACATTTTCAGGGGGCTGCAGGCTGTCTGAAGATGCAGTGCAGAACATTGAAATATATGCCCACCATACTCTCTCTATCTCATATATATATATGTGTGTGTTTGAAATGGTATTGGATTAAAGAGCAAAGCCTTTGTGGGCACATTTGCATATCCTTGCCCAGGTTCCCAGAATGCTGTGCAATAACTGAATTTCATATATACATACACAGAAAGGGGAAAGGAGGAGCTGCAATGGGGGGCTCACTAATCTAAACGGCCTAGAGCAGCATAAAATCTAAATACGTAGTGCACCCACACAATGACACACTCTGAGATGTGGGAAGACAAACACACCAATATGGCAGCCTACAATTTGGCTAATATGGCGTTCATTATGTAATATGCTTACTTTTAAAGGGGCAAGATGGATTTTACCACAGTAATGTACCTTTTTAAAGTATTTTAAAATATCCGTTTGCTAAAAAAAAAATTAAATGCTTAATATAAATCTTGGGGGAAAAAATAAAATATATATATATATATATAGTTTTGGTGACCTTCAAAACTGAGATGTGACCTTTTGAGACATTTTAAGGAGACTTTGCTTACTTACCTATCAGGGCTTGTTCATTTATTCCAGGATTGTCCGACACCGATCCTTTAGGGCGTGAGCCAGGCCAGATTTTCCAGTCTCAGCCCATTGAAATAAATCAAAATGACTCTGTAATCAGAATGTCCTCCTTAATGTAACGAGCTACAAGCCCTCGAGTACTGGAGTCGGATATCACTAACTTTTAAAAGAATCCCTAGTCTTATTTGATCCAGGATAAACTAAAATATAACTTGGGAAAGGTGCCACAATTAGGTGCGCAATCAATTACCATATATATATATATATATATATATATATATGTATATAAAAATTAAATCTTTTTTATTGAAAGAAAAGAAGGGTGCACCAACTCCAAATAAACACAGCAACATTGACATAAAATAGAAGCAATTAGCATTATGTAGGTTAAGCCTTCATTTTCCTTCCCTTAGGTTTTTGTTTTATAACTTTCCATAAGACTTTTATAAATTAACCAGCAAAGGTTCGTATTGTCTAAAAAACAACCAAGAAAAAAGAAGAAAAATAAATGGAAAAAAGGGTGTGAGGAGAGACTGGGACCTCAAGGTTATTCTTCGCTATCTATGACCAATGTACGATGTTTCTGCGGATCTTATTACCAACCAACTCGCAAGGTCCAAACATCCCAACAGGAAGCCATCACTAATATAGTTTGTGAAATGTGCGCAACGCTCCAACGATTGCGTCTGGGAGATGGGAAAGAGAGGAGAGAGCAAGAGAGAGGGAGAGACAGGAGATAGTGAGAAGGGAGAGACCGGAGAGAGTGAGAAGAGAGAGACAGGAGAGAGGAGAAGGAAATGAGAGAGTGAGAGACAGGAGAGAGAAAGAAAGGAGAGAGAGGGAGGAGGGAGAGACAGGAGAGAGTGAGAAGGTAGAGACAGGAGAGAGAGGGAGGAGAGAGAAAGAGAGAAGGGAGAGACAGGAGTGAGTGAGAAGGGAGAGACAGGAGAGAGTGAGAAGGGAGAGACAGGAGTGAGTGAGAAGGTAGAGACAGGAGAGATAGAGAGGAGAGAGAGAAAGAGAGAAGGGAGAGACAGGAGTGAGTGAGAAGGTAGAGACAGGAGAGAGAGGGAGGAGAGAGAAAGAGAGAAGGGAGAGACAGGAGTGAGTGAGAAGGTAGAGACAGGAGGGAGAGAGAAAGAGAGAAGGGAGAGACAGGAGTGAGTGAGAAGGGAGAGACAGGAGAGAGTGAGAAGGGAGAGACAGGAGAGAGTGAGAAGGGAGAGACAGGAGAGAGTGAGAAGGGAGAGACAGGAGAGAGAGAGAGAGAGAGAGAGAGAGAGAGAGAGGAGAAAGAAAGGAGAGAGAGGGGGGGAGGGAGAGACAGGGAGGAGAGAGAGAGAGAAAGAGAGGAGAGAGAGAGATAGAGAGGAGAGAGAGACAGGAGTGAGTGAGAAAGGAGAGACGGGAGAGATTGAGAGACGGGAGAGAGTGAGAAGGGAGAGACGGTAGAGAGTGAGAAGGGAGAGACAGAGAAGGGAGAGAATGAGAAGGGAAAGACAGGAGAGAGTGAGAAGGGAAAGACAGGAGAGAGTGAGAAGGGAGGGAGAAAGGAGAGTGATAGGCAGGAGAGAGAGAGAGAGAAGGGAGAGAGGAGAGAGAGAGAGTGGAGAAAGAAATGAGAGAGAAGAGAGAGACAGGAGAGTGTGAGAAGGGAGAGACGGAGAGAGAGAGAAAGGAGGGAGAAAGGAGAGTGATAGGCAGGAGAGAGAGAGAGAGAGAGAGAAGGGAGAGAGGAGAGAGAGAGTGGAGAAAGAAATGAGAGAGAAGAGAGAGACAGGAGAGAGTGAGAAGGGAGAGACGGAGAGAGAGAGAGAGTGAGAAGGGAGAGACGGAGAGAGAGAGAGAGTGAGAGAGAGAAGGGAGAGAGGAGAGAGAGACAGGAGAGAGTGAGAAGGGAGAGACGGAGAGAGAGAGAGTGAGAAGGGAGAGAGAGTGAGAAGGGAGAGAGAGTGAGAAGGGAGAGAGAGTGAGAAGGGAGAGAGAGTGAGAGAGAGAAAAGAAACAAGTGTGAGAGACCGGAGATAGTGAGAGACAGGAGAGAGAGAGGAGAAAGAAGAGAGAGAGAGGGAGAGACAGGAGAGAGTGAGAAGAAAAAAATGAGAGAGAGAGACAGTAGAAAGAAAGGAGAGAGAGGAGAGAGAGAGGGAGGAGAGAGAGAGAAGGGAGAGACAGGAGAGAGAGGAGAGAGGGATGAGGTAGAGAGAGTCAGAGACAGGAGAGAGGGAGAAGGGAGAGACAGGAGAGAAAGAGAGAGAGAGAGGAGAAAGAAATGAGAGAGAGTGAGAGACAGGAGAAAGAAAGGAGAGGAGATGAGGAGGGAGAGAGAGAAGGGAGAGAGAGACAGAGAAGGGAGAGACAGGAGAGAGTGAGAAGGAGGAGGGAGAGAGAGAGAAGGGAGAGACAGGAGTGAGTGAGGAGGGAGAGAGTGAGATGGGAGAGACAGGAGAGAGTGAGAAGGGGGAGAGACAGAGAGAGAAGGGGGGAGAGAGAGAGAAGGGAGAGACAGGAGAGAGTGAGAAGGGAGAGAAAGAAATGAGAGAGAGGAGAGAGAGAAAGAAATGAGAGGAGAGAGACAGGAGAGAGTGAGAAGGGAGAGAGAGAGAGGAGAAAGAAGGGAGAGACAGGAGAGAGTGAGAAGGGAGAGAGAGAGGAGAAAGAAGGGAGAGACAGACACTGGACAGAGAGAGGAAGAGAGACAGGAGCAAGAGAGACAGGAGAGAGCTCAGAGACAGACAGCACATAGACAGAGAGTGCAGAGACAGAGAGAGACAGCACAGACAGTTAAAGATAAAATGATATGATACAGTCATGTTACTATATAATATGACAAACCTATATAAAAGTAGCAGTCTTTCAACAAAAATGAATAGAGATTTGTTCTAAGTCCATGAGCCTCTTATTTTTCACAGGGCAGGTTAAATATCTATCAATTCATACAAATTAAATGCAATTCTTACAAATCTAAGGCTTGGTCTATTTATTTTATTGCACCTTAATAAGACTCCCATTTACAGACACCCTGTCATCAACCCCAGCTGCCCCAGAGCCTTCATAAACTACACTTCCCAGCATGCTCCGCGCTCAGTCAGCGCCGCTTCCGGTCCTGCGTGATTTCCGGAGCGGATCGGGACCCGGAGTCAGGATTCGGTTCGTGTTCGGTATCCTGAGCCCAGGTACAGTACGCGGGGCCGGGCTTGGGCTGGCTATGTGTCGGGGTGCAGGCCAGGCTCCGGGTTCAGGCTAGGCCGCAGTGTTCCCGGCGTGCCTCGCGCTTGCTACCCCCGCTCCAGCTGCCAGGCCGATTGTTCTTTGTTGCAGCCGGGGGCGGCTCAGATGGAGCAGGGGGGAGCGAGGGAAAACCTGGATCCCGGAGCGGGGCCACTGCTGGGGGCACTGGGAGACATGGAGGGCAGATAATGCATGTGAGAGAGAGAGAGAGAGAGAGAGAGAGAGACAGGGAGGGCAGATAGTGTATGTGGGGAAAATGACAGGGAGGGCAGGTTGTGTGTGTGAGGCTGCACCCTGGGGCAGATAGTGACATTATTATACAGCAGTGTGAGGGAGTCATTATATGGACACACAGGCATATATACCAACTGTAGTAATGTCTGAGGGACTAATTACAGTATGTGAGGCAAATATGGGGGGTATAGTGTAATAGGAGAGCAACTACAGCAATGTGTGAGGGATGAATTGCAATGATAGTGTAGGATGTGGGGCAAATACAGGGGTATGGGGGTATATTATGATAGAGGGTGACAGGGGCAGGAATAATTACCAACCATACTGGGGTGTGAGGGATAAATGATATGGGCACAGGGATATATACCAACTGTAGTAATGTGTGAGGGACTAATTACACTATGTGGGGCAAATACAGGGCTATGGGGGTATATTGTGATAGAGGGTGGCAGGGGCAGGAATAATTACCAACCATACTGGGGTGTGAGGGATAAATGATATGGGCACAGGAATATATACCAACTGTAGTAATGTGTGAGGAACTAATTACAGTATGTGGGGCAAATACAGGGGTATACTGTAATAGAGAGCAACTACAGCAATGTGTGAGGGATGAATTACAATGATAGTGTTGGATGTGGGGCAAATACAGGGGTATGGGGGTATATTGTGATAGAGGGTGACAGGGGCAGGAATAATTACCAACCATACTGAGGTGTGAGGGATAAATGATATGGGCACAGGGATATATACCAACTGTAGCAATGTGTGAGGGACTAATTACACTATGTGGGGCAAATACAGGGCTATGGGGGTATATTGTGATAGAGGGGGGCAGGGGCAGGAATAATTACCAACCATATTGAGGTGTGAGGGATCATTACAGTAATAGTGTGTTATGTGGGGGCAAATATAAAGGTATGGGGGGCAGATACTGTGATAGTGACCGCATCCTGGGAAATAAAGAAATGCCAACATTATTATATAGTAATGTGTGAGGAATATCTATGGGGGTGACTATCCTGGGGCAAAAATAAACCCCAAATGTGTGAAAAATGAATTGTAATAAATATAAGAGGAAGGCGGGCAGGTACTGTGACAGAGGATGACTATCCCGGGGCAGAAATAAACAACAACAACTACAGAGGTTATTCTATAGTAAAGTGTGAGAAATGAATCACAATAGTAGTGTAACATTATGTGGGAGCTAATATACGGGCATAGGGTACATACTGATAGAGGGCGACTGCATCCTGGGTCAGAAATATATACCATTTATATGGCTTAATATATAGTGGCGTGTTAGTGTAATATATGTAGAGGCAGATATAGGACTAGGAGTATAATTACATATTAGTTACCGTATTAATTAGAATTAAGGCATATAATACTGGAGTGGGTTGCCGGATCCTTTTCCACTGGACCACAATTTGTCTGACCTCTCCACTATAACCTGCCCATCTTGGGTGCCCCTATGTGGTATAGCCCACAGCTTCATTGAAGTACACAAGGTCCTTCACCATGACAAGGTGGTGACGGGGGTTATTGTTGGTACCTTTAGTTTATAGGACTTGTTAGTCAAATTTGGGGCTGCAGCCCAGTACTGCACCTTCCAGTCAGGAGGCATCCCTTCATGGGTCACAGAATTGCATTTGGTTGCATGTTCACTTATGCGTTCCTTTTTTGGTTACAGAATATATATATATATTTCTTTGGCCATGTAGGTCTGTTGGGATTCATCTTTCTATTTACTGAAATATTTTTTTTTTGTATCTGTCCTATATATAGTAGTTATTAATATTGTCTAGTCTCCATATTTTATTGTGCCACTGTCATTAGTAAAGTATTTCTTGTCCCTTTTATTATTGAATTTATTTAGTGTATTATCAATAGTGTTATTCACTTTGGGAAATCATTAATTCCCTTTGTGTTTTGAGGCATCTTTTAAATAATGTTTGAATTCATACGACAGACGGAGAACAGGTATAAACTGTCCTTTCCAGGGTCTGACTTGGCCTAGTCCCATTCACTTGTTTATTAGCCACATGAAGCCACTCACTGATTGTATGACCAGATCATCATTCATATTATATGGAAAGCTTCAGTGCTAAAATTCCTATAAGTCAATTAAAGATGTATTTCTAACAACTTTTCAAGCTTTTGATAGTGTACTGCAGTTTTTGGTATAGCCTAAAATATAATTACATATAATAGTTGTCAAACTACGAAATGTCGTCATGCTTTACGAGCTCCCAAGAACTGCGTCCCTTGCAAAGCGAGGGGCCACATTTGCAGAGGTGGAGGCTCTACGGCGCCTTAAAAGCGGTTACAAACACCCACAGAAGTGGGACTTTGAAAAAATAACTATAACACGCAATCACTAAATACCGACTTACACAAAAAAATACGAGCCGCGTGACTTTAAAAAAAAATTCCGAACTCGCAAAAATACGACCTTAACGGCCGACCCGCGCACAGCGGAAAATATAAAAATAAAAAAAAATACACACACAAATAAAATAAAAACCTTACCCACAGCACGAGGGGGCCACCCAGGACGTCTGGAAGTGAGGTTACACCTTAATTTAAGTCAAATTTACAGAGTTTAGACACTCGAAAATCCCCTAAGCGTGAGAAAAAATGGCCGCCGGAGAAAACGAGTCTACACAACCCCTAAACCCCCGGGCACATACGACTTTTACAAAAACCCGTACGAGGTACAACATCCACTATTAGCAAGGACGCTAAATCATGCACACCCACGTATCACATACACAATCGCCGCCATTTTACACCACTAACTTACAGAATGCGGAAATACACAGCTACACTAACGGCTTTCCCTCGCGCACGCAGCCTATTTACACTACACACTGCACACATTGCTGACACACCTCAGCTCCACAACCGTGCAAATCTACATTGTATGCTGCAGGAACATCAAAACACATTGTTATCTCTTCAGCACAATGCTTGCTGCATATATTAATTACAAATAGGTAAACTATATTAATTTATCATTTCATAAACGACAAAGCCCTTCACCGCGCCACTCACAAGAAGCGCCAACTTTGCTCATAGGACACAAACTACACCAGGGGAGAGACCTGCAAAAAGGAGATCAGCGCTGACCTTACAATGAGATCAAAAGCGCCTCTGATAACAAAAAATACACCAACCAAGAGGCTTTCAATGGGCGCCGAAGGATCTCAGACGACCAAAACACTTACTGTCTGTGGCAAACAGCATTACCTGCCTTACAATGTTATTGCCCCGTCATTTTTGATGGTCGCTAGTTGTATATAAATGACATTTTGGCAATAAAAACTCAGCCTACCTGTGTATTTCAAATGCGCAATGTACCCTCACTCTGCATTGAGTTTCAAGCCATAGCTGATGCAACAAACCACTAGTGGTCTTATTGTGTACTATATATGGCTGAATAATCCTTTTTTATGTGATATCTTGTTAATGAGCTGAGAGATGATCTCCTGGGACAGTGAACCTTGATCACATTACCTGGAGTGCCAGCTGTTGGTCTCTGAATAAGATCACATACCAAAAAAATGCCCCTTTTGTAATAAAGAATAGTAATAAAGAATAATATTGTAATATCGTATTATTATACAGAATATATAATGTGTGGTGTACAAACACGATGTGCTCCAGGGTCACTGCATCCTGGGGCAGGAACACCATCTGTGTGAGAAATGTATAATCTTTGGGGGTAAATATAGGGGTATGGAGGCAGGTAGAGTGGCAAACATGATTGCATCCTGATGTAGAAATACATAACAATTAGAGTGGTTATTATATAGGAATGTGTAGGAAATGAATTACAATAAGATGTAGCATGGGGACAAATATAAGGATATGAGGGCAGGTATTGGGATGGGGATGACAGCATCCTGGGCAGAAATAAACACTAACAAAACTACCTAATAAAGTGTTACCAACACACCCATCAGTGGTAGAGCAAGTGAATGGAAGGCCCCAGTACAAAATAACATGGGGCTCCCCTGCACATCTCCACCCACATAAGTCACTAACAGCCCATGTTATGCGTAGCTGGTCAGATATCCCTAATAAATTAACTGGAGTTCAGATAGCATAGGACCCCTACCCTGCGGTGGGGTCTGCTTTGCACCGGCAGTAGCTCCACCGCTGCCATTCATCATCTCTACCCTAATCAACCTTCCACCCCTTCCCACTCGTTCACCCTATGACCATTGTACAATCCTGATCCTAATGCTGCATTAAACATTTAGCTTTCCCACCTTAATGCACAGGGTGTAGGTACGGGGATGCCTTCAGATTGATTAATTCAAAAGACCAGAGTGGGCAGAGCACAGCTTCTATTGGAGCAAACATTGGCAGTACTTTGGCTTGCAGTGAGGGTATTTGGCTCAACCTTCTTTTACGCTACTGGTGTTTCCTGGTGGTCCACTGGTAAGGATTTAGTGCTTCCATTGCTGTGACCTGGGTTTGATTCCAGTGCATCAATAGGTCACCCCACCCTGAAGCCATGCAGAATTGGACCTGGATAGTACTGGTCAGACCACCTAGGAATACCAGGAGCTGTATGCTGTGGTCCACTGGAGAAGGAATTGGCAACCCACTCCAGTATCTCTGCTATGAGCACCAAGTGGATCAGCATGGTGTGTTACAGTCTATGAGGACACAACATAACAAAGCAAACATATTATACCCTGAGGATTGCAGCCCCCGCTTAGGTACCAATGACACCGCTGGCACTAGGGCAAACAAAGCTGTGGTCAGGAATGTTTTTATCTGGCATGTCAGGTGGCAAAAGTAACGTGCCATGTGTTGATTTGATTTTAGGACCATGTATCCTTGTGTCTTATGCTGTTATCTTGTTCTAACAGGTGTGCATCATGACAGAAGAAGCCATGGAAGAGGCTGTATTTATATGTAAGTATTGTATTGCTTACAAAAGAAATCTAATATATAAAAATATTATTACATTAGGTTGTTGTAAAAAAAAAAAAATGGGTGAGTTTTGGATAACTGAGCTGGAAAGTTGGGCATTTTAACCATAAATTACACCAAAAAGGCCTCCTACTCTCCTAATGATTTAATGGTTAATATTTCTCACAATGGAGGTGACGACTAGTACATTCCCAATTGGATAAGTAATGAAAACCAAAGAGATATTTAAGCCTTAACATCCTATCGTTACTCTAATCTATAATCCCCCGACATGCTTTGGTAGCGTATCATCCCCAACTGTGAGAGATAATTAATCCACTCAAAACGTTTAATAACAATAATTTTAAGTTTTATCTATTTATGTGTACTTTTTATTTCTGCTTTGGCCGGGGTCTTTGCTTTGTCTCGATATTGGACACAGAATTTACAACTTTTTTTGTCCTGTGCTGAATTATTACCACAAGATCCAATGCTTATTTGGATACGCAAACCCCCCTACATGGCCTAACAATCACTTGTCCGAGCTTTCTACGCGGTAAAGATAATTTTAAACAATCATTTATTTATATATATATATATATATATATAAATAAATAAATTGTGAAAAATCCATCCGTTGCTATGCCTAAAATTGTGAAATACAGTAAGCATATGCTTAAAAGGAGCCATGTTTAAAATGGTTTGGATTGACAGAGTGATGGTGCATTATGTGGCCTCGTTTGCATGTCCCGCCCAGTTTTCCCAGACTGCAGTGCATATACTGTATTTCTGAGAAATTTGAGCAGGAAATAAGTTTTTAGCAACTTATTTTTAGACATTCAAATAGAATCACTAATGTACTATTCCTTATTTGTACTACTGTACTTTGTACAATGGAGGGCTTCTATCAGTCTTGGCCCACCATATGTGAAATAATTGCTGTGTATATACATACAGGGAGTGCAGAATTATTAGGCAAATGAGTATTTTGACCACATCATCCTCTTTATGCATGTTGTCTTACTCCAAGCTGTATAGGCTCGAAAGCCTACTACCAATTAAGCATATTAGGTGATGTGCATCTCTGTAATGAGAAGGGGTGTGGTCTAATGACATCAACACCCTATATCAGGTGTGCATAATTATTAGGCAACTTCCTTTCCTTTGGCAAAATGAGTCAAAAGAAGGACTTGACAGGCTCAGAAAAGTCAAACATAGTGAGATATCTCGCAGAGGGATGCAGCACTCTTAAAATTGCAAAGCTTCTGAAGCGTGATCATCGAACAATCAAGCGTTTCATTCAAAATAGTCAACAGGGTCGCAAGAAGCGTGTGGAAAAACCAAGGAGCAAAATAACTGCCCATGAACTGAGAAAAGTCAAGCGTGCAGCTGCCACGATGCCACTTGCCACCAGTTTGGCCATATTTCAGAGCTGCAACATCACTGGAGTGCCCAAAAGCACAAGGTGTGCAATACTCAGAGACATGGCCAAGGTAAGAAAGGCTGAAAGACGACCACCACTGAACAAGACACACAAGCTGAAACGTCAAGACTGGGCCAAGAAATATCTCAAGACTGATTTTTCTAAGGTTTTATGGACTGATGAAATGAGAGTGAGTCTTGATGGGCCAGATGGATGGGCCCGTGGCTGGATTGGTAAAGGGCAGAGAGCTCCAGTCCAACTCAGACGCCAGCAAGGTGGAGGTGGAGTACTGTTTTGGGCTGGTATCATCAAAGATGAGCTTGTGGGGCCTTTTCGGGTTGAGGATGGAGTCAATCTAAACTCCCAGTCCTACTGCCAGTTCCTGGAAGACACCTTCTTCAAGCAGTGGTACAGGAAGAAGTCTGCATCCTTCAAGAAAAACATGATTTTCATGCAGGACAATGCTCCATCACACGCGACCAAGTACTCCACAGCGTGGCTGGCAAGAAAGGGTATAAAAGAAGAAAATCTAATGACATGGCCTCCTTGTTCACCTGATCTGAACCCCATTGAGAACCTGTGGTCCATCATCAAATGTGAGATTTACAAGGAGGGAAAACAGTACACCTCTCTGAACAGTGTCTGGGAGGCTGTGGTTGCTGCTGCACGCAATGTTGATGTGAACAGATCAAAACACTGACAGAATCCATGGATGGCAGGCTTTTGAGTGTCCTTGCAAAGAAAGGTGGCTATATTGGTCACTGATTTGTTTTTGTTTTGTTTTTGAATGTCAGAAATGTATATTTGTGAATGTTGAGATGTTATATTGGTTTCACTGGTAAAAATAAATAATTGAAATGGGTATATATTTGTTTTTTGTTAAGTTGCCTAATAATTATGCACAGTAATAGTCACCTGCACACACAGATATCCCCCTAAAATAGCTAAAACTAAAAACAAACTAAAAACTACTTCCAAAAATATTCAGCTTTGATATTAATGAGTTTTTTGGGGTTCATTGAGAACATGGTTGTTCAATAATAAAATGAATCCTCAAAAATACAACTTGCCTAATAATTCTGCACTCCCTGTATATGTGTGTGTGTGTGTGTGTGTATATATATATATATATATATATATATATATATATATGTATATGTGTATATATATATATATATGTATATGTGTATATATATATATATATGTATATGTGTGTGTATATATATATATATGTATATGTGTGTGTATATATATATATATGTATATGTGTGTGTATATATATATATATGTATATGTGTGTGTATATATATATATATATATATATATATATATATATATATATATACCGTCATTATCTCTTCTTCATCTCTCCCTTTCTTTATATTTATTTACTTCTCACCCCTCTCCTTTATCAGTAAAGTTACAGTGGCATTTTAATGAACAGATCATATTGAGTTGTGACTCCAATATTAATTATTTGGGCATATTGGAACTTTTCAATTTTGGAAATCTAAATAATTAATTACAAGATCTGTACTCACACTTTGTATTATGTTTGCAGGGTGTGAAGACTGCGGGCAGTACCACGACTCCGAGTGTCCGGAGCTGGGCCCGGTGGTGACCGTACGAGACTCCTTTGTATTGAGCAGAGCCAGGTGAGAAGGATGATCTGAAGTGGGATGTTTATATATAATTTTAGCAAAAGCCTGTTTCTTCTTGGTATAAACAAGTATTAGACAATGTAGAGCGTAAAATAAATTAAAGCTGATTAATAACCCAACGTCTTCTGGTAGGACCTTTTATAGAAGCTCTGGTATCTCCATCATGGGAGGGCTTCCAATAGTCCATGATTTCGGTGGCTTTTAGTATCCGCACATTGATCATCCATGAAACTTAGTAATGACCACTACCAGCTACTTGTTTTAGGACATTTCACAGTCCCAGTGTATTTTACTCTAGTTTTCAAAACTAAACGACTGGGTATAACCAATATTTTGATTAGGGATCAGCCAGATTCGGGGTGATGGAAGATAACCAGAATTTCAATTGCCGTGTAAATGAACAATCTGAGTATGTGCAACTCCCCCAAAGAATAATTAGCAGTGACCTTATGGACCTCCGCACGCCATACACATCTTTTAGCCACTGCCCCTCTGAGCTTCCTCAATATTTCAATGGCCTAATCTATCCATATCTATGCCGTCTTTGTGTGTCTTCAATCTTTCCCAGCATCAGCGTCTTCACTATGGAATCCTGTCTTCTCATGATATGGCCAAAATATTTGAGCTTCAGCCTCATGATCAAACCTTCCAGTGAACAGTTTGGATTGATTTCCTGTAGTATTGATTGACTGGATCTTCTTGCGTCCAATGGACTCGGCACTCTGCTCCAAGACGACAATTCAAAGGCGTCAAATCTTTATGGTCCAACTCTATCTAATATCTTTACTTTTTAAAAGCTTGCTCAGACCTGCCATAGCTTTCCACCCCAGAAGCAAACCTCTTCATTTCATGGCTACAATCACCATCTGCAGGGATCAGGAAAATAAAATCTGTCTAACTCTGCAGTGATTATCAATGAGAAAATGCTCACATAAACATGAAGAAGGATCATAAAGTTTTTCTTCAAGGCACCAATCCCAATACATCTGTCCCACTGAATATTTTTGTGTATTTCTGAGATTTTCTGCATGCGTCCTGATTCTCTGCTTTATTTGCAGGTCCTCACTTCCTTCCAATCTGGAGATCAAACAGCTGGAGGATGGCACAGAAGGGGTATTCGCTGTTACGCAGCTCGTCAGACGCACTCAGTTTGGCCCTTTTGAATCGAAGAGAGTTTCCAAACTAGAAAAAGAACCAGCTTTTCCATTGAAGGTACAGCTTTGGGTCTGAATAAATAAAATAAAAAAATCCCTGATTCCAGTATGAGCAGAACACACTGCATTCCCAATACATCAAGCGTGTTGAGTCCAGTGAAGTAAGAAAAATGTCAGTGCAAAGGATATTCTGTAACCCAACAACCTAGTTAGGTCCAGGAATTAGATACAAATGGAAGTCTGTAATCTATAGAATCAGAAAAGGCAAACCATAATTGGATATAAACTAATAAAATAATACATTTTTATTATGTATTCATTAACAAAATCTTAATTTTATAATCAGGAATGAACAAAACTCCATTACTCATGTAAAGATGGGTTTCAGAAAGGTGCAAACTGTAAGAACTCCTCCACAATTATTCCAAATGTAATTAGAGTATGTAGCTAGAATCAAATTCCAATACACTTGTAAGATATATTTAGAAAATAAAATGTATAACTATTCTGATAAATAACCCAAAGTGTAAATCTACAAAACCATCAGGGATATTAGATACTCAAAACAACCTTTGGGGGGGGGGGGGAATCAATACATTTCCACCTTAAATTACCATTGCCTTGTTTATATCTATGGCTGTCAAAGGGGTACCTCCTAACTGGAAGGCCTAACAAAAGTTAGCGCCCGTGCATCTGGCAGCTCTAGTTTGGATCATATTGACAGATTTACTAGAAGATTATTTTTTTTCTCCTTTTGGAGACATCTACAAGTGAACTAATGATTACATACAGGATAATTTGCTCCTTGATGTAGTGCATTGACACCATATAGAATCTGCCAGTCCTTCCTTTCTATTTTTCTGAAACGTTCTGTATTCCCTACAGTTCTTATTAGTGTCACTAGACCTTGTACCAGTTATAGCCTTTAAGAAACCACTACTTCCACAACACTGGTCCACGTATCCTACCCATCACATTCCTGGTCTAGTTTTCTGCCCTAAATCCATCCAAAATAAATGGGAGTATGATTTAACTGTCCCAACATCTTAATTTAATTTGCCATAGATTGGAGTCATTTTAAGATATATGAAAAACAATCCCTCCCGCCTCATTCTGTCAACAAAATTGGTGGAGTAAATAAACTCACCTTAAAGTTGCCTGATTAGGAAGCCACGTCCAACTCTCACTTCCAGAAGAAAAGCATCCCAAAATAAGACATGCAATTGAGTGTGAAGTGGGAGAGAGAAGTTGGTCCTGGCTTCCCTTTTTCCAACTGTAGCTAGAGTTTACGTCATCTTCCTCTAATAATTAAGATGTTTTTGCTTATTTCATGGTGGTAAGCATGTCAGCCTCCCTTTGTAAATAGCAAAACAGATTGAAACTGGTTTCCAAGGGATCAAGAAGAAATTCTTGGTCATAAACACTGTGGCCTAATTGGTAAACTGTTAGTTAGTTTTGAGACCGAGGGGGTGTGTTTATTTAACCTATTTGTGTAGAAAATTGTAAGGGAAGAAATAGAACTGTAGGCATAGGAAATATTAAATCACTGGACATTTGGGAATTTGACACCTCTCCCTTTCTCTCATAAATTATCAAAATCCGATAATTAATATTGCACTTCCAGAGCCAACTGAAATGTGAATGGATGCCTCAAGAGTCAATCATAGGCACCAATAATATATTTTCTAATGAAAAACTAGCTTTATGACACTTTTATTGGCTAATTATGCTCTTAATCAGACTCCAATTTTATTATTATGACCAACAGCTAGACGGCGTGGTGGGTAGTCAATAAAATGTTGGAAGTTTGGCATAGGTATTTTGAGCCAGGCAGACTGCAGTGCATCAGACAGCTGCTGAAGAGTGCGTGGTGGAGGATCCATACAACAAGTATGTTGATTAAGGTGGTCCCACAGGTGCTCAATGGGGTTCAAGTCCGGGGAATTTGGAGGCCAGGGAAGTACTCGGGAGTCTCGGATAATTCTGGCCGTATGACATGTTGCATTGTTTTACTGGAAGATCCCATCCGCTCCAGGGAAGAGTTTATGTATGGGTGTACTTTATCTGCATGAATGGATAGATAACCCACTTAGTTGAGAGTGCCTTCCAGAGGTATGTGTGGACCTAGACAATGCCAAGAAATCATTCCCTAGACCATAACACTGCCGCCACCAGCTTGTTCTTTCAGCAATAGTTTAAGAGTTTTTTGTTCTCTGACGTTTTGCGTCTGACACGCCAACGTCCTTCCAATTGATGGAGCAGAATATGTGACTGATCAAAGATGGCAACCCTTTGCCAATCAGAAGAGGTCCAATTTCGGTACTGTCAGGCAAATTGAAGCTGTTTCTGATAAAGAACTCTCGTCCGCATGGGTGCAGTGACCAGCCATTTGCTTCGGAGCCCCATACATAACAGGGATAGTTGTACTGTGGTTTTAGACACACATCTGGTAGCCCCTAGTTGACGTTCACCTCTGGCATGAAAGACACATGGTGCTCCTCAGTTTCCGCGCAGTTTGTTTGCAGTGGTCCCACTTGTCCAGTCACTTTACACTTTAACAACAGCAGCACATGAACAATTCACAAACTGCGCTGTTTCAGAAATACTGCCACCCTTTGTCTGAAAGCCAAAGAACATCCCCTTTTCAAAGTTGGATAAATCTCACATTTTGCCATGACAGTGATGGTTGATATGTTTGCAGAATGCCTACATGTCACCTTATATACCCACCAAGCCAGCTCACAACACGTGCCGTTTTTTTTATTGGCTACAAGCTGCTGATGTCTAAAGTAGGCAGTTGTCATAATAATGTGACTTGACAGTGTATATACTCATATACAGTGTGCCTTTAACATATAACCCTTTAGTAAAAAACAAAAACAAAGCCGCATGTTTGTCACGTCTTCTCTTTCCCACACTAGGTTTTCCTTAAAGATGGCCTGGTGATGCTGTTTGATACTTTGAACGAGGATGACTGTAACTGGATGATGCTGGTGAAGCCAGCCAAGGATTTTGCCCACCAGAACCTTACTGCCTTCCAACAAGGCAGTGACATATACTTTACTACCTCCCGGGACATAGCCGCAGGCACAGAGCTGCGAGTTTGGTACGCCGCCTTCTATGCTAGAAAGATGGAGAAACCCTTGCTAAAGCCAGCTACACCTCACAATGGTGAGTCTGGACTTCTTCCTATATACAGATCTGATTTTTTTTTTCTTCTTGCAGGATTTCTCTATTTCTTGGCAGCTTTTTCTATTAGCAACTGTGTTTTATTAATCTTATTTTTTCCTTTTAGAGGTGAGCTTTTTAGCAGTAGAACCCGAAAAGGAAGTGAACCCAAGTTCTTCCAAGTCTTCCCAAGGATCCGGCATGACTACCAAAAAAATGAAAATGCTGCGTTCTGCCACTACGTACAATCCAGGTACTTGACCTCCAATGTTGCCAGGTTGCTGATTGTATGGTATGTCAGTGAATGGACATGGCTAATGACATGATTTGTGGCTACAATATATATAATTCAGCTATTTAAATATTTCTAAAGCTTCTACTTAATTAATCCTTGAGATAGCATTGGGCATATCCCAGACATTCCCAATTATTTTATTATATTAGTTCCTTTTCAAATGACCTATCAGTCTTGTACCCTTTCAAATGACCTATTGCTCTTCTTTTTCTGAAAAAAAAATGTTTTGTTTTTTTTTAATCCCTTTGTGTAGTTGAAGTTCAAACCACCGCTTCCACCGCCACTGTATGAATTTAAAGGTCAAAGTTACAAAATACCTTTAAAGCTACACTTCAGGTTGGGATTAAAGAGTGTTGTTTTACTGAATGAAAGCAAGGGTTTGTTTAGTTATCTTACATTCCCCAGGCTAGGACCATTATAAATAGATGAACACATTTGACTCATATGCTGCAATGCAGGTTGCACGTAAAGTAAGTTACAGCGATGGCAACCAAGTCATAGAAACGGTTTTAAATAGATTGATTAGTTTTACCCTGCTTAATTTAGTTGTGATATAAAATGTACACCTGACTTACTAACATATTCTCACCTTCTGGAGCTCCCCTTTCTTCCTGTTCTTCTCTCACAGCTGTGCAACTTGGCACCCTACCTGAAAGAGAACAGGAAGAAAGGGTGAGGCTCCAGAAGGTGAGAATCTATTGGGGGGGCTTTAGAGCTAAAAAGTAAATGTGACCTCAAACCTCAATTTATGAGGATACATTTACTTAAGAACCCTTGTTAAAATATCCATGTAAAACAAAAATAATGCTTAAAGATTCCCTTTAATTGTTTCTCCATTAGTGGCTATCTGGTCAGAAGCGACAAAAGCATTGATGAATGAAAACAGAGTAAAAGAAACAGTCTCCTGTCAGGACAGCAGTGACCTCATTCATGTGGAGACATGCGAGTGGACTTGTAAAGTGTGCAGCGCGACTTTCATGGAACCCAACCTACTAACAGGTACAGGAAAAACATCTGTGTGACTTCTCCAAGCACTATAAACATCTGTGTGACTTCTCCAGGCACTATAAACATCTGTGGAGTATGACTACTCCCTCAGTCTCTCTCTTTGCTAATGCATCTGCTCTACTCCAGCAAATTACACAGATCTACTACTTGTTATCTTTTGTAGTTATTCAAAAGAGCATTATAAGTAAGGTAGCTGTAAATGTCCACTAATCTACATGCATAATCAAACTATTGCGGTATGTAGTGAAATCTTCATTTATTGGACAAACTTATTCAGAATGCAGTGTAATAACTGTATTTCTTGGAATTCTGAGCAGGAAACAATTTTGTTAACTTGTTTTAGACGTTCAAATATGAACAGAAATGTACTATTTATTTACTATATATATATATATTTTTTTTTTTTATATATATATATATTTTATATATATATATATATATATATATTTATTTTTTTTTTTTGTTATTATTTTTTTTATTCATATATATCTACACATCAAGCCATTAATGAAATGTTTATTTTCAGCAAATATGTTTTTCATTTGCTAATTCACAAGTGCAAGTTTTATGAACCAAATCCATATCTATGGACTTTATGTACATGAATATGGATGAATGCGTATCGAATCTCCATGACTAATCTGAGTAAATTTAAACCATTTATCTTTACAAAATTATGTACACCTTTTCCATGTACACCTTTTCCAGTTTATTTTCCATGTAAAACATGAATATGTCAAACCTAGTACAGCCAATTTCATTCATTTTGCTCAGAATGACATTTATTTTATAAGCATGGTTAGAACCTATTCCTATCACCATGATATTCTTGAGGAAAAAAATGATTTTAATTTCAAGGCCTTTCTTTTATGACATTATTTTGTTTTTTTCTCACTTAGAACATTTGTTGAGTCATTTGGAAGAAGCCAAAGGGATTGCTCCCAACAGTCACTGTGACGGCTCATTCGTGGAGGGTGACGGTGTAAATGTGGCGTCCACTCCGGCTGTGATTTGCACAGAGGCCAACGTTAACGTGGGGCTGAAGAAGAAACCAAGGAGAGGCCGCAAATCTAAAGCCGCTAAAGGAGATATACCTCTAGTGATTGTTGAGGACAACAGTCCACCAGGTGAGAATGGTACTGTAAGCAGGACAGGGTAGGTGGGCTCCCATGGATTTGGTGGGGAGGGGGATGAAAGGGATGTTGCAGTTCTTCGTAGATTGAGGATAATAAATAGAAATAACCGCTTGTATAAGCATAGTTTGGCCACTAACTGACAATACAAAAGACCATTTAGACAGATCTGTTTTGTTGAGATATTGTTCTTTTAGAAACATATTTAAAGACCATCGTGTAAGCTTGAAAGTAGTTTTAGACAAATAAATCTTAATTTTAGCAGACTTTCTAAGTGCTTGGAAGCTGCCACATAAATAATACTTCCTTGAGAGGCAGGTACAGAGCCATTTTCTTGTGGCTGCCTTCTGCTGAGTGTGCGGAAGAGGGAAGGTCTCAAATGCTGAGATCTTATTTGGATCAATGGAGTAAGCAGCCAATAAGAGGTGAAGAGAAGCAGCTCTGAATCACATTAGACCTTTTATCTTCAAATATTGGACTTTTTGCTAATCATTTACTAAATAAATAAACAAAACCTTGTTGTATGACAACTACAATGGCCCTTTAGATTGCATTAGATTTTAATCTAAAGATCCAAATTTATTAGTATAATTTTTTTTAAATTTGAGATTATTTTTTTCCTACTAATGCATTAATATAATAATAATAGCTGACATTTTATAACTTGTTTTTTCCTTATCTAATTCTCTACTCTCCTATACAGAACAACACCCCATCCTATACAATTCAGTCTTCTCGTCGGACCGAGTGGCTGAAATCATCACCGAGATCCCTCCAGATGATGTCCCCCTGCCTCATGACTCCGAGGACAAGTTCATGGAGCTGATGCTAGGAAAACTGCCCAACTCCAGCAACAACTTGACATCTGTCTCCAAGTAAGTAGTGCTCCCTGTGTGAGATTTAAAGGGCCACTGTAGTCAGAAAAGTTCTGTCATGCGTTTAAACAAGCGTGTGTGATACATTGCAGAAGTTTTTGTTTCACCATAGAAAATAAATTGTATTAATTGAGGAAAAATACGAAAACAAGTCAAGAACAATGTGTTTCATCTGCCTTTATCTTACCAGTAAGTTAAGAGGAAGTGTAAACAATGATTCTTGGAGACCCTGTTAATTTTGTTTTCTTACCTCATTTACTTTAAACCAAAGAGAATAAAAACGGAATAAATTGCAGTTCAGACGCTGATAAAGTTCACTGTCCCGCTGTTTACTGTAACATATAAGGACAGAAGAGAAAAGAACTCCACACGGTCTATACAGTGCGTTGCAAAAGTATTCACCCCCTTGGCATTTTTCGTGTTCTGTTGCCTCACAACCTGGAATTAACATGGATTGTTTGAGGATTTGCATCATTTAATTTACAGAACATGCCCACAACTTTGAAGATTTTTTTTTTTTTTTTATTGTGACGCAAACAACAAATAGGACAAAATAACAGAAAAAAGTCAATGTGCATAACTATTCACCCCCTAAAGTCAATACTTTGTAGAGCCACCTTTTGCAGCAATCACAGCTCCAAGTCGCTTTGGATAAGTCTCTATGAGCTTGCCACATCTTACCACTGGTATTTTTGCCCATTCCTCCTTGCAAAACTGCTCCAGCTCCTTCAAGTTGGATGGTTTGCGCTTGTGAACAGCAATCTTTAAGTCTGACCACAGATTTTCTATTGGATTGCGGTCTGGGCTGTGACTTGGCCATTCCAACACATTTACATGTTTCCCCTTAAACCCCTCAAGTGTTGCTTTAGCAGTGTGTTTGGGGACATTGTCCTGCTGGAAGGTGAACCTCTGTCCTAGCCTCAAATCACGCACAGAGTGATACAGGTTTTGCTCAAGAATATCCCTGTATTTAGCAACATCCATCTTTCCCTCAACTCTGACCAGTTTCCCAGTCCCGGGTGCTGAAAAACATCCCCACAGCATGACGCTGCCACCGCCATGTTTCACTGTGGGGATGATGTTCTTTGGGTGATGTGATGTGTTGGGTTTGCGCCAGACATAGCGTTTTCTTTGATGGCCGAAAAGTTAAATTTTAGTCTCATCAGACCAGAGCACCTTCCTCCATACATTTCGGGAGTCTCCCACATGACTTTCCACAAACTCAAAACGTGCCATTTTGTTTTTTGCTGAAAGTAATGGCTTTCTTCTGGCCACTCTGCCATAAAGCCCAACTCTATGGAGCGTACAGCTTATTGTCGTCCAATGTACAGATACTCCAGTCTCTGCTGTGGAACTCTGCAGCTCCTCCAGGGTTTCCTTAGGTCTCTGTGCTGCCTCTCTGATTACTGCCCTCTTTGCCTGGTCCGTGAGTTTTGGTGGGCGGCCGTCTCTTGGCAGGTTTGCTGTTGTGTCATGTTCTTTACATTTGGTTATGATAGATTTGATGGTGCTCCTGGGGATCATCAAAGATTTGAATATTTTTTATAACCTAACCCTTACTTGTACTTCTCAACAACATTGTCCCTTACTTGTTTGGAGAGTTCCTTGGTCTTCATGGCAGTGTTTGGTTAGTGGTGCCTCTTGCTTAGATGTTGCAGCCTCTGAGGCCTTTCAAAAAAGGTGTGTATATGTAATGACAGATCATGAGACACTTAGATTGCACACAGGTGGCCATCATTTCACTAATTATGTGACATCTGAGGGTAATTGGTTGCACCAGAGCTTTTTATGGGCTTCATAACAAAGGGGGTGAATACATATGCACATGCCCATTTTCTGTTTTCTATTTCTAAAAAAATAGTTTTATGTATATATTTTTCTCATTTCACTTCACCAACTTAGACTATTGTGTTCTGATCCATCACATAAAATTCAGATTAACAAAACATTGAACTTAAGGCTGTAATGTAACAAAATAGGTAAAAAGTCAAGGGGGTGAATACTTTTGCAAGGCACTGTATTTAATGTATTTTTTCTACACTAAAGATCAATTCTTAAACTTCTTGTAATGCTTAAAACAAGAACTTTTAGGATTACAGTGGCCGTTTACCTTAAAGTGAAATAAGATAGACAAGGCATGCAAATAAGTGTGAGAAATATATATATTGTTGTTGTGATGTAACACAGGAAATGTCCCAGTTATTACAGAAAAAAGAAAGTACACAAATAGAATTGCAATTTGTTGTTCAGAAAAAAATGAGTGGAAATGTTAGATCACGTAGCTTGAAAGTTGGATATTTCTTGCATAAATGACTTGAAAAATCCTACTACTCTCCTACTGAGTTTATATCACTTGATTATCTCTCACAATTGAACGTCCTAAACCACAAGAGCACGCCAAGCTGGTATATATTGGACTAACTAGACATTAACACTTGATTGTTATCAACTAGTGGGTTATCACCCTGACACCAAGAGATAATTATTTGATATAAAGTCATAACGAGAGTGGGATTATTTAACACTTACATTCATTTTCTTTTAAATAATTAATTGTAATTTTTTTTGTGTACTTGCACTTGGGCTATAGTGTTCTTATTTTTTTTTTATCTCGCCTGTGCCATCTCTTTTCAGAACATAAGAGGGCAGCACAATTATTTATTAGATTATTCCGAAAAGTAAATAAACTCTATATTTTACATGATTCTGTGAATTACAACCAGTTATTGATGTATTTTTATGTAACTTTCCAAATGATTAAAAAGTATATTATATTATGGTGGTCTTATTGTGCATTTCCCCGCGCAGGTTTGCTTATCACCAGAGTAATAACTCCATGAAGAGAGGTTTGCTCCTCTCAGGCGGCAGACACGGGATGAGACGGAAGTTTGTCCGCCAGCTGGGGGATCACAAGCGCGTGTTCCAGTGTAACATCTGCACCAAGGTCTTCCGTAACAGCAGCAACCTGAGCAGACACATCCGATCCCACGGTACTGGTACTGGAATATTTTACTCCACATTATATGCAACACTGAAGCTGTGACGTATTTGCCATTTGCTTTTACTTGGACAAATACAATATCATCTGATGTACTAAATTTTCACCAGTCAGCAAGCTGTAGATAAATCCACCACTGCAGTCGTTTAGTAAATGTCCAATCCAAAGATACTGTCTTCAAAGGAAAATATAAATGTCCCAGCCCTAAACTGAAAACCGTGGGAAAGGGGAGGAGGACAAAGAGACCTACTGGTGTAATTATTATTATTATTATGCTTTATTTGTAACATGCCATCATGACCTATGCTATTTGTGCAGTATAAACTACGGTATAGCCGAAAATCGGCTGCAGGACCTTTTTTTCCCTATGTTACACTTACGGATGACAAACCGCTCTAGGAGCCAATAGAACATGAGAGCATCATCATTGTTATAATGATGAAAAAAACAAGTGCCGTAACTGCAGCAAGGAAACGTAACACACGCACACACATATATTTTATGATATTAAATAGATGGGACAATTGTATTTATAGCTTAAAAATATATTAATGAAGTTTGTTTTAAATTTATACCATGCATTTGTTCATAGGCAATATGGTTTCCTGACATGTATTAACTCCTTTAGTACTGGGATGTTGTCTAATGAAACAGGCATAATAATACAATATCCTAATTTATAATTACACATATGTTGATATTGGACTGTTAAGTGTCAAAAAATGTTGAAATATTTAATGTTGAAACATAATTTTTATTGTTTTTTTTTTTTAATGCTATACCGTCACTTTAACTGCTGCTGCAGCACTAAGCAATGGTTTTAAAACACTTTATGAGTAGTCTTTGTTACCCGTAATATTTCCTTTAGCTTTTTGCAGTTACAGCAGTGCCCTGATTTGCGAGTGATCCATAAAGTCTTATTAGCAGAGGGCTTTGGTGTAAAAATCTAACTGAGAAACTTGTAATCTTTTGCAGTGTTATTTAGGATGGTGGAATAGCATAGATGGGTAGGATTTACTCTGGTACTAAATCGCCCATAATTGTGATACAGGGGATTAGCATAGGGCCCATATTGTAGAACGCTATAAAGGGGTTAAGTACAAAAAAAATATATAGAATATTAAGACATGGCAAAAAATGGAGGGTTCTGTTTTGGAGCTTAAAATCTTCCTTACATGGTGCTTTTCCCCAAACTAGTTTTATGCAAAATATTTGTTTTTTACATGCAAAATAAAAAACTACTCACAAGTTAAATATGGAGAACTCTGCTTATATTAGAAGTCCAATAAAACAAAAAATAGAGGGGCCAAAAAAAGAGTGTTTTGCATACTATACCAGTAGGTTTCCTTTCTATGCTCTCCTCCCTTCCCCATTTTTTTCATGTATAGGATAAACCAGTGATGTGCAACCTGTTTCACTTGAACAACCTCATGTACGGACCCTGGGTGCTTAAAAGGGCCACACGGTGCTATAAACCTATTTTATTTTTTAGGGATAATCAGAATTTCCAAATGCCCCTATTACACACACAAAGCCTTCACCAAAATGCCATGGATGCTGCCAGGGTCCAGCCAAGGCATCACTTATATTATCTTCAATGAAAAGTTAGTTTTTCATACAATGTTCCAATTAGTGAGTTCTTATTCACATTACATTAATAAATGTTATGTCAATCTCTGACTATTTCTGGCAGGTCTTTTGTTCCAGAAATAGTGTTTAACTGTTAAAGGGATATGAAAGTTTCATGGATTAATACATTTCTGCACTCCTTAGGCAAAAAGCAGCCTATATGTATACAACAAATCTCCTAAAACATTTTTTTTTATTAATTTCTAAAAATCCCTCTAATTATTGTGTCGACACCACCAGGCATCCTATTCCCCCCCCCCCCCCCCCCCCCCCCATTTAGCATGCAGCATCAGGGGAGCAATATTAACACACTATTTACCTGCTGTTGCTTGCTCAGCTAATCTCTTTGCAGCTTCCTGTCTCTGTCAGCAGCAATACATAGCACATATTAGTGGTACACTACATATCCCAGGCTGCTTTGCACCACAAACAGGAACCCAGAGTTAATTTAAAAGTTTTGGCTAACTTGATTGATCAAAACAAATCCTTTAGCCTGGGTTTATAAGGAGTTAACCCTAATGTTCAACTGTCAGAAATCACAAGAGATTTGGCTGACTTCAATCTTTATTTTGGGATTTTTTTCATGCAAAAATGTTTGCATACACTACAAATTCTCAAAATCAGATGCATTCATAATCCAGCAAATTTACATATCCCTTTAAATTGACTTCTTTCCAGAAGATGGTCCCCCAGGGTATCCAGTTCTTTCAACATGCCTCCTGCCAGCATCGTCTGTTATCAGTTTATTTCTATTCTGTTACAATCACATATAATTGTTGTCAAACCTACAATTCGTTGTCATGCTCGCAAGCCTCGCAAAGCAAGGCGAGCCGTTGACGCATAGAAGCCTTCCGAGCTCGGAGTACTTAGGCGATGAACGCCAAAGGTGCTCAACGTCCTGCGAGGCTAGCAGTTGAGGCATTGAGCTCGGAGCACTTAGACGATTAGTGCATTTGAGGCTTTGAAGCATGTGGGACTTAGCCTGCAAGCAGTTAAGAAAAGCGGGACTTAGAAAAAAAGAAATTCAAGCAAGAAAAAAAATGAAAATGAGGCTAAAGGAGACAGAGGCTCGCAAATCGCTGCCAGTCACGTACGAGTTAGCCAGGCACGTAGGAGATACAAAATATACCATTACAACGGACGGAAAATGCTCACAAGCCAAGTAACACATAGATAAAAGCCGCCATTTCACAACACTGACTTGCAAATAAGAACATTTACGATTATAAAATGGAGCTTGACCACACCTACACAAACTCATTTGGCCTCGCGCACGCAGCCTATTTACACTGCACACTTGGCACATTGCTGACACGTTCTCCTCAGGTGATCAACCGTCCAACTGTACATTTTCTGATGCAGGAAAATCCAAAGAGATTGTTAGCTGCATATTAAATATAAATAGGTAAAGTATATTCATTTATTAATTCACTGTACTAAAAAAATGGTATATTTTACACTATACTTATATATCTGTCTTCGCGATGAGCGCCGAAGGTGATCATTGCAAAGGAAGAAACTTGAGGTACACGAGGGGAGAAGCTCGCAATGAGCGCTGAAGGTCCTCAGAGAAGCAAAAGACTAACATTGTGTGGCAAACAGCATTGCCATGGCTTCAAATTGTATTGCCGTCATTTTTTGACGGGCAAGTTGCTAGTAATAATAATAATTATTATCTGTTTTTTTCCCCTTTTTGCTCAGACAATTATCTGATTTCTTTCTCAGGGGACAAGCTCTTTAAGTGTGATGAGTGCTCTAAACTCTTCAGTCGTAAAGAAAGCCTGAAGCAGCATGTATCTTACAAACACAGCAGGAATGAGGTGAGTGTAAGGCTGTCTTGAGGAGCTTCTTGAAGAGCTAAAGTCTGTTTAAAGGAACCCAGGATGCCATATTTACTCTTACCTGGTGTATGCCAACCCACTTTTAGAAACGTAATTATATATTTAAATTAATACATACAGATGAGTGGATCTCCAGTCCTGTGTCTTTTGTTCCCACTTTGCCACTGGACCAACAAGTATCTGAGGCAATGAATGGAGGGCCCCGATGAAAAATAATTTGGGGGCCCCCTTTGCAACTTCTCTTCCCACCATGTTGGAATCATCAAAAAAGCCAAAAATATGTGTAAATGGTCAGATCATCCCCAAGGTGATCAGATCACATCTCTATAAAGTAATTCTCTGCCATCCACATCTAATAAATTAAAATTCCTTCTTTACTGCCAGTAGCAGGAGATCCTTTACCCTGTTATGGGCCCAGTGTTTTGCACCTGCTGCACCAACAGTAGCTCCGTCACTGTGTAAATCTGTGTGATTGAATAAATGGGTTAACAATTTGTAATTACTTTGGACCTCCATTGCCCTATATCCTTTCCTTGTTTGGATGTTGCTGCTATTTCTAGTTGCAGTTACAGCATTGTGGCAAATAAATACAGATCATCTGCTCATCCCAGGTCCCTCGTAGGTAAATATTCAGGTTAGAAAAAAACACAATATATAACAGCCTCCAGTAAAGCAAAAATTAAGGTGATGGTTAATGAAAGATGTATTATTTGTTTATTTTCTAAAACTTTGTACCCATTATGAATTCAAGTTAAGCTCTGCAGTAGAGCAAATGTCAGTGGTCTGTTTTAAAAGTTAAGTCTGCCTCTCTCTCTCTCTCTCTCTCTCTCTCTCTCTCTCTCTCGTTCGCTCTCGTTCTCTCATTCTTTGCTCTCGCCCTTTTTCTCGCTCTCGCCCTTTTTCTCGCTCTCGCCCTTTCTCTCGCTCTCGCCCTTTCTCTCGCTCTCGCCCTTTCTCTCGCTCTCGCCCTTTCTCTCGCTCTCGCCCTTTCTCTCGCTCTCGCCCTTTCTCTCGCTCTCGCCCTTTCTCTCGCTCTCGCCCTTTCTCTCGCTCTCGCCCCTTTCTCTCGCTCTCGCCCTTTCTCTCGCTCTCGCCCTTTCTCTCGCTCTCGCCCTTTCTCTCGCTCTCGCCCTTTCTCTCGCTCTCGCCCTTTCTCTCGCTCTCGCCCTTTCTCTCGCTCTCGCCCTTTCTCTCGCTCTCGCCCTTTCTCTCGCTCTCGCCCTTTTTCTCGCTCTCGCCCTATCTATCTTTCTTTTCTTTCCTCCTTTAGCCCACCTGAGTTCCTCCAAGTTGTGATAGATCCACTTGTAAGAATTTTAAATCCTGGCCTGCTCCTCATAGGACCAAGTATCCATCCTCAGGTCTATGGGATCAGATATACTCACAGAAGAGTCGTTATAAAATTACAGACATTGGAGCTCATGTTAATATAAAATTGTGTTACTTGTTCATGGATATTAGGTCATGTTTGTTATTTTCCTTGTCCTTTAGGTTGATACAGATTACATATTTCGATGTCAAACCTGTGAGAAAGCTTTCAGAGTGGAGGGGTTCCTTGAGTTTCACAACTGCAGGACGGGTAAGAATGACTCATATTATGGAACATCTTGGGTAATGTGCATATGGCTGTAGATTGTACCATGCATTTTTCTAAAATAAATTGTGCCTGTGATATTCTGCATTGCTTGTTCTACATTATTATGCAAATGACAGAATCCTGAATGCTGGTGCTAGCAAAATTCCCCAATATCATCATGCTGTTCGTTCCCCTCTCTTAAACGTATCATGCACTCCGAGCTACTAATTCACACATTGGCAAAATGTAGCCACACACACGTCAAGACATTATTTTTGGTGGCGGAATATGATAAAGTACCATGACTGATCTTTGGTGTCATTATTATTTATCTCTAGCGACAGCACCTTGATAAGGAGTGTTAAAACTCTGAGCTGATTACAGAATACAATGTTCACTCAGCCCAGGCTAATAGGTTCTCTAATGATTTTATTTTACACAAGCTGATACACCGACAGAGACGAGTGTGCCACAAAGGAGCAGAAAGAAAGATAAGATGCACTAAATTTCACTAAAAAACTATTGCAGTTTTTTAACAAAATATATTTGGACTTTTATGCATTTTGTTGTAGACTACATATAGGGTATTAAAACATTACAATGATACCTGCAATAAAAATAATTGATGCCATTAGGTTATATGGAACATACAAATATAATGAAACTTATCTGCGTACAAAAGAACAATGTATATGTGAGTGGAGGAAGATATTTATTTGTTGTTAACTTTGCAACTTAAATTTGATGATGGATAAAAACCAAAAGGCCCATCTAGACATCCCATTGTAACTACCGGTACCTAAAAAAATTGAAAGCTCCTTTTACATTTAGTTACAGCAGTAAGTCTTTGTTAATAAGTCTCTATCAGCTTTATTAATTTTATTCCACTCTTCCTTGCAAAAAAATTGCCAACGTATTCTGTGCAAAGTCCTTTTTAAGTAATTCCACAGGTATTCAAGGGGGAACCCCTGCAGCAAAGGGTTAATGTGGGACCCCTGCATCATCGGATTAGTGTAGGGACCCTGCGGGGAACCCCGCTGCAAGGTTTCCTTTAGTGAGCCTGTGGGAGTTCCTGCAGGTTTGATTGCCGTCATGATGATGGTCCTATTTACTATTGGCTCTGTCTAAGCAGTAGCTACGAGCTTGTATGCGCAAGCCCTGCTCTGCTTACATATGGCAACAGGGTTTACTATTTTGGATCTCGGGCAGAGTTTCAGCCTTGTTCAATTGAATAGCACCAGAATTGTAGCACAGTGCGAGCCCGAAACACACCCGCAGATATTCGGCCGTCTGCGATCGAGTTGCGGGCTTGCAATTGAATGTGGCTCACAGTCTTTAAAGTGCTCCATGGTACATCCAGTGCTTCTGATATTCTTTTATATCCCTCTCCTGATTGGTACCTTTCAGCAATAAGATCACGTAGATGTTTTGTCGTGTTTTGCGGACATGTCTTTCTTGGTAGGATTTAACAACGAAAGTTTTAAGGTAATCCTACAGGAACAACTGAATTTAATTTGGGTTAATTCTAATCCCTACTGAAAAAAATGGATGGTATGTGTATGCTACTTACCTTTTGAAGGTGATTGGTTAACTCCGCTACCAATTCCATTATAAATTCACACTTATGATACTGGGGTATAATAGGTTTTTATATTTCCATTATTTTTCCTAATAATTATCTATTTGGTTTTGTTGCTTGCAAGCTCACATTAATTATCATGCTATGATTTATCTTGATTAGGGGTGCGCAGACTTGTTATATCCACAGTACATATCCACAGTGCTTAGTAACCTTTTTATCCTTTTGTTCTTGATAGATGACAAGTCCTTCCAGTGTGAGATGTGCTACAGATTCTTTTCAACCAACAGCAACCTTTCCAAGCACAAGAAGAAGCACGGTGAGAAGAAGTTTTCCTGTGAGATCTGTAACAAGCTGTTCTACAGACGAGACGTCATGTTGGAACATCACCGACGGCACTTGGAAGGTGAAGGTCACTATCTCTTGTTTTAATGGGATTTTGGTGTTTGCTTGTTGGGGATTACATGAGTGAGCCAAGATGGCATATCTGATATTAGAGTTATCAAAGTGTGAGGCCCTGCTAGTTATTTTTCTGAGATATCACACTAGTACAATTGTTTAAAGGACCACTGCTTGTTTGTCAGATATGTCACACAAAATAATAGCAGCCCCTTGCATCATTCAATGCAACTTTAGCTCTCCAGAAATCTAAATACCCCTCTCTCACACACACAATTTCAAAACAATATTTCATGGATGCCTCCAGGGTTCTGCAGAGAGGCATCAAGGTTTAATGTTTCTAATTAATAACTAGCTAAATGACTTGTTCATTATTCTTGTTCTTCCCCCATTCTGCGTAGAACATCATTAAATACATTTTTAAATAATATTACAAACATTACTCACTTTTGTACTATATATCTGGGACTTCAGTGATATAAACTCTTTTGAAGAATGAGTCTTAACAATAAGAAAAACTTTCTAGAAAGTTAACATAAGAAATAGTCTTTGCACATCATCGTGGCAGCCTTTCAGGAGAACTTAAGGGAGATCTTTTCTTATTTCTAAACACATTTCCCTATTTTCAAGTCCATTTCTTCAATAGAATATTCCATACTTATTACAGCTCTGTGGTCCTTTTTAAGTTTATGTTTATTTAAAGAATATTTTTATTGACCTTTAGGCTTTATGCCAAATTATATCCTAGAGCAAACCAGATAAAGATAAAGATGGTATCCAGTTTTGCACTCCTAAAAGTATTGGGGGGAAATAACGAAAGGAGATTGTAAATGTCAGTCTCTGATGTACAAATATTTGTGTTGTGCTTGTGATGTGCTAAGTGCAGCTCGGATATACTCCAAATATACGGTATTGATCCTACTTTTATCTCTTTTGCTACTTGGGTGTTGCTGCCACCACTTCCAGGAGTGAGACGGGTAAAACGTGAGACTATCCACCAGAATGCGGATAACTCCATCAAATATAAGAAGGAGCCCTCGGCTTGTCCTGTATGCGGAAAGGTGAGTCCAGGTCTTTTATGGAGAAATACCATTTTTATGATCTTTCCACTGTAATGAGCTCACACTCTGCAATGTGCTATAGTGTGTTGTTGGAAAAGTATTATTTAAGGTATATGGAAGTTTCCCTGTTTTTTTTTATTTTTTTACAATCTAACACATACGGCTTATATCAGACACACACATTGCCTTGAGTCATTCTATACATACATATTTATTCCTTACCCTCAGAGGTACCACGTACTAACTGAAAAAAACTGCATTCAATTACATGTTTTAACCCTATAGTAACTTTCAAGTCAACTGCAGCACAGTGCAGAGATCCAGAGCAAAACTGCTTGAGCTGCTTCCTTGCAGGGAGGAGAGAGCTGTGTGATGGGAACAAAAGACTACACATCCCATAATGCTTTATTGCAGAGACTGAATCTCCAGACACTGCTATAATGTTGTAGCTGCCTCTTATTGGCCATAGCAAATTATGAATTTTGTGCTAATCTAGCTTGGGTTTTCAGGGGCGTTCCTTCTCAAAATGAACTGCCTGAAAACTGAAGAAATCTTGCAAACTTTAGAGTAAGTTTATTAATGCAATCAAACGTTTGCATACAGTACTGATTCTCCTCTATCATATGCATTCATAGTCCAAGACACTTCCATATACCTTTATTATGAAAGCAGGGTTACCCTGACTTAAGTGCTCCTTTCAGAACTCCTATCTGTGTGTTATGATGATGAATCCCAAACCTGTTTCTATCCATCCAGATGTTTTCATGTAGAAGTAACATGAACAAGCACCTCCTCACCCATGGAGATAAGAAATACACCTGTGAGATATGTGGGCGCAAGTTCTTCAGAGTTGATGTTCTGAGGGATCATATCCACATCCACTTCAAGGTACTGGATCCAACACATATTGTAGTCCAACATTTTATATCATGCATTTAAAACTGCACATTTATTCTGTGAAGACCTATAGTTTTAAAAATTATCCATTATGGTGGAAGTGGATGCTAAGAAACTCACCAGGTGCTGAATTATTCTTCTTGAGATTGCTAAGCTGACTAAGCATACAACCACTTGACCTAACTTCGGCTTTATATATTTTAGATATAAGTGGAGCGAACCCATTTGGATTAAAGGTCCAGTTTTTGTCTATTACTTGAAGTAGAGTGTCCAGCCCTCCACCCCTTGCTCTCATAATCCATGTGCATGTAATAAACAAGTGGAAGTGATGTTAGGGCCACCTGTTTCACACTAAGGCCCTCATTCAATTGCAATTTGGCCAATTGAATAGGGGTCTAAATAAGCACATAACATATTTTTTTTAAATACGTTTTTAGTTTGTAAAGACCTTGCTTTTGGATACATTTTTACGAACTAAAAACTTCTTTAAAAAAAATATGTTATGTGCTTATTTAGACCCCTATTCAATTGGCCAAATCGCAATTGAATGAGGCCCTTATTGTGTGCAAGGGCTGTAGCTTCATTCTACAACCCCTGTGTTATACTCATACATGTCATCATGTATGTGTCTGGGTAATATAGGTAAACCAATGTAGTACTTTAGTGAATTTACTATTTAAAATCTGAGCACTTTAAGCATGCCCATTGGGTTAAGAATGTTTATCTGGTAATGGCCACTGGAGAATGTTTGCCATTACCGATGAGCAAATATTGTAAACAATTTTATATTAAACACATTTATATCCATGAAATTTAAAAAATTGTGTTAACACATTTTTAAATGTAACATTATTTAATATAAATTAACATTCACTTGCCATTACAGGTGAACCAAGGTACAACTTATTAAACCTTTTTACTTTCAAATAAATCACAGTTTTCTATGGTTCAAAAGGGAGATATCATCCATAAAAAGAGGTATATGACAATAGAGGTCTTTGGTGCATATGTAGCAAATTACTACTTTATGAAACAGTACTAGATAACTGCCACAGTCTTCCAGTGCATGTGGGGAGGTAAAACACATTTATGCAATTGCAAGGCTGCCTGACATACGATAACCCTCATGCTAAATTAACCCAAACTGCCCACACCAGATGACCATTTTGCTTCTTAACTGCAGTCAAAATTACTTTTCTTTTTTAAACAAAAGTAAAATATACACATTCATTAGGCAGCAGTCACCACAAATACATTTATAAAAATAAAAAAACTGACCAGTATATATTTTCAACAAGTTTAATTAAACACCTCTCACTTGTATAACAATATTACTTGATACATACATTGACACATACTGATACATGACTAATATATGTGATATCATAGCTGATGTCATTATTTATATTATATGTGCTGTCATGAATGATGTGACCTAATATCATATGTGATGTAATGATTGATGTAATCAGAAAAACTTTTGCAGGGGGCAGGATGTTAAGGTTGCGTGCTACTTTAACTTCTCAAATTCTTTTTATCCTTAAGATGCCCTGCATACTATACAGTTTTTGCCATTAAATACAAATTATAAATGTGAAATAAATTAACTTTTCTTGCCAAAAACAAAAAAATTCCATTGTTTAAAACGAGCAACTGTAGGTCTAAGGTGTCCATTAAAACACTTTGCCTGCCTTTGTTCAAATAAAGTAGTTTTAATTATAAGCAATATTAAAGAGATCAGCTAAACTGGTGACTGGAAACTGATTGCACCTAAAGGGCCGCATGTGCTTCCCTTGATTCCTTAAGAGGAACGCACAATGAATTTAACTTTTTGTATTTTGTATTTTTTATTTTATGCATAGCAATGTAGTAAAATCACTATGGGAACAGTTAGAGGTGGATTGATTTGCAATTGAGATATAGATAATAAGAAGTGTTCTGGAGTACAAGAAAGGTTTATTTGCTCGTTGTGTACAAACACACTGAAGCAAACAGGCTGGGGCCACATGAGAAATGACTGAGAGCCGCATGTGACCCCCTGGGCTGCTTGTTGCTGACCACTGACCTAAACAATGTATGACATGTATATAATCATTTGGTACAATGTACAAATTTCCATATGGCTTTCTTTCAAGATATGATTATTTTATGATGAATGGGCTTCCACAAAGGAAAGCAACGTCCAGTGAAAAGCAGCTCATTGTGATGCTATTTTAGAAGAACACCAAAAAAATAAAAATTCTTAGCAAAAGTACAGATTTAAAACCCAATTCTTCTTTGATATGGAATTTTGGGACTTGGAATCTCAGTAACTCTTTCGTAAAGATTTTTCAATTCATTTGCTGATCATTTAGCGGATTCAAATTGTTATTAGCCTCTGTAACTATAGACTCTTTTTTTGACCTTAGGATATCGCTTTAATGAATGACCAGCAACGAGAAGAATTTATTGGAAAGATTGGCATCTCGTCCGAGGAGAACGATGATAATTCAGACGGCAGTGGGGACTCGGAGCCTCACAAGTACAGCTGTAAAAGGTGCCAGGTAGGGTTGTCATGAGTTTAGTCACAAGTGCCAGTGTGAAAACTTATGTCAGGGACTTATACATGATATCACAATGATAGGCCAGTCTTTACATAGCAAATTGTATGGGTGGGTGCATGCACATTATACTGTAAAGACTTTCTCGCATTTCTTCCTTATGCCATACCAGCAGGGGAGTCATAGGCAGCACTTGAGACGGGAGCTGTGAATCTGAGGGGGGGGCTGAGGCGTTTGGGACCGGGAGGAGCCCTACACTACAGAAAATAAAAAAATGAACTGCACTGGGGCCCCCGCCAATGTCTTCACTCCCAATGTTAATATGGACTACCTATATATATGACGCGCACACACACACCAGTCACATTATTCTGACCACCAGCCAATATCCTGAATAACCGCCGTTTGCAGCACGGTCAGTAGCTAGACGGCGTGGTAGTGAGTCAATAAGCTGCTGTAAGTTTTGCCAGGGTATCTGGAGCCATGCATCAGAGAGCTGCTGAAGAATACGTGGTGGAGGATCGATGTGGTCCTACAGGTGCTCAATGGGGTTCAAGTCCGGGGAATTTGGAGGCCAGGGGAGTACTTGGAAGTCTTCGTTGTGCTCCTGGACAATCCTGGCCTTATAACATGTTGCATTGTCCTCCTGGTAAATCACATCTGCTCCAGGGAAGACAGTCAATATATATGGGTGTACTTGATCTGCAAGGATGGATAGATAACCCAGTTAATTGACAGTTCCTCCCAGGGGTATGCGTGGACCTAGACAATGCCAAGAAAACATTACCCAAAACATAACACTGCAACCATTGTTGGAAGAATACAACCTGGTGGTGGCAGAGTGTTTGTTCTCAGAGGTTTCGCTCCTGTCACTCCAATGTCCGTCCAGTCGATGGAGCAGAAAATGTGACTCATCAGAGAAGGCAACCCATTGCCAATTAGAAGAGGTCCAATTTCGGTACTGTTGGGCAAATTGAAGCGGTTTCTGACAACAAACCCTCATCAGTATGGGTGCAGTGACCACCCATTTGCTTTGGAGCCCCATACACAACAGGGCTGGCTGTACTGTCATTTTAGACACGTCTGGTAGCCCCTTGGTTTGTTTGGATGGTGAGTTGCTCAACTGTTGCGTGTCAATTGGCCCTTACACAGTTGTCCTCTGACATCAATGGCATGTGGTACTCTTATTTACAACACCGTTTATTCTCAATGGTGCCCGTCCAGTCACTGTACACTTTAACAACAGCAGCACAAGAACAGTTTATAAACTGCGCCGTTTCAGAAATACTGACACCCTTGGCCCAGAAGCCAATGATTATCCCCTTTTCAAAGTTGGATAAATAGCCCATTTTACCCATGACAGCAATGATTGATATATTTGCAGAATGCCTACATGTCACCTTATATACCCACCAAAGAGAATTATGCTCCTCTAACCCAAAAATGACTGTGATTTGGACACATATTGTTGGATGACCATAAAACCGCTCCTTTTTTTTATTTTTTTGTGAGCTGTGCACTCATTGTCGATTCCTTCCATAGGTGTATGTAACATGCCTGGCAACCAAATGCGTTCAGGTCTCACCTTTCTGTTTCCCTCGGTTGCACAGATCTCCTTTGCCCGGGGCAAAGAGTACCTGAAGCACATTATGGACGTGCATGCCGAGAATGGTTACGACTGCAGTATCTGTCACCGACGATTTGCACTTAAAGCAACATACCATGCGCACATGGTGATCCACCGGGAAAACCTGCCTGATCCGGAGGTGCAGAAGTAAGGACAGAGCTCTATGACTTAGCACTGTAGATATGCTGGAAAGTGCAAGGTCTCCTATTTTAGGAACATTAAGTGTAGCTGTAATATACTAGATTATTTAATCCATATTGCTCTTTTAATACAATTCACAATCAGTTATTTAAACCGGAAATATTCAGTAATAAACATACATTCAAACATCAGCTTCTAGTCAAACTGCTTGTCCCCACCATAAGTGTGGCTCTGACTGAGATGCAGTGCTAAATGGTGAGAGATATACATTTCTGTATTGTGTTTAATTACTTTTTTTTAATTTGAATTATTTATTTTCAGATATATTCACCCGTGTGAGGTCTGTGGCAGGATTTTCAACAGCATTGGAAACCTGGAGAGGCACAAACTCATCCACTCAGGTAGTAAAGGAGTTGTAGTGGAATAAGTGCCAAGGTGACTTCTCAGATCTGCTTTTACCGTCCATAGAACATTGTTGCCTGATTTTATGACAATACTCTTAAAAATGTATTTTATTGAAAGGATATATATAGACACTGACCAAATTATAATTTTACTATTTAAATTTTTATTTTGGAAGCAAAAAATAGTCTTATAATTATCTAAATAGATGTAATAATTTTATTGGCCTATATTAATGACATGACAAAGGTTGCATTTGGCTCTTTTGGAGGATATTTTCTTTTATTTATTTTTAATTATAGATTTTGTATCACTAAAATCTTATTTATATATATATATATATATATATATATATATATATATATATACTAGCGACTTGCCCGTCAAAAATGACGGCAATAAGATGGTAAGGCAGGTAATGTTCTTTGTGTGCAAAATTAATTTTGTTGGTGTTTTAAGATCCTTCGGCGCTCATTGCGAGGCTCTTGGTTGTTTGTGTGCTATGAGCAGCGTTGTTTTTTTTTTGGTATGGCAATGAATAATTAATAAAATAAGAAATGAATATACTTTACCTATTGTGAAGTAATATATGCAGGAAGCATTGTGTTGAAGAGCTGACAATCTGTTTGCATGTTGCTGCAGCATTAGTGCTGTGGAGCTGCTGTGTAAGTGTCATGAATGTGTGCAGTGTAAATAGTGTGCGTGCAAGAGGCAAATCCGTAGGGTAGCTGTGTACTTCTGGATTGTATAAGTTATTGTTCTAAAATGGCGCCTAATGTGTGGTACGCGGCTGTGGCTGATTTATCGTCCTTGTTTTCGGATGTTGTTCGACTTTTTCGGAAAATCCGTCGGTGTTTGGTGTTTTTTGTGTTTAGGTTCCTTTAGCCTTGTTTTTTGTTTTTTTCGGCGGACATTTTTTCTCTCGCTTAGGGGATTTTCAAGTGTCTAAACTCTTTTATTTGGAGTTAAATTGAGGTATAACTTCAGTTTTCGAGGTCCTGGGTGGTAGGTAAGCTTTTTATGTATTTGTTGTGTGTATTTATTGTGTTTTTCATGTTTTTATGTGCACGGGTTTCGGGTGTTTTTTGCAAAGTCGTAATGGGTCGGAACGCGTCTCGTATTTTTGTTTCATAACTCCGTAAATTTTGCGAGGTCCGCAGTGGCTGCCAAGGAGCGCTTGCTTTCCGAGCCCGCATGGTCACAACTATATATGTGATATATATATATATATATATATATATATATATATATATATATATATATTTATTTATTTATTTATTTATTTATTTTTCTTTTTGAACATTCTGAAAATGTTTGCCCATTAGTTCTAGTTCTAGGACACTAAATATATGGGGCTACAGTGATAATAACTCACCTGTAAACAGAACTATACAAAATTAGATACTGGTCATCTTGACTTTTTTTTCTTTTTTGTTTTTGTTTTCAGGAGTGAAGAGCCATGGCTGTGACCAGTGTGGGAAGTCATTTGCCAGGAAGGACATGTTAAAGGAGCACATGAGAGTCCATGATAACATCCGCGAGTATCTATGTGCCGAATGTGGGAAAGGTACTTTCCAGCTCTGTATGTGAAATACAGTATCAAAGGATAGATTATCTAATTATCTAGTTGCCATGAGTAAGGCAGAGGACATCGTGCTGCTGCATGGCTAGTTTAGAAAAATGGCTAGTGCCATATATATCACATTTTTCATGCTTTTCAGGAATAACTTGGATAACTTTAATTGGCGACAGTACCTTTAAAATATTTGCTAGCTGGGCCCTCCGTAAAATAGGGTACATTAATAGGACAAATCAGAGGAGCAGACTAGTATGGCTAGGACTTACCAGAGTCTTCCATTATTCCAGGTATGAAAACCAAGCATGCCCTGAGGCACCACATGAAGCTGCATAAGGGCATCAAGGAGTATGAATGCACCGAGTGCCACCGCAAGTTCGCTCAGAAGGTCAATATGCTGAAGCACTACAAGAGGCACACAGGTGAGAGGATGGGCGCCCGGCATGTTATATGGAATCGGTACTGCTTAAACAGGACCGTGGAGGAGCTAGTGAGTGGAGCTCCTGGGTGCAAACATGTTTTTCTATATATATATAATATCTAGTATTTATAATGCGCCATCATATTCCGCAGCGCCATACATAGGATGAACAGAGCATGAAAACAATATAAATATAGATTAAATGAAGAGAGCCCGAGTTTATAATTTTGCATATAGAGTACTTTTTCAAGCATCCTATATGATTAAAACCTCACACACACAATCTAAGAGATTTGTAAGGTGATAGATAAATTGGGCATATTAAATAGGAAGGTGATCAGCCTTGTTAAATAAATGTGTTTTTAATGAGGTTTTGAAGGACTTGAGACAGGAGGAATGTCTAGTGGAGCGCGGTAAGGAGTTCGAAAGAAATGGGGCAAAACGAGAAAAGTCCTGAAGACAGAATGAGAGGGGGTAATAAGAGAGGAGAAAAGGAGGAGGTCATTAGCAGAACGGGAGGGGGGCTAGTATTTTGAGATAAGAGCAGAGATATAAGAGGGTGCATTGTTGTTGAGGGCTTTATACATTAGGGTCATGATATTAAATTATATTCTGGAGGTTATATATATATATCAGGAGGGAGGTTGAGGTTGAGGAGGTGGGTTGAGGTTGAGTAGGGGGTTGAGGTTGAGGATGGGGGGGTTGAGGATGAGGAGGGAGGTTGAGGATGAGGATGGGGGGGGATGAGGATGGGGGGGTTGAGGATGAGGATGGGGGGGGTTGAGGATGAGGATGGGGGGGGTTGAGGATGAGGATGGGGGGGGTTGAGGATGAGGATGGGGGGGTTGAGGATGAGGATGGGGAGCTTGAGGAGGGGGGTTGAGGAAGGGGTTGAGGAGGGAGGTTGAGGATGGGGGGTTGAGGATGAGGAGGGGGTTGAGGATGAGGAGGGGGTTGAGGATGAGGAGGGGGTTGAGGATGAGGAGGGAGGTTGAGGTTGAGGAGGGAGGTTGAGGATGAGGAGGGAGGTTGAGGATGAGGAGGGAGGTTGAGGATGAGGAGGGAGGTTGAGGATGAGGAGGGAGGTTGAGGATGAGGAGGGAGGTTGAGGATGAGGAGGGAGGTTGAGGATGAGGATGGGGGGGTTGAGGAGGGAGGATGAGGATGGGGGGGTTGAGGAGGGAGGATGAGGATGGGGGGGTTGAGGAGGGAGGATGAGGATGGGGGGGTTGAGGATGAGCATGGGGGGGGTTGAGGATGAGCATGGGGGGGGTTGAGGATGAGGATGGGGGGGGTTGAGGATGAGGATGGGGGGGTTGAGGATGAGGATGGGGGGGTTGAGGATGAGGATGGGGAGCTTGAGGAGGGGGGTTGAGGAGGGAGGTTGAGGATGAGGAGGGGGGTTGAGGATGAGGAGGGAGGTTGAGGATGAGGAGGGAGGTTGAGGATGAGGAGGGAGGTTGAGGATGAGGAGGGAGGTTGAGGATGAGGAGGGAGGTTGAGGATGAGGAGGGAGGTTGAGGATGAGGAGGGAGGTTGAGGATGAGGATGGGGGATTGAGGAGGGAGGTTGAGGATGAGGATGGGGGGGTTGAGGAGGGAGGTTGAGGATGGGGAGGTTGAGGATGGGGAGGTTGAGGATGGGGAGGTTGAGGATGGGGGGGTTGAGGATGAGGATGGGGGGGGTTGAGGATGAGGAGGGAGGTTGAGGTTGAGGAGGGAGGTTGAGGATGAGGAGGGAGGTTGAGGATGAGGAGGGAGGTTGAGGATGAGGAGGGAGGTTGAGGATGAGGAGGGAGGTTGAGGATGAGGAGGGAGGATGAGGAGGTTGATAAGGGAGGGGGGAAGAGACACAGGGAAGGGAGAGGGGGACACAGAGGGAGACAGGGGGCAGCACATTTCCCACCCTCGGCTTATACTCGAGTCACTCATTTTACCTCGGCTTATACTTGGGTCGGCTTATACTCGAATATATACGGTGTGTGTGTGTGTGTGTGTGTGTGTGTGTATATATATATATATGTATATATATATATATATATATATATATATATATATATATATATATATATATATATATATATACATATATATATATATATATATATATATATATATATATATACATACATACATACATACATACATACATACATACATACATACATACATACATACATACATACTTGTGCTTAAAATTAAATAAAGTAATTGTAAAGGTAACAGAATATGCAAGCCCTGAGTGCATAACACAAAATATACAAACAATTTAGTATGGGAAAATAAAATAATAAAGTCCTCTCAGAACTATTCTATTTTTAATATAATTTGGCAGACCTGTCACTTTTTTTCTTTTCCCATACTGATTAAAAAAAAAGGTAAATATGTATTAATGTCTAATTTTATTTCTCGAAGTAGTGAAGTGTTGGAGATCCCTTTGGGAGACTCCCCATTGCTATTTCATTTTATTTGGCCTTCTACTAAGATCTCAAGTCCCCCTTTTAGAGATCATTTATATTTCAAATAGTCCACTTTCAAACTCCATTAACGTTGCATCATTCTAGCGAGTCTTTAGTTTGAGCTATTCCTGAGGGTTACATTTGTTTGGTAGTAGGGATGACTTCAGTTTACTACCGGCTCATTTCCAGAGGCCTGGCACGTTCTTTATCTATATTGTTTGTTATTGCTCAGTCCTGTTAGTAACAAGTCCGTGCAAATCCATTCTGACAACCGCATAATAACATAATTAAACCACATTTTCATATACTGAATACACGGGGACTTTCCTGTCTCTTCTGCACCCATTACCTTTTTAGCCAATTTTCTCCCACATATCCCATACAATACACTCAAACCTTGTTCCCTTTTTTTTTCGTTCCAGCTCTGAACAATTGAGCTCATATTACACATAATATTCAATTTCCTGATAAACGCCATAATTGGTAATTTCAGCAGACAGACCTGTGTAGAAGACAATAGCGGCCGTTCAGCTCCAGACTCCTTGTGATCTAACGTTTCCACTTTCCATTTAGGGATCAAGGACTTTATGTGTGAGCTGTGTGGGAAGACATTCAGCGAGAAGAACACAATGGAGACGCACAAACTAGTCCACACTGGTAAATACAATATAATATAAGCTTGTTTAAGGTTATTAATATATGATTTAATACTTCTGACCTTAGTTGAGTTTTGGGTTTCCCAACAATAGGGATGTCCCCTAAGCAGCTCTATAATCCAAGAGCAAAATCAAGATGTTTTTCAGAGAAAACCCCAAATTCAGTGGTGTTTAGCTATTGTAACTTGCTCTTCTACTTACTAATAGTACTATCAAAATGGAAGTCTTTAAAGAACCGAATAGAGATCTTATCTATATCCACATTTCAACCCTTTCCTCCTTTGTGTCTGACCATGTTAGGAACAAAAGCAAAACTGAATACAGGGAGGGAGAACCAATGAAGCAAATTCATTCTCATAAATAAATGTTTAAGATTAAAGGACCATTGACTTGGCATTTATAGTCTGCTCATATGAAGAACTTGACTTAATGGGCAAAATGTTTTACAAAGGTTAAAATAAATAAATGCAGTCTTTCATTTTTAACTTCTGTATTTCATGTTGCCTTAATGGCAGCAGACTTTTTTTTCTGTTGAAAGACTGTCACTATAAATCGCTTCTTCACAATATAACTAAATAGAAGAGTAAGCTCCATAAAGATAGCAGTCCAAGATGGAATCTCCCATGAAACCAGATTCTATTAAATTTAAGATTTTCTCATAAAATTATTTTATGCTCCTGGTTTACAAAGTTGCTGATGGTATACTTCATGTTTGTGAGGTATGTAACAAACTACAGTGATCCTTTAAGGGAGAAGGAACTCGGCTCCTTTTAATCTAGGATTGCTATATGTTGCCGTCCGCCATCTTTGTTTTTGAATTAGCTTTGTCACTTTTCTTTGTTTGTTTTGGCTCTCAATGAAGTGGGGAAGCAGTGGACTTGTGCGGTGTGTGATAAGAAGTACGTCACGGAATACATGCTTCAGAAACACGTCCAACTCACGCATGACAAAGTGGAGGCTCAGAGCTGCCATCTGTGTGGGACAAAGGTGTCAACCAGAGCGTCCATGAGCCGGCATCTGAGGCGCAAGCACCCGGAGGTTAGTGAAGGGATGGGCAGAACCATGAGATACACTTATTACAGAGGAGTTGTTAGAGCTGTCACACACAAAAATAGGGGACAAGTGAGAGGGTAAAGGAAGGGGTGCAAGGATTGGGGAAAGGAAGGGGTGCAAGGATTGGGGAAAGGAAGGGGTGAGGGAGGGGGGAAAGGAAGGGGTGAGGGAGGGGGGAAAGGAAGGGGTGAGGGAGGGGGTAAAGGAAGGGGTGAGGGAGGGGGGAAAGGAAGGGGTGAAGGAGGGGGGAAAGGAAGGGGTGAAGGAGGGGAGAAAGGAAGGGGTTAAGGAGGGGGGAAAGGAGGGGGGAAAGGAAGGGGGAAAGGAAGGGGTGAAGGAGGGGGGGGAGAAAGGGGGGAAGGAAGGGGTGAGGGGGGGAGGAAGGGGTGAGGGGGGTTAAAGGAAGGGGTGAGGGGGGGAAATGGAAGGGGGGAAAGGAAGGGGTGAGGGGGATAAGGAAGGGGCGAGGGGGGGGGGAAGGAATCAAGGACCAGGGCAGTTTGGAAATATGTTTGAGGAGGTAAATAGAGACGGGGACAGGATAGGGTGGAAAATTAAATTTTTTCCCACTTTGCGCTAAACCTCTCGATAGTACATTGTTTGAGCGCCAAATCCCATTTAGCCTTTTAAATCCCTGCTTAGCGCTCTAAGATTCGCCATATCGCTGTCTGAGCACTATGGCGACAAAATGCCCCATTTAGCTCTGTTTCACAGAGCACATCTGCATGCAGGAAAGCATGTGGAGCGCATAACCTATTGACAGGCATTATCTGTTATACAAGAATATAACAAGATAAAATTATCTTTACTAGGTCCTTTCTGTGCGGATTGAAGATTTAGATGACCTGCAAGAATCTGCAACATCAATAACCATTGTACAGGTAACTAGACAATCATGGGCTACCAGCAAAGGCAGTCTGACTTGCTTTTCAATATAAGCCATGCACATATATAAATGGGAGGGCCTTTTAATGTCCAAATAAAACCGACGTGTAAAATTAACAGTACAGCTAAAGACCTCTATAGGTATTGCACCCCTCCCATCTTTTCTATATGTGCGTGGGCTGCTTGTGGCAACAACACCGATAGAAATACTATTACTTGGGTCATGGTGCATCTAAAGATGTAATTAGTGGCATAGCTTTCTATCTACATCTCTTGACTCCAAGCCTTGCACATTGAGGCAAGATGGCTTCCCTATGTTTTATTACATATTACAACTGACAGGGATGTTATTGGGACTAAACTCATCTGTTCAACACAAACTCCTGAGAAAGTAGCAAAATCGGCTCAGAAAAAAATGGAACCTCACATTGCATATAAATGTTAATAATAATATTAAACTTACCTTAAAATTTGCTAACATTTTTCAGTTTTCAGGCAGTTAATTTTGGGAAGGAACATCCTCAGAATCCAAGCTAAATTAGCATAAAATTCATAATTAGTTGTGGCCAATTGGGGGCAGTTACAACAATGTATCAGTTTCCCTCTCAATGGCTGAGATAAAGCTGTTTAGGAGGCAGCCGTGATACTGACCGCTAATTCGCAAGGACACGACTCCGTGCAGCTCATTGGCTAGGTGCCTTGGGGGTGGAGCTCACATAATACATTTCAAATGTACTTTGAATTACACAGGCTTTCCCACAAACTTACAGATACCTTTTTAATGGTGTTGTATCTTTTTGTAGCCACAGCTGGGCGTGGAAGAGGGGGATGAATTACACCAAGACAAGCGGCTGCAAGTTGGCACGGCCCACTCGGACAAAGACAAGGCTGGTGAGGAGGATGGGGTGGCACACCAGGATACGTCCTACACTGAATATCATGAGAAGCAAGTGGAGTACACGCGTGGCACCGGGGATGAGGCTGGCTCTGCCGCCGACACTCTGCAGCAGGTCAGTAACCGGCTATATTACTGGGTCAGATCAGATATAGTTACTTTCACCAGTTTCTCTTCTCCCATTTTCTTTAATATTAGATGGAACTATAAGACTAGGTAAAAAAAGCACCAACAGCTCACACACGCTGATATTACAGTATGTCCCTGACCTACTGGCCCCGACTCATTCCAGATACAGATTACCAGACAAGTACTTTAATAATCAGATGCAATCCTGTCAATATTTGCAAAATACAAGACATACATACAAGACATAAATAATTGAATAGTATTATAAATGCAATAAATTTGCTTAGTTATACTACCTCTCTTAGCTGACTTGTGCCCGTCACAGAGAAAAATATCCTGTAGTATATCAGTTTGTTCTCTCTCAGTAATGATCCAGCCCCAAAATACCAGGCATTCTACCGTGAGCAAAAGAAACCGCAAACCCCAGACGTACGTTTAGGCCTCTCTTGGGCATCATCAGTAGGGTGCAGCTGAAATATTATTGTATACTATTTTTATGTTATGGATGCCAATAAACACCTTGCATTATCTAACTTAGACTGTTTATCAGCATTCACGTACGCTTTCAGAGGCAAGTAATGGTGTGAGTAGTGGACTTACTGTACTCTGGTCCGTGTATATAATTTGTAATATAAATGACTATTGTTTCAAGTTTTTAAAAAGACCATCATTTAGCAGGAAAAATGTCATAAAGCTATCCTAAGATAAATAAAGTAAAATATAAATGTGAATCTTCTACTAGATCTTGGAGGCATCCATAATGGTTTGGTGAAGGTTGAATCCATGATGGTTTGCTGAATGTTGAATGCATGATATGAACATTCTGTAGGGCTTGCAGTTATTGTTGCAAGCTGCTTGCTACAGAGCATGAAAGGGGATAGAAGGTTGGTGTTAACTTCCAGAAGATCCAATGACTTTATAAATGTCCCTCACCAGTGGTGGTGCTGCTGCTGGTGCAAAGCATTGGAGCCCACAAGAGTGTAAGGGCGCCCTGTTATTTGTAGTAAAGCAGATCTCTTGATTTATTATAGTAATACTTTTTATATAAAGGGAATCTGATCACTTTAGGGCTGATTTGTCTACGTACGTATATATGTTGTCGTCTTTATTGACACCTTACAGACACCTACCTTTTATATATGGAAGTTGTAAGGGGGTCCCAAACTATTTTGCACTAGGAGCCCCCATTTACTAGCTTCACTATTGTCCCACACCTCCACTGTTCAGTAGATAACAAGTGCTCAAGTTGGACACAATTAAAAATATACATATTCAGGCAGAATCTTCAAAAAAATAAGATTTTTTTTTTCTAGATATGGTTTATATTCCTGGCTTCCACAGCTTGCAAATATTGTTAGTTTGTGAGTATTTTTCTAAAATACAGTGGTCCTTTAACTGGATTATGTGATTAATTCCTGGCTGGTGCTCACTGCCTGCTGACAATCCAGTTCAAGGTACTCCAACTTAACTTGTTTTATAATTTTTTTTTATTTTTAACAAAAAAAAATGGGAAAAAAAACTTTATTAAAAAGTGACTCTGCTGCAATAATAATAAAATAGTAACACCCAAAACAGCAATGGAGATGTATAGTATTGGGATTAATTAGCAGGGGAAAGCAGCGCATTGACTTTTGGGGAGAAGGAGACGTGCACGACGTCATGTGCGCGCCGACAAATGTGCACCCCTACACCAGCGCGGCCGGTGAGTACTGGGGGAGAGTGACATGGGGTCTGAGGGTGGGTACTCTGGGAGAGTGACATGGGGTCAGAGGGTGGGTACTCTGGGAGAGTGACATGGGGTCAGAGGGTGGGTACTCTGGGAGAGTGACATGGGGTCAGAGGGTGGGTACTCTGGGAGAGTGACATGGGGTCAGAGGGTGGGTACTCTGGGAGAGTGACATGGGGTCAGAGGGTGGGTACTCTGGGAGAGTGACATGGGGTCAGAGGGTGGGTACTGGGGGAGAGGGACCTGAGGTTAGAGGGTGGGTACTAGGGTGAGAGGCAGAGTGAGTAGTGGGGAGAGAGCTAGCTAGGGAGAGAGGGTAAGAACTGGAGGGACAGAGCTAGGGAAAGAGGGTGAGTACCGGGTAGGGTGAATACTTGAAGCTGGGGAGAGGGTGAGTACTGGGAAAGACAGGGTGATTACTAAGGACAGTGAATACTGGGGGGTGATTACTTGGGGAGAGTGCTGTACTGCCGCGCTGGTGTGGGTGCGTGCATTTGTCAGGCATTTTTTCAGCGCGCACATGACAGCGCGCACATCTCCTTCACCCAAAAGTCATGCTACCGGTGAAAGCCCTATGATCCACAAAGGATACCTCCTAACTGGAAGGCTCAATCGAAATTGAAGCCCCACTATCTAGCTAATGTCCCTATCTATTCAGTCGTGTTTCTGTTCTACCCATATGTTTTTCTTTTCCTACAGGTGGTGGTCACTATTAGTGATGGGAATGTCACTGCTCCCTCCTGCACCGTGGGACTAACCAATATCACAGTCACTCCCATCACTACCACAGCCGGTGCTCAGTTTGCCAGTCTCCAACCAGTGGCAGTGGGTCACTTGGCCACACCTGAGCGACAGCTACAACTGGACAGCTCCATCCTGACAGTGACCTTTGACACGGTCAGTGGTAGTGCAGTGCTTCATAACAGACCAGCTGAACTGGCCATTACATCCTCTCAGGAGGCAAGCGGCCCTCAGCCTGTAGCACATTTCATCAATCTTACTACTTTTGTGAACTCCATCGCCCCTTTGGGGGGTCCGATGACAGCAGAGGGTCCACTAACATGGAGAGCGATACCTCCTGGGGAGACTCCACCTCCAACAGAGGAAGAGCAGGCGCCAGAGCAGACTGTGCAGGAGCAGCAACCGACAGCGCCACAGGCGGGGCAAGCCCCCCAAGCAGACTCACAGGAACAGATGTATAGTTATTAAGCCCAGACTAATAATGGGCAAGAACTGCATATTGTTATCAAATTGTTAAGTTATTAACTGAATGGACATGTCTATATTTCCCATGGAATATTCTCTCATTCAACGAATGGTTGGTCAACGTTTTTTTTGTTTGTTTGCATGGCAGGAATAGATCTATATCTTGCCAAAGAAGAGAAATAAACTGGAAATGTGTCTGTGGAAACAGAACACTGGCAGCTAAGGTGTTAACCATTTATCCTAAGCTCTTAGAAGCTGCAGTGTTTCTTTAAGAAGCAAATGGATAATAAAATTTCAAAAATGCATCTTAGGATGATACTGCACTCTTTGTTTTTTATTATTTTACAAGTTATCATTAAAGGACCTCTTATGAATAAGAAAAAAAAAAGACATGTTTGGAAGGTATACATCAGCAGTCATGTAAGCCGTGGGCATAAAAATCTTGATTTTAGCACATTTTGCTAGTGCCTGGAAGCTGTCATGACAGTCATACCCTTTTTTAATGCATAAGAGGGCAGTAGAGTATACTTGCAAGTTGCTTTTTACTGAACATGTGCAGGGGAGGGGTGCTTACTAAAAGCTTGTCTGAATCAACAAATTCATCTAAAATTCCTTAATGCAAATTTATCAGAAAACAATCCTGACAGTGCTGCAAGGCTGCATTTAAATTGTTTTAGGATTCGGTTACCAATGCAGAATTTATTATTTCATGATCAAGAATTTTAGGAATTTCTAAAAAGCAGTTTTGTGCATTCCATATTCTTTTAAGTAGATTCTTTAGGCAAGTTCTTTTTGATATAAATGTTTTAACTTGATTGAAGCTATATAGAAGTTTCCTGGGTTTTAAATGTTCCCTAGTAAACTAACACATATTTTTCTGCTAATCTGTGGCTTATTGAAAAGTTTAGTCTAACTACAGATTTACATGCAGCCGGGTGAAATCCTGATTTCCACACCCCTAAAGTGCTTACATCACCAAAAATGTACTAGCCTAAGCAGCACAGCATGCAAGTACATCTTTTAACCTGCTCTTTCCCCCTCCGAGGGGGAGAGAGAGTGAAAAAAAAATATATACATAGCAACTTCTAACTAGAGGCAGGATCCCTATACGTTGATACAAATGTTGCAGCTGCCTGTGGTTGGCCAAAACAAATTATGAATTTTATGCTAATTTAGCTGGGGTTTAGAGTGGGTGTTTACTCTAAAATTCAACTGGCAGAAAATAGAAGACAATTATGCTAACATCAAGGTAAGTTTTTTTTTTTAATTTTTTTAAGTGTTTGTTTTATTTTGGTATTTTTTCATGAAAGAAATTTGCATACACTACTGCTTCTCTATCAGATGTATTTATAATCCAGGAAACTTACATATGCCTTTTTAATTAATTTTATTTTCCACAATTTAATTATCAAATAAAATTTACACTTCACTTCTCAGAAGACCCAGACGTGCTCTTACCTTCTGGAACCTCCCCCTTTCTTCATGTTCTCTCCTATCAGTGTGGCTTTGAAGCTGTGAAACATGGCAGAGGGAGGAGGATGTTCCAGAAGATAAGAAACCGGTAGCCTTGAAGCTTTGTAGAAATAAGTGAAGTGTGAATTTCCTTGGAGTCTGAGGGTGAAGGCTATCCTACTGTGATGATTAATAATAATTAATCTCTCTGTGATAATTAATTACTGTCCCTAGATATTATTATTTATTGTTAAAAATAATATTTATAATGTGCCAACATATTCCGCAGCTCTGTTTTTCGTTTATAATCTTGTATATAGAGTATTTTTTCAAGCATCCTATACTTGCAAACTTACAATTATGGGATTTGGAGGGTGATCGATACATTGGGCACATTAGATATGAAGGTGATAAACTTCATTAAATAGATGTGTTTTTAGTTAAGGTTTTGAAGGGCATGAGACAGGACAATAGTCTAGTGGAGTGAGGTAAGGAGTTCCAAAGAATAGGGGTAACATGAGAAAAGTCCAGAAGGCGGGAATGCAAAGAGGTGGAAAGAAGAAGGTCATTAGCAGAACGTAGGGGGAGTATTTTGAGACAAGAGCAGAGATATAAGGGGGTGCATTATTGTTGAGGGTCATGATTTAAAATTTTATTCTGGGGGTTATGGAGTCAGTGGTGCAACTGACAGAGGTGTTGCTGGGTGTCTATTTCAATCTATCCAATTATCTTTACACTGACTCTCTAGTTCCTTTTCCCCTATCACTCCCTACACTGATAGCCAAACCATACACCCTCATGATACAGTTCTGAGGAAGTGATGAAACAAACACAAAATGGATTCCACAGTCTTCAAAAATTCATATTTCCCCCTAAAATGGCGTACACAGCTGCTAATATTGATAGTGCCTTTTTTTACTGGAATTGCAGTGGTCCTTTACTTGTTATGTCTGTACTCAAACATGATACCCTGAAAGCATGGCACTGATACAACCCCAACGGACTCACAATGAAAGGCTGAATCCATGATGGCGTGGTGCTACCCTACTGTGCATTGGACAATAGCCCTATACCCCTTTTTTGTCACTTCAGCCATGTTGGTGTCTCTCGTTTGGTGGCAGCTGATTTAAATCAAATTTCCAGTATTTGGTTATCTTAAAGGGATATGGAAGGTTTCTTTTTTCGTATTAAAATAAACAGAGAACCTTCCATGGCCCTTTAAACAAAACTTCTAAAGCGACCAGCTCTGGAAAGAACTGTACAAAATGGCACCCACATATGCTTATAATCATTTGCTGTAAAATCACAGTTTATGGGGGTGTATGTTATGTGTGATGTGCCCACCTGCGCCAGGTGGGTGAGGAAACGATCAAAGGTCTAGTCTCTAGATTTCTTTATAATGATACATTGTACTAGCAGTTTTTCTCTACAGTAAATAATTTCTGAAATATTTAAATTTGCAACTCCTGTATCCTAATGCGTGTCTCAGAGTACTTGATAAGGTTGGGAGAAGGGCTAACTGCAGCTAACATTGGGGGGTATTTATTTTAGCCACTATAGCGACAGAAGCAGACCGTCATCCTAATTAGCACATCAAAACAGCTAATTAATATGTGTGAGCTGCTCATTTGCATATAAATACAGCATCAACAAAATGGAATTTTCCAGGATTTATTATTATTATTATCGTTTATTTGTAAAGCGCCAACATATTCTGTAGCGCTGTACATAAGTTAAGTTACAGGCAATGACAAGTTAAAGATTCATACATTGCAAAGAATGGAGGGCCCTGTCTTTGAGCTTGGAATCCGGTGTCCATAGCGCTTTCCCTAAAGTACCTTGCAGGATTGAAACTCGCAGACTTACAATCTAAAGGTTAAAGTTTGTATGTGGTACAGTAGGGAGAGAGTAGCGCTGAGCATGTTAGGGAGGAAGGTTATAGGCTTCTTTAAAGAGGTGCGTTTTTATTGATGTTTTGAAGGATTTAAGGCAGGACGATAGTCTGGTGAAGCGAGGCAAGGAGTTCCAGAGAATAGGGGCAGCGCAAGAAAAGTCCTGGAGGCGGGAGTGAGAGGAGGTGACAAGAGTGGTAGAAAGAAGAAGGTCGTTAGCAGAACGAAGAGGGCGTGTGGGGGAGTATTTGGAGATGAGAGCAGAGATGTATGGGGGTGCGCTGTTGTTGAGGGCTTTATAAGTTAGGGTCAAGATTTTAAACTTTATTCTGGAGGCTATGGGAAGCCAGTGGAGTGATTGACAAAGAGGAGCTGCCGACACTAAACAATGTGTACGGAAGATGAGTCTGGCGGAGGCATTTATTATGGATTGAAGTGGGGAGAGGCGAGTGATGGGCAGGCCAACAAGGAGCGAGTTGCAATAGTCAAGACGAGAAATGATGAGAGAGTGTATTAGAATCTTAGTAGTGTATTGTGTAAGGTAATGGAGTATTTTGGATATGTTTTTTAGATGGAAAAGACAGGATTTGGTTAGAGACTGTATGTGTGGGATGAAAGAGAGGGCAGGGTCCAGTAGAACCACGAGACAACGTGCTTGGGAGGTGGGAGTGATGATGGCAATGTTGACCGAGAGAGAGATGTGAGGAATTGAAGATGTAGTAGAGGGTGGGAAGATTAGGAGTTCAGTTTTAGACATGTTGAGTTTCAGATGGTGGGCGGACATCCAAGAGGATATACTAGAGAGGCAACCGGAGACGTGTGCTAGAAAAGAGGGGGATAGATCTGGTGCTGAGAGGTAGATTTGGGTGTCATCTGCATAGAGGATGGATTCACTTTAGAATAAAATAGATAACACAACATCTAGACATGTTTTTGCGTTCCATAAGAATAACCTAAAACCAACTTGATTCTGGGGTGACAGAGACCCTTTAAGTCTTAAAAATGAGTGTATTAATACAGAAAATTATCAGTTTGTTAATATATTTGTATTAATAAATGTTTAATTACAAAGTAAATAAGTTTATGTTCAATAAGGACTAGTGTGTTAAATTAATTCATTAATAAGTTGTAGTAAGTAAATGCTTAATTAGATCTGGTTTACTTCTAAAAAAAATATATTGGATATCAGTGTATTTTTAAATACATGTTTAAAAAAAAGCTGATTTACTAATAAAGAACATAATTAGTTTATTAATAAGTAATCCATTGATAAAAGCTGATGAGAACCGGTTTATCAATAAACAAGTTTATTAGATTTTTAATTATTTGTGGTGTTTTAATAAATATCTAGTAGGAACTGGTTTATTAATAAATAACATTTAACTTATTAATACATAACGTATTAATATTGAATGACTTATTAATAAATGATCAACAAATATCTACCTTATTATATCTAAATCTAACAATTATTAGTATTATAACAAATGGCTTAATAATGTATTAATATCTAATAACTATTCTTATTATAACAAATTACTTATGAATAAAGTATAAATAAATATCTAATTATAAGAAATTACCTACTAATAATGTATTAATATATAATTATTATTATAACAAATGATTTAATAATGTATTCATAAATATCTAACTTATTATAATAAATGACTTATTAATAATCTATTAATTCATATCTAATAACAATTATAACAAATTAGTTATTATTAAAGAAAACAATTCGTTTTATTGTATTACTAAAGAAAGTCATGGGTTTATTAATACGATTAGAATAACACTGAGTTTTGGATGGTAACACTGCAGGTAACATGGCGTCATCCAGCGCTTGGTTACCATGGATACGGTCGCAAAACGGAGATCACGTCAGCCTAGCGTCGCACAAATTTTGCATAAAGTCACGTGGTAGACGTTTATCCAATAACATGCCACGTTATGTACGTTGTCATCGCATTATCGCCATGGCAACCAGCTGAACCACCTACCTGTCCCATATCCTTCACTGTTAGTTTGCAGACATGGCGGAACTTGGGCTGAATGATCATCATCAGAATGAGATTATTAATTACATGAGGTTTGCCCGGTCCAAGAGGGGACTGAGGCTGAAGACAGTGGACTCGTGCTTCCAGGACCTCAGGGACAGCAGGCTGGTGGAGGAGACCTTCACTGCTGATGAGGTTGGGGAGATGCTGCAGGGCCTGGAGCTGGTGGTACACAGTGAGGTGGAATCAGAACTCATTAACACAGCCCATACCAATGTGTTACTGCTGCGCCAGCTCTTTACACAGGCAGAGAAATGGTACCTGAAGCTGCAAACTGACATATCAGAGCTGGAGAACAGAGAGCTGCTGGAGCAAGTGGCAGAGCTGGAAAAGTCTGAGTTTACATCCAATAAAAAGACACCTACAGACCTGAGCAAACCAAAACTAGCACCATTAAATGAGGGGGTGTCTGCAGAGCTGCTAAATAATGAGATAGTAAGGCTCAGAGAGGAGAATGACAAGCTAAAAAACAGATTAAAAACCATAGAGACCCAGGCAACCAGTGCATTGGATGAGAAGACCAAGGCAGAGAGAGCCTTGAAGGATCTGCAGAAGACACAAGGAGATCAGAAGTCCAGACAAGGCACAGAGGAGATCGGCAGTTTGGAAAAGACCGTAGCCACCTTAAAATCTGAGTTTGAGAAGACACTCAATGACAGAACAACTAGCCAAAAATATCTGGAAGACAACTTAATGTCGGCCAAGCACGACTTGCTGAAGGTCCAAGAACAACTGGCCATGACCGAAAAGGAATTAGATAAGAAATTCCAACAGACAGGAGCATACCGCAATATGAAAGATATCCTCTCCAAGAAAAATGAGCAGATTAAGGATCTGAGAAAGAGACTTTCAAAGTATGAAGCAGAAGACTGACCTGAAGATACTTTGTATTGGAAATCTGGACCTAAAATAAATAATAATCTATTGCAGTATAACATGAGCGGCACAGAGATCATTATCATCTGCCCACAAATGTCACTTTTTATAACTATATATTTTCTCTTGGTATTAGTCATGCCATGTAATGGGCTATAGTTGGCATCTTTCATGTATGTGTATATTTATACTGTCTTTGGCAGCAGATTAATAAACATGGGTTTATTTTGCACCAGTATACAGTCCCGGCAGTGTCTCTTTTTCCATTGTTGCTGTTCAGTCATATCCAACTCTCCATGACCCTGTTGGAGAAAATTCTCATACTCAAACCACTTCTCACTCCCTCTCTTCATTTTCTTATTATTATAGTTTATTAGACAAAAATGTGACTTTGTAGCAAATGTACTCACAATGGCTGCTGCCACTTACTCACCAAACTGCTACTGCCAGAAATATAACCGCCTTTTATAATTGTTTACATAATAATCCCACTAACAGCCAACTAACATATAATATCCAATCAGAATATAACACATTCTTTGGTGATATCTGTGCGTACATCTACTTTATATGATACACTTGTGCCCTTTGGAGATGAAAACCTGTGTACGGTCTGAAAATGAAAATGCTAAGTCATGTGTCAGATGTATTTAACTATTTCATAACTTATGCATTTACATTGGAAAATTACTGGTTTAATGCTTATATCCCAGCTAAATATTGCACTAACTGGAAAGAGTGCTAATTGTGTGTATATACATTTGTGGCCATATTTGCATGTTCCGGCTCAACTTCCCAGAGTGCAGTGTAATAACTGTTTTTCTCGGAACTCTGAGCTGGAAGCAGGTTTTTTAACTTGCTTTAGACATTCAAGTGTGAACGCAGATGTACTTTTTAATTACTATATATATATATATATATATATATATATAAATTGAAGAGTGAAGCAGCCGTGAATGTCCAGTAATCTAGTAATTTAGTAATTATTAATCCATATATATATATATATATATATATATATATATATATATATATATATACATACATAGATTAATAATGAGTATTGCAATATAATTTGATACCTTTTGTATTGGACAAACGTCTTATTTATAATGACGAGCTTTCGGGAGGCTTAACCTCCCTTTATCAAGTCTCAAGCAATACTACATGAGATGGAACCCTCAGTTTGAATAATAACAGCAGATGCAGAGAGAGTGGAAACAGCATCTGACATCATCAGGTAAATACATATATGGGGAATAAACACAACATAGCAAAGGAAACATATATACACATATTATATACACATATACATCAATATATACATGAAAAAGCAGAGCACTGTAGTCCACAGTGATATCTTTCCTGTTGGACAAACACCTCACTAAGAGTGCTAAGTCTGTTATAGTATAAGAATAAAAAAATCACATGAAATTCTGATAATGTGTTAGAAAGCACAAGTCTATATTAAGTCCTGTGTTTTTAGAGTTGAAGAATGTGATCATCTTTATTTCAAATGCTTTTCTCTCTTGGATGCTTTTACATTTTCCTCTGAGTATTTTGACTAAGTTTTGGATGGAGTGATCATTCTGGCTAAAATGGTGTCCTACTGGGCTACAATAACTGTCTTCATTATGTTTTCTTTTTGAATGCCTGTGTAAATTCATCCTTAAATGCAATTTCTTGTAGTAAGTATTGTCTGACAGTTGTCTGTTGGGTTCATTTATGTAGTGCTGAGTATTCATGAAATCAACTGCACCTCCTTTGTCTGCCGGTTTGATGGTGATGTTCGGATTGTTATTTAAAAACTTTATGGCAGTTCTTTCTGATGGAGTAAGATTGTGCAAGTCTCTTTTATATTGTGTTATAATGGATGCAGTTCTCAGGCGAAAGCTTTCTATATAACTGTCCAGTCTGATATTACGACCATTTTGTGGGTTGAAATATGTTTTTTTTTTCTTGTTACAGTCTAATGATGTTGTGGTATGCCCCTTGTAGAAAAATTCTGCCAGTCTTAATCTCCTGAAGAATTCTTCTATGTCCGAGTATAGTTGTATTTTATCTAGTTTTATGTCTGGACAGAAAGACAATCCGTTGGAGAGAACAGAGGTCTATGTTTGTTATAGTTGATGGTTTGAAAGATTTACAATTCCTGTGTGTTCTGTATATTTTTCAGAAAAAACTATTTGTTTGAGTTGGTAGTTTTTTCGATGTGTTGTTAGTAGAATTTAGGACTAAATTTGGGTTGTTTCTTCTCTCTTCCATTCGCTGTTTTATGTTGTTTTGCTGGAAGAGGCAGCTAAGTTTTTTTATTTTTTATAAATTCATGTTGTTGTTTCTTGTGAAGATGTTGTATTTCTATTTCTACATGTTCAGCTTCATATATGTTGCTCTCCTTAAGTTGTTGAAGGTGATTTAGATGATGTTTCTATGTATAATGTTGATGTATTAGGTGGTTTCTTCTTTTTTCACTTGTGCGTCTGCATACATTTTTCAGCATATATTGAGTTATGTGTAGATCTTAGTGGATTTTTGATTTTAAGTCCATTTGGTATAATATTCCTTTTCTTGCATTGTGACAAAAATAAATGTCACTGTTAAGTTGTGTTATTTTTGTTGTTATTTTAAATAGTAGCTTCTTGATTCGGCTAAATGCGGTATCTTCCATAGTAATTGAAGAGGGAAGCAGCCGGGAATGTCCAGTAATCCAGTCATTTAGTAATTATTAATCCGTATATATATACATAGATTAATAATGAGTATTGCAATATAATTTGATACCTTTTGTATTGGACAAACGTCTTATTTATAATGACGAGCTTTCGAGAGGCTTAACCTCCCTTTATCAAGTCTCAAGCAATACTACATGAGATGGAACCCCCAGTTTGGATAATAACAGCAGATGCAGAGAGAGTGGAGACAGCATCTGACATCAGGTAAATACATATATGGGGAATAAACACAACATAGCAAAGGAAACCTATATACACATATTATATACACACATACATCAATATATACATGAAAAAGCAGAGCACTGTATTCCACAGAGATTTAATAAATATATATATATTATATATATATATATATAAAGCCAATTTGGCGAAACGGGTGAGTAACCCATCAGGCAGCTATTTCTTTCTATCAGTGTTGATATATTCTGAGCAGTTTCTTTACCCAAAGTTGGAAGTTATATGATGGGTGTTTGTGATATACCCACATTGCACTGATAGATTCTGGTTCTGTCCCAATGTGCATTACAATAGGCTAAAGTTGTTGTTTTTTATTAGAATGTATGATTTTCCTTTTAACTTTCATCCTTCTGGTTTGGTATGTGATCTTTATATCTAATCTATACTCCTGTATTGCAGGGCAATTAGCCAGCTTGTGGGGCACACCATAGCCCCTAGCTAGGATATCTCTGTAATGAGGCACAGGGATTACTTTGTACAGACTTACCTTGTGTATATAGTTATATTTTTTGTGATTTATTACAGTGCCTTGGAAAAGTATTCACCCCCCTTGGCATTTTTCACGTTTTGTTACCTGGAATTAACATGGATTGTTTGAGGATTTGCATCATTTAATTTACAGAACATGCCCACAACTTTGAAGATTTATTGTGAAGCAAACAACAAATAGGACAAAATAACAGAAAAAGTCAATGTGCATATCTATTCACCCCCCTAAAAGTCAATACTTTGTAGAGCCACCTTTTGCGGCAATCACAGCTCCAAGTCGCTTTGGATAAGTCTCTATGAGCTTGCCACATCTTACCACTGGGATTGTTGTCCATTCCTCCTTGCAAAACTGCTCCAGCTCCTTCAAGTTGGATGGTTTGCGCTTGTGAACAGCAATCTTTAAGTCTGACCACAGATTTTCTATTGGATTGAGGTCTGAGATATGACTAGGCCATTCCAACACATTTATATGTTTTTACCACACAAGTTTTGCTTTAGCAGTGTGTTTGGGGTCATTGTCCTGCTGCAAGGTGAACCTCCGTCCTAGCCTCAAATCATGCACATGGTCTTCATGACAGTGTTTGGTTAGTGGGGCCTCTTGGTTAGGTGTTGCAGCCTTTCAAAAAAGGTGTGTATATGTAATGACAGATCATCTGACACTTAGATTGCACACATGTGGACATCATTATGTGACATCTAAAGGTAATTGGTTACAGCAGAGCTTTTTATGGGCTTCATAACAAAGGGGGTGAAAACATATGCACATGCCAATTTTTTGTTTTCTATTTCTATTGTCCTGTCATTTATGACAGGCAATTGACTAGTCTATATATATATATATAAAGTATATCTGTAAGAGTTTTACCAAGTCCAATTCTATTCACAGGGTAATATTGAGAGAAATTGGAGTGTGGAATGATGCTAGTGGAGGTGCGATAGGACCCAGCTCTTCTCTCTGTAGTAGTGTCTACTCTGACATTTATCCGTAACTGGGCAACTACACCAAAAAATCATGATCTGACTATGTTCCTGCAGAGACTCAGAGCTAACGTTACAGGTGCAAAATTTGCTTTCCACAATAAATACCTGTCTCTCTCATACATGCTGCCACATGCACATTCCCAAACCACAAACTCGTACAGTATTTTGCAAAAAATTTTTTTTTGCATTGTACAGTCGTTTCTGATTCTCTGTGACCTCATGGACCATAACACATCAGGACATCTTTATGTCCATGGTCATGCTGATGCACTTTGTATTCATGGTAGAGATACTGGAGTGGGTTGCCAGTTCCTTCTCCAGTGATCCACAGCATCTAGCTCCTGGCATTTCTAGGTGGTCTCCCCTCCAAATACTGACCAGGCCTAACCCTGCTCAGCCTTAGGGTGGTGTGACCTCTTGGTTCCCTGACTTAGAATCAAAGCCAGGGCTCAGTGGTGAAAGCACTGTATCCTAACCACTGGACCACCAAGGAACCCTATTTATCACTATTACTCCTTTCAATACTCCATACCTCCTCTCCCTAGACTCCCTGTTGTTTCATAAAAACCCTCACTCCTGGTATTCCTAGGTGGTCTGCCATCTGACCAGGCCCAGCCCCGCTCGGCTTCACAGTGGTTTGACCTCCTCGTTCACTGACTTGGAATCAAACACAGGTCGCAGTGGGGAAAACACAGAATCCTAACCACTAGACCACCACCATCAATACCGGAGCCATTGCAAACCTTCCTCTGTCCCTCCAAGTCACCAACTGGTCTGTCTTTGGAAGGAAAGCCCCACATATCAGGACAAATGCCAGCCTGACCATATCTTAAATTTAGACATGGAACACAATTTTTTTAATGCATTTAAGATTATGTTTTAAATATTGCTGAAGTTGTGTTTTGCATGAAAAAATATTCAAGGGATATGGAATGTTTCTGGATTTTACTAGATATATAATATACCTGTGTATATATCCACTTTTATGTACTTCATTTTATTAAATAGTGATTAAAATCTCTGTTTTTACTTAAAATTAAACACATTTTCATATATTACTTCTCAGTAGCAAGCCCCTGATTGTATATATAGAACAATAATTTAATTTATGGTGGGCAAAATATTTCTGAGTAGGAAATACGTTTTTTAACTTATTTTAGACATATACATGTGAACACAAATGTGCTATTTATTTACTATATACATAAGGTAAAGATATATATATATAATATATGCAAAATGTAATTGTGACTGTATAGATATAAATTCTGGAAGAAAAAAAACAGACAGGGATCCAACTTTCTGTCTGTATCTATCCTGTATGAACGCAGCCGTGCAGCGCTCTGTGCAATATCTAAATATTGTATCTATATCTGTTTTTTGCTGTGATGTCAATTGATTATTATTAAAGACTATTTTATGGCCTACAGAATGTTGTGGCCGCCATTTCAATTTAATACTGACATCAGGTACCCCAGTAAATAAATACTCAACAGGATTAGGATTCTGGGTGGAACTATTTTGTATAAACTCTGAGTTTAAAGGGATAGTTACCTCACTATCAGTGCTCTTCCTGGTGGGAAAGAGCACTAACTTCTATGTTAAAATTATCTATTGCTTTTTTTTTAATTACGGTACACTAAAAACGGAAGGTCTTCGGTCTGTTTACAAACAGACTCCTGACTGCCCATGATTAACAGCACATACCGATAGCGATGGGTAGAAAATGCTGCACACATAGATTTATAGCTTGGGTTCAGGAATGCATTCGGCTACTGGTTAACTCCCAAGTCACATATTTAGCAGTTTGAAGCAGTCATTGAGAAGAATTAAATCACTCTCTGTTTCTGCTCTGAGCACGGAGCGTTTCTGCCAGTCTGCCTGAAGGACTTGCCAGAGCTCAAGTAAACATACGCTTCTTTTAGGATTTTTTATGTAAAAAATGCACCTATTTAAAAAATTTCAAAAGTATTTCAATATGTTTTTATGAGTATGTTACAGCGGTGTGCTCCAAGTTGTGCTGAATTAACTGTCCCTTTAAATGAGGTTTCCAGGAACCAGCAGTAACTGATTCCTACCATGTGGGGGCGGCCATTACTAAAGGCCCTGTTGTCCAGGACTGCACATGGGACAGTATAATATCCTATAGGTGTCCTGTATATATTAATCAGGTCAATGATGGTCCTCTCTCTCACCCTCTTAACCTGTAAACCTCCATGTCAACAGCTGTAATATAACCTCCCCAATTCCACTGCAGTGACAGTTGGTTCCTATTTAGACATCATTGGCAAGTATCATTATGTGATTGTTTACTAGTTCAGATAATTATATTACAGTAATAGCGAATTGCCCGTCAAAAAATGACTGCAATGAAATTGTAAGTGAGCTAAGGGTGTTTGGTGTATATAATGTGGCTGATGTAGCGTTGTTCGTTTTCTATGTCGTGCGAGTTTTTCGGAATATCCGTAGTTTTGTGGTGTTTTGCGTGTTTATGGTGGTGTTTTACGTGTTTATGATAGTGTTTTACGTGTTTATGGATCTTTAGCCTCGTTTTCGTTTTGTTCCGCGGCCATTTTTTCTCTCGCTTAGGTGATTTTCGGGTGTCTAAACTCCGAAATTTGTGGTTAAATGGAGGTGTAACTTCACTTGCAGAGGTCCTGGGTGCCCCCCCCCCCCCTTGCTGTGAGTAACCTTTTTATGTGTTTGTTGTTTGTATTTGTTGTGTTTTTAATGTTGTTGGGGTTGCGCGGGTTGCGTCCTTGTTTTTTAATCTCGTAGGTGTTTTGCGGCAAATACGTAGGTGTTTGGTGGTGTTTTGCGTCTTTAGACTGCTGTAGCCTCGTTTTCGTTTTTTTCGGCGGCCATTTTTTCTCTCGCTTAGAGAATTTTTTAGTGTCTAAACTCTTTTAATTTGACTTAAATTGAGGTGTAACTTTAGTTTTCGAGGTCCTGGATGCCCCCTCTTCCTGTAAGTAAGCTTTTTATGTATTTGTTGTGTGTATTTGTTGCATTTTTCATGTTTTCATGTGCGCGTGTTGTGGCCGATTTTTTGCGAGGTCGTAATGTGTCTCGTATTTTGTTTGCGTTACAACGTCAATTTTGCGAGGGTCGCAGTTGCTGGCAAGGAGCGCCTTCGCGAGGGCCGCAGGCTTATTTTTTTATTTGCGCAGTACGGCTGTTAACTTTGTATTTTTCCGACCTCGTATTTTTTTTTCTAAGTCCTACGTTCCTCAATTGCTTGCAGCCTAAGGCAATCCCGCGTCTCCTAACTGCTTGGAGGCTAAGTCCTGCATTTTTCAATGCCTCAACGGCCTTAGGCGCTCATATTAATGCCTTAACTGCTCGCCTCCCTTCACAAGGCTGGCAGGCGATGAGCGGCTTCGGCGCTCATTGCATAAGTGCTCCGAGTTTCAATGCCTTCGGCGCTCATCGGCTAAGTTCTCCGAGCTCGACTTATGTGCTACAACGGCTCTCCTCGCTATGCGAGGCTCGCAAGCGTGACGACGATTCGTAGTTTGACAACTATTATATGTAATGGGCATAACAGGAGCCAACACATATTAATATAATGTAAAAGGCTGAGGGCAAAGGAGCTTAACCAGTAATACTTATTTATTGGAATAGTAATATTACTGATAAAGATGTTAGGGATATATATAATATATGCATGCATGTGTGTCTATATATATATATATATATATATATATATAATATATATATTCCACTACAATAGTTATGAGCTTGCGAGTTGTGTACTGTGCAGACATTACTTACAAGCTACTTTGGTTAAATAACGGCAAATTGAAGTCACGCATGCGCATTTGCTTCTAATTCGTGCAGTAGCAACTGTGCATGTGCAGTTACATCCAATTTATGACATGCAGAGGGAGTGGAGGAGAGAGAAGGAGAGAGTGACGAGGGAGGCAGAGAGCGCGAGGGAGATAGATAGGGAGGAAAGCAGAGAGGAAGGGAGAGAAAGATGGAGAGAGGGAGGGAGGCAGAGAGAGAGGAGGAGGGAGAGACAGAGTACATAGAGCACACAGAGAAGGCACACAAAAAGATTGCACAGAGAGAGAGGGCAAACAGAGAGCGACAGAACAGACTATTGCACATAATGTATTTTTATATATATATATATATATATATATATGTATATACACACACACACACACACATATATATATATACTAGCGACTTGCTCGTCAAAATTTATTTTGTTGGTGTTCCAAGATCCTTCGGCGCTCATTGCGAGCCTTCGGCGCTCATTGCGAGGCTCTTGGTTATTTGTGTGCTATGAGCAGCGTTGTTTTTTTTTTGGGTATGGCAATGAATAATTAATAAAATAAGAAATTAATATACTTTACCTATTTCGAAGTAATATATGCAGGAAGCATTGTGTTGAAGAGCTGGCAATCTGTTTTCATGTTGCTGCAGCATCAGTGCTGTGAAGCTGCTGTGTAAGCGTGATGAATGTGTGCAGTGTGTAGTGTAATAGTGTGCGTGCGCGAGCCAAATCTGTTAGGGTAGCTTCCGGATTGTATAAGTTAGTGTTCTAAAATGGCGCCTAATGTGTGGTATGCGGCTGTGGCTGATTTTGCGTCCTTGTTTTCGGATGTCGTCCGACTTTTTCAGAAAATTTGTAGGTGTTTGGTGGTGGTTTGCGTGTTTAGGGTCCTTTAGCTTCGTTTTCGTTTTGTTCGGTGGCCATTTTTTCTCTCGCTTAGGGGATTTTCGTGTGTCTAAACTCTGTAATTTGGACTTAAATCGAGGTGTAACTTCACTTGCAGAGGTCCTGGGTGCCCCCCCTTGCTGTGGGTAAGCTTTTTATGTGTTTGTTTATTTATTGTGTTTGTATTGTTTTTCTGGTCCTTAGGTGTTTGGTGGTGTTTTGCGTCTTTAGAGTCCTGTAGCCTCGTTTTCATTTTTTCTCTCGTTTAGGGGATTTTCGGGTGTCTAAACTCTTTTATTTCAAGTGAAATTGTGGTGTAACATCAGTTTTCAAGGTCCTGGCTGCCTCCCCTTGCTGTAGGTAAGCTTTTTATGTATTTGTTGTGTATATTTATTGTGTTTTTAATGTTTTCATGTGCGTGGGTTTCGGGCGGTAACGTTGTATTTTTGCGAGGTCGGAATGGGTTGTAACGCGTCTCGTATTTGTTTGTCGTAAGTCCGTAAATTTTGCGAGGTCCGCAGTTGCAGGCAAGGAGCACCTTTGATGCTCCATGCTAGCAACTGAGGCCCTCGCTTTGTGAGGGCCGCAGACTCGCTGCGCGAACCCACAGCATTAGCGATGTCCTGCATGCTTACAACTATATATGTGATATATGTGATATATATATATATATATATATATATATATATATATATATACATATATACATACAAACACACACAAAGTTTTGCTGTCCAAGGGACTCTTAAGTAGTTTTCTCCAGCACCACAATTCAAAGGTGTCAGTTCTATAGTGCTTGGCCTTCTTTATGGTCCAGCTCTATATGTTACGACTGGGAATACCATAGTTCTATCTATGACTACGTTTGCTGATAGTGATATATGTTTACTTTTTAATAGTTTGCCCAGACTTGCCATAGCTTTCCTCCCCAGAAGCAAAACAACTATTTTCATTTCTTGCAGTCACCATCTGCAGAGATCTTGAAGCCCAGGAAAATAAAATCTGTCACTGTCTCCACTACTTACCATCTATTAAAAAACGAATAAAAAACGAATATAAGGAGCCTAGGAATCCTTCATAGAGGGCACATTCTTACACATGCACGATAGCCAGGTCATTTTTGTCGGTCCAGTAGTTTGGGTTAGGGTCAGGAGCCAATTTCTAAATTTCCTATAATTCCAGATTTCATTATCTGGTATTTGATATTGGGCAATAAGTAGCTCATGTGTGTACAGTTTATCATTAGAAAACCAGCTGCCTACTCTACCCAACATGCCAGAAAGCCGCCATTGTTTAGAGTCAGAACTCAAATCAGTCTCAAAGCTAGGGAAAGATCTTAAGAATGTCAATGGCAAGAGTGGCGGGGCTAAGTGTTTTGTATTTTGCCTATTATAGGATTGGAGTGCCGTTGTTTGATGCATGGTGTAACGGAGTTGGAACACGAATCCAATATCTCCGCTGGTATACGGTAAAATATCCAAGAAGCACTACAGTTTCACCATTCCCGACCTCCCATATTGGACGACACACAATTTGGGAGTCAAATGAATACTGACTTTATTTTGTTATGTGCAGAAATATTTATACACATCTCTTCCCACAGGCAATACACATCCCTCATAGTTGGCCACACAATACACATAGAGGGACAATAGGTGGGTCACACCTCCCTGAGACTACCTGGCAACTTTGATACAATCAGACATGGATTAGATCATCCTTCTTTGTTCTTATGACTGAGAATGAAAACACTTTATACCATAGACTTCCTTATCTTATGAGGAGTCTCTGTAATAGGATTATCTATTATGCCAAGGTCTGCAATAGTCTGGGCTAATATTTTGCAGAGCATAAACCAACATACATACAGTATAACAGTAGGATCATATTTTAACCAAGAATTAAATAACCATAAAACAGGGTAAAACAGTGATGGGTTCCGTTACACATGGGAAGTTTGGATCCCATATCAGAGTATCCCAAGTATGTGGCTTCAGCTGCCAATTTTCACCAAAGATCCAGAGAGGTTTATGTTTGCCCGAATGGGCAATGGAAATAAACGCTAGCTGGGCTGTTCTTAAATATAATCGCAAATTTGGGCAGGAGAGTTGTTTGAGTTTTTTAAGGCCTCTAAGTCTGCTTGCGGTATGCCTACTCCTAGTGCCTCCATCTTTTCTATATTAATTTGTAGGACCGATAGAAGCCCATATCAGCAAGAGAGCATAATAAAGCAGGTATAGAAGTTATGGGATCAGTTAGTGTACAGAGAAGATCATCTGCAAATATTGAGCATTTAAGATGATGTAGACCCAAGATTCTAGTACTGCATCTAATAGCCTGGGCTAAGGGTTCTATGGCCAGCGCAAACAGCAAAGGGGACCAAGGGCATCGCTGCCGGGTTCATCTTTGTATATTAATATTTACATTATTCGTCCCAGGGAATTTAAGATTGGCCTGTGGCAAGTGACAATAAGATCTAATTAAATTGATGAACCCTAAAACCAAATTTAGCCACATTGCATATAAATAAAGCCATTCAAGGGTATCAAACACCTTCTCCATATCAAACACCAGGACACATATCGGAGCTCTATTTCTATGAGACAGATGTATGACATTTAAAGTCCTTCTAATGCTATCCCTCATTTGCCTATGTAGGACAAAGCCGTTTGATCTTTGTGTATTAAATCCGGCAAACAGGCAGATATTCTGTCCACCATGATTTTGGCCAATAATTTGATATCTCCGTTCATAAAGGAGACTGGGCGATAGTTTTTAGCCTCCAGGGGGTTTCTATGAGATCCACTCTATTTAATTATGGCATTTTGTCTCCAACCAGAATAGAATTGAAAATGTTTACACAAATGAGGCGCTAATAGATTTGTAAACGTCTTATAATAGGAGTTGGTGAAACCATCCGGCCCTGGGGCCTTTGTGTATCTCCTCAATTGTTACGTTTGAGTTTAACATGGTCACATTAGGTTAGTAGCTGTAGGAAGATCACAGGCGTTTAAATAAGACTAAATAAGCCCTGCGTTGGGTCGGGCTTTAGTCTGATAAAAGTCAGCAAAGGTCCCTTTGATGTCATTCTGGCTCACTGTAACTTCTCCCATTGGCGTCTTTATTTGCAATATTCCAGATTGGGATATTTTAGACTGAAGCCTCCTGGTCAGAAAGGAATCTGGCTTATTGGCTTCAGTGTAAAACAAGTGATTTGTGCGTTTCAGGGCCTTCTCTGTTTTTTTAGATAAAATATTATCTAGTTCAATTCTACATTTATCACCTAGTTGGAGTGTACTGGGGATGGGGCTAAATTGGTTCTGGAGTTCTAATCCCTGCAATTTGGCTGTAAGTTCTGTTTCTTTTCGTTTACATTGTATCACAAGTTGTAGCCAATTATATACACGTGCGCTGAATAAAAGCTTTATGGGCCGCCCATATCCAGCCAATAACTGATTCTGTGGTGGTATTGGTCTTAAAATATAAGTTTAAGTCTGCCTTTATTTTATCTAGGAGAACTGGATTATTAAGTAATAGATCACTTAACCTCTACACATATGGGTTTCTCAGGTTCAAACCTAAATCTAAATCTACTCTGACTGCAGCATGGTCAGATTACGGGCAGGCGCAAATTGTAGACTTCTAGATTTATCAAAGAGGGCTGAACTCAGCATTATAGAATCTATGCGTGAATAAGACCCATGGGTGTGCGAGTAGTAAGTGTACTCTTTTCTGTTAGGGTGGTGTCCTCTCCATGCATCAATCAATTTGTTTGAGTAGCGATCCGTAGTTAAGGTACTAGAACGATCTAGTCGTGAGTCGAGTGTCAAATTAAAATCCCCTCCCATTATTTTAGACTCTAACAGCTTTAGGATGTTCAGTAGAGTTTTATGTGGGGAAGTGGTAGGAGCATAAATGGAGACAAGGGTAATTTTAGATTCTAGAAGAGCACCATGTAAAATCACATAGTGACCTTTGTCAATTATTTTAGATTCTAGTTGAAATGGAAGGTTACAGTGTATAAGAATGGAGGTGCCTGGTGAGTTGGGTGGACGAATAATAAGAAGGTAATCTTTACTCAAGTACATTGGGATATGGTTGCAGGCAAAGTGTGTTTCCTGTGAAAACAATATAGAGGGCTTAATATCTTTGTAATATAAGAAGGCTTTCCTTAGTTTGAATTGGGAATTAAAGCCCTTGATATTATGTGTCATAAATGTAAATTCTGTGTCAGGCCTGGTAGCAGTGTCTAGTTTTGGCTTACAGTATTCTGCCATTTAACTTATCCTGTTGAGGGTTGGGTGATACTAAGATGCCAAGGGGTGCCGGATCCATTTCCACAGATCCACCAGGATCTTAGTATGAGTTTCAGCAGAAAGAGTGCACCAGAGGAAGGGGAATGGAGAAGAAAAACACAAATTAATTAAACTATGACATTCAGTAAACAAAACAATTTCCAGTAAACAAGACCTCCTACGCTAGATGTCTATTCTGGCACCCTTTGGGGGGAGGAATGGATAAGCCATTCATCCTTGGGTCCCCTATTAGGAGGGGTTCATAGAAAACATTTTTTTGGGGGGAATACGTAGTATGTAAGGGTAAACATCCCTACATCTATTAGAATTAAACTTTTCAACATCAGAAATAACAACAACAACAACAATTTAACAAGTACTTGTCAATCAGTTTCAATATTATAAGAATAGAAAGAATAAAAAAAAATATTTTTTTTGTCCTGAGTCCGGTGGTCAAAGGCCATCTTACAAAAATAATGCAAAGGTCTCAGGTAGGATGCTTCCAACCAGCACTGATTTTAGTCAATCATTTGTTCCTTCAGATTCTTGTTGAGCTTGAGTCTCTAAGCATCTTTAGAAATGGATAGTGATTTCTTCCAAGTAGTATGGGCTACTTCTGCCCATTATCTGGAAGGGTTCGGTAAGTCCTTCCGTTTGCTTATGCTATCCTCTTCACCTGGAGTCAAGTTTAGTAAGTTGAGGATAGTAAGTTGAGGATAGACCAGCAGTCCTCCAGTGAGTGCGCTGAGTATGATTTACCCCTATGCTGGAAGTAGGAGCTTGCCAAGCGTCTCTTTCACCTCCTGATGAAGATTTTGCACTGATCTCGGTATCCCCCTAATCCTCAATTATTTATTCGCGATCTGTTTTCCAGATCTTCATATTTATCTTCCAGGGCTGTGATTCGAGAGGAGTTTTGGTTGATCTCCAACCTGTCCCGTTCTTGGGCCTCTACAATTTGATCTGTTGTCTTCTCTAGCAGTTGTGTTCTTTGTCCTAGATCATTAATATCCTTATTTATGGCTTCCACTGTCTTTGCCATATAGGACTGGAACATTCCCTCTATCTGTGCCATAGATCTTTTGGATAGATTCATGTCATGATGAGATGAGGCAGGGCTTCCCTCATCCTCCAAATGATCTGAGGGATCTACTTGGGTGGCTCCTTGAGGTTTACAATAGTCTATAATTCTCTTAGAGCGTAGATTTTTTTTTGTTTATCCCCATTCTGGACTGTTGATATGGGGGTAGATTATAGATACAAAATGGTGATGAAAATGTTAAGGACTCCTATGTAAGGGCCCGTCCATCTGCGTGGTTGGCAAATCAATGCAATATTTTTGCTGTGAGCTGTTTTTTATAATGTTGGTGTTCTAGCGATCCATATGGGATGTTTTCCATTAAGGTCCCCTTTAGACCATGTTAAACACTTTAACGACTGCAACCGTCAGAATGATCATACTGCTGTATGTAGCTACTTTTTGGCAAGTGGGCTAAGAATGCAGTAGTAGTTGAGCGGCTTTCCTTGCAAATAAGTTGCAAGGATTTCCAATAGTAACGTGCTGTCAAAATCAAAAATGCCTTGCGTGTATTCACTTTGCAGGTATAATAAGTTCATTTGTCGCAAGATACAATCAGGCATATATATTTTTAATTAGAGATATGAGGTAAACAAAAGTTCTTAAAGTTAGCAGCAAGTGGCAGTGTTGTTGTCCCTTAGACAAGTATATCAGTCACTGGTTGTAAGCCAATGGGATTCCGCCACACTTGTGCCATTACAAAATGAACCCGCTTTAGGTCTGAATCTACTCAATTTAGCAAAGAACAAAGTCTATTAAGTTGTATGCAAAGTCCCTCTGTTGCTTCTTAAGTTTTGATAAAGTTAAAGTTGTCCCAGATTGCAAATTCAATTATGGCAGCCAGCAGAACTTAATATATAAAGTATATGATTCAAGAAGATCTTGTATGCTCCTTAGCCAGAGCCAGTTAAATAAATATTTGTGTCAAAGCCTTAAGAGTGTTTAGTACTTTGGCTGTACTCTCTGCCCTGTAATACAGACTGTTGTTGGGTGTTGGCTGGCCCTGAGCGCAATCTTGTGGCAGTCTATTAATGCCCAAGTAAGTAGTGCAGAAGGAGCTGACAGCTCTTACATAGCAACAAGTCCTGTTATGTTCATGAATATTATTGCTGTATTGCCCTCATACGTTATTCAGACCTTGCCACTTCACAATATAGGACCGCTAGGCCTTTGTAACAACCAGTTTGGGCATGGGACAAGCCCTTGTCACTGGTGCAGTACCCAGCCTACAATGGTGGCTTGGAGGGGAAGAGCAGATCCCCCAAATCTGAGCAAACTCACCCCAACACTGCCGATGGCGTCTGAGTCTCCCACAGTTCCATCAGCAGAGAAGGGCTTCCAGCGGGCCTCTTGTTTCAAAAGGGCCGCCACCAGCCAGGCTGCGCTGCTTCAGCGCCCCACAACGAGAGCATCGCTCTCCCTTCTGCAGCTGCGTCGGAGGCCGGCTGCAGATGCTCCGTCCTCTTGGCTTCTCTTCCACCTCTCACTGCTCAAGGCTGGATCCGAGAGGGAGCTCCTCTTAGAACGATGGGTCCGCCGCCATCAATCGCGGAGGCCCCAATCCAAGATGGCGGCCTCTCTGGGAGGGTGAGGCAGCAGAGTCCCAGGCTCAGAATCTGACCGATCTTTAGTAGCAGGAAGTTGTTTCTCATATGGGGACCTGCGGTGGGGTCCCCAGGTGCTATACCCAGGGAGTACCTTGCCCTCTTTAGTCTTTGAGCCAAGTTTTTAGCCAATTTTGCCTATTTTGCTGCGGAGCTCCAGCTCCATACGTCCCCATGATCTTCTTTTTATAACGTTGAGCAGCAGGCCAGCATTTGCACCTTCATCAGTAGGTCCTTTTGTTGCTCCTAACTTTCAGCCATTAAAGCAGTTTCATCCACATATCTGAGGTTGTTCATATTTCTTCCAGCAATATTGATTATATTTAAAAAGGTGACAATATACAACCTAGTCTTTCCCGATCTTGAACCATTCTGTTGTTCCATGTTTGGTTCTGACCGTGGCTTCTTGGTCCGCGTACAGATTTGTCAGGAGGTGGATGAGATGGTCTGGTGCCTCAATCTCTAAATGAGGTAAATGTTTTTTTTTCTGGAACTCTCTTGCTTTCTCTACCTCTTCCTCTGCAAAATCCGTCTTGCACATCTAGTAGTTCTTGGTCCATGTATTGTTGGAGTCAGACTTGTAGAATCTTAAGCATTACCTTGCTGGCACGTGAAATGAGTGCAATTATTCAATAGAGGAGCACTCTATGGCACTACCTTTCTTGGGATTCCAATATAGACTTATCTTTTCCAGTCCATTGGCTACTGTTGAGTTTGTTTGAAAGCAACACTTTCACAGCATAATCCTGTAGTCCCTACCATTTTTGTCTTTTATCCATCCCACATTGGAATGAAAGGTTCCCTTGAGACCCCCAATTTTTTTGAAGAGATCTATTGACTCTTCCATTCTCTTATCTACTTATATCTATTTACTATGCTTATTATAGAATGTCTCCTTGTCTCTTCTTGCGATGCTCTGGAAATCTGCTTTCAGTTGGACAAATCTTAACCTATCTCCACTACCTTTTGCTTTCCTTCTTTCCTGGGCCATTGTCAAAACCTCATCAGACAGCCAGTTTGCCTTCTTAGTTTTCTTTCTTTTAGGGCTATTCTCTGTTGCTGTTTTCTGTGTGAATGCCACAAACTTGTGTCCAAAGTTTTCCTGGCATTCTATCTCTTATTCCTAGTCCCTTAAATCTATTCTTTAACTTCAATGCATATTCATGAGAGATATTATTTATTACTTGGTCTGATGATTTTTCCTCAGTTTAATTCTGAAATTTCCAAAAAGAAGCTCATGGTCTGAGACCCAGTATGCTCCAGATCATGTTTTTGCTATATAGACTGTATAGATCTCCTCCATCTTTGGCTGTAAAGTATATAGTCAAGCTGATTTCTATATTGTCCATCTGGCGATGTTCATGTGTAGAGACATCTCTGATGCTGTTGGAAGAGGGTTCTCACTATGACCAGAGAACTTTGAGAGAATTCTACTAATCTTTGATCTGCTTCATTTTGTACTCCAAGGCCTAACTTGCCCATTATTCCAGGGATCTTTTAGTTCCCTACTTTAGGATTCCAATCTCCAATGATGAGAGTGACATATTTTTTTGATGTTATTTCTAGGAGGTATTAAAAATACTTGTATAACAATTTTAATCATTTCAGCATCCATGGTTGGAGCATAGACTTGGATCACTGTGAAGCTAAATGACTTACCTTGAATTCAAATTGAAATGTTCTGTCAATGATTGGGTTGTAACCGGGCACTGCTTTGGCCACCCTTTGATGGCTTATGAGGGCTACTCCACTGCTTCTGCAGAATTCTTGAGCATGGTAGAAGATCTGGTGGTTGTCTGATATCAAATGACCCATTTCAGTTCAATTGATTCCCCAATTGCCAGGATATCAAAGTTTAATATTGTCATATCATGCTTGACCACGACCAGTTTGCCTTGATTCATAGATCTAACTTTCCAGATTCCCATGCTGAATTGTTCTTTGCAGCAGAGGACTTTTCTTACCCCTCCAGACACATCAACAGCAGGGTGTTCTCTCGACTTTGGCCCAGCCACTTCATTAGATCTTATGTTGTCCGTACTCTTACTCTACTCTTCCACATTAATGTCATAGACATCTTTTGACCTGAGGGGTTCGTATACCGGTGCCATTTTGTGGTTTTCTTGGCAAAAATACTAGAATGGGTTGACAGTTTCTTACCCATTGGCGCAGGATTTTTCTGTCCTCTCTGCGATGACCTTTCCATCTAAGGTGACCCTACATGGTATAGCTCACAGCTTCATTGAGGTACACAAGCTCCTTTCACCACAACAAGGTTGCAATCCAGAATTATTTTTTATTATTATCTATTATTTGTGGAGTGCCAACAGACTCTAAAGCTTTAGGGTTACAATACAAACATGGATACAATTTCAGAAACTTTTGAAGACCGTAAAAATAGGATGAGATGATACATTTGTACATAGACATTGCAGTAGGAGGAGATGAGAGTTCTGCTCTAAACCAGTGGTAGTCAACCTGGTCAATACCACCCACTAGTGGGCGACTTAAGTTTTTATGGTGTGCTGTGGGGTAATTGCTAGGTTGCATCGCTAACGAGTAACGTCACATGCCAAAGACCCTCAGCACCACGTTTGGCTGGTTGGAGAGCTGGTGAGAGAGCCCAGGGACAGCAGTCAGGACGGCATCACTATCTATTAAGTATAGGGCCATACATAGCTAGGTTCATATGATTTATGTAACCAGAAGGAGATTTTACCATCAAAAGTGGGCAGTATTTATTAAAAGGTTGACGACCCCTGTCCTAAACAATCTGTTCATGATATAATATAAAAATGTGAAAACAATATATATTATAGAACATCATATTATATGGATATTTTATAGTGTACCAGAAATCCCCGATTTACCGTTAATCCATTGTATTTATTTCCAAAAAAAGTAATCAACTTAATTTCCAATGTTTTCCTTTTCTGTAACACACATAAAATACACATATATCTATATACACAGGGGCGTAGGAACTGGGGGAATGGAGGGGACAAATCCCCCCCCATATTAAATGAACATGGGACACATTAAACTTAATCATGCATTATCAGACTTTGCCACTAGAGCGCTATGGAGCAGTATGTCTTTCCCATGAAAGCTTTGACCTATAATTTATCTTATATACATTTAAACAAAGAAATACCCCAAAAAGTTTTTGAGGGGCACTAAAGCAATGGAACCCCCCAGAGTGGTACCCCAGTGTATTGGGAGTTAAGTTCAATTTTCCACCTCAGATTTTTGGGGGCTTCAACGCCCATGTATATACAGTATATGTTATATGTAAATATCTGTATTTCTCAGCCTGCATGGAACTGTACCTCAAGTGATCTGTTATATTTTTGTTTTGTTTGTTTTTTAATCCTCATACTAAAGCAGTAGGAAGGGAAGTTTTGGATAATAACCAGGTATTTGGTGAAAGCCATTGGTCTACAGAACATTTAATGTACCTCTGTGTCTTTTCTTTAAAGGCCTTAAATGAAATGTTAACCTTAAATGTTGCCCAGGCATCGAGCTCCCAGTAACCGGATGGATTTATTATTCAGCTGGAAAGACTGTATCTTTACAGGAAAGTCTGTGGAAGAAATTACCAGCCACGTTACTGGACACTTGGAAAAGTATCTACCTGGATCCACAAATAAAACTGGTATAATAAATAACTTTATTCAGCTGTTGATATGTCAGGAAAAACTTCCGCTAGTTTAACAGTTTTAACAGTTCAATACTGTTCTACCTAACATTTTTGTCATGGAAAATACAACTTTGGTCATGTTTAAACTATGCTCCTTTAAATGTATTAAAAAAAAAAACTGTGTTCCTTGTCCCTTTACCTAAGGATTGTGAGCAGTGACATGCAACTGTATGTCTCATTCCACTAATTGGACCACTGAGGTATAGGATAAACTTTATTTGTTAAAAGGGTCATTAACTTACCTGATAAGAGCTCTACATGGTGTAAAATAGCACAAGATTGTATGTTAAAATTATCTATTTTTTTAATTACACTAATAACAGCTAAGAAATCTAAAGTTTTAAATGTATTTTTGCATGAAAGTCTGTGCTGCCCACTGGCGGTTGCGTGAGTTATAACAGATTGCTGAGTTCATGTGTGTGCTGTGTGATCAATAGCGCAGGTTTTCCAAGGACTCTGTTTACACTGCACTGATCAGTTAACCCATATCTGTTCTCTATTTTAGGTGAGTCCAGCATTCCATGCCTGCACAGATATATTTCTTAAGGGTTAATTTTTGTTTTAAACAAAACAACTAAGTCAGAGGTGCTCATTAGAGAACAAACTAACTTTAATAGGTTAGTTCTATGGACATGATAATCCACTCTGAGAGTAGCCTCTTTTAGCTCACTTGTGCCCTTCACAGGGAGAAATATCCTGTAGTATATCAGTCTGGTCTCATTCAAAAGAGTGACACAGTCCCGAAATACCAGACAATTCTACCCTGAACAGGAGAAACAGCAAACCCCAGATGCGTTTCAGCCTCTATGGGCCTCATCGTGAGCACCTCTAACTTTGTTTTTTGTTTCATTTTTGTTTTACTTTGATCACTACACAAAGCTGCAGCACCGGGAGCGGAGCATTGTTTGCATTGCTAATATTCCAGAGAGGCAAGAGAGCAGAAACCTGAATTCTCTGCTGCAAGAAAAAATAGAAATACTATCAATAGAGGTGCTCAGGCAGAGATCAAACTATCCTTAATAGGTAGTTCTATAGATATAGTCATACTCTTTTAGCTCACTTGTGCCCTTCACAGGGAGAATTATCCTGTAGTATATCAGTGTGTTCTCACTCAAAGGAGTGACCCAACCCGGAAATACCAGGCAATTCTACTCTGAACAAGAGAAAAAGCAAATCCTAGACAGACTCCCTAAGGCACAGTGAGCAAGGAGTCCACGTCTGGAGTCGCCTATAACCCTTAGGGAGGCAAAGCCCTAAAAGTCATTTGTATAAGCAATACCAACAAAAATTAGAACCTGTTTTCTTCAAACTTAAAATTTAAGCAGGATGACAAAAACCTTACCATTTACTTAAATGGGGGAACACCCCTGCAACTTGATTGGTTGCAGTAATGCAGCAACCTGTCTATTACACATGTAAACACTGATTTTATTTTATTTGATGTCTCAGTAAAAAATGCACATATTTCAAAAAGTAAAAAAGTATTTCAACAGGCTTCGAGGAGATGTTGTCCAAATTGTGGTGAATTAAGTGACCCTTTAAGTATGCAACAAACTAACAACATTAGTAGCTGTGTAAGGCATAAGTGTTAAAACATTTTGTAGATAAAACTAACATTTTATCAGTCTCTGTTAGTGTATTGAGACTGACATGACAGAAATCCTTCCTGTTCAGTGCATGAGAGACTGGTATAACAAGCATTACCTGTTTCTGAGAAGGGGAGCATGGAAGGTATCAATGATTCAGGCCAGTTCCTAAATATATAAAAATGTCAGATAATATAAATTGGAATTTTATTAATGATCAGTACATAATTAAAACAATTTAGTAGATTTTTAATATTCTAAACATACAAATTCTGGAAGTCATTAAAAGTTATCTGAAATATGTTTAATGGGAAGAAAGCCAGGAAGGAAGCTATAGGAACATTACAATGTGACACAGACCGTCTGATAATTAGAGGCAGATGAGCTAAACAGGTTCCTTTCTTCGGTATACACAAGGGAGGTACCAGTGGTTGGGACACTGCAACAAAATGGGGCTACACTACCATCACCAAATAATCAGATATTGCAGGAAGAAATCCAAAAGAGGCTGGAAAGAAAAAAAAATATATAAATAAAGCCCCAGGTCCTGATCGAATACATCCAAGGGTAATGAAGGGAACTGGGCTCTGTAATAGTCAAACCATTATTTCTAATTTTTCAAGATTCACTCAACACTGGGTCGCTACCAGATGACTGGAGAAAAGAAGGGAGTAAGAACAAATACAGGAAACTATACACCAGTGAGCCTCACTTGTGTAGTGGGAACGATTTTAGAATGGTTAATAAGATATAGTATACAAGAATATGTCTCTACAAACAAGTTTATAAGTAGGAGTCAACACAGATTTATGAGGGATAGGTCATGTCAAACAAACCTAATTAGTTTCTATGAGGAGGTTAGTAGGATCTTGGATCAGGGCAACTCAGTGGATGTAGTCTTTTTTGGATTTTGCAAAGGCTTTTGATAGAGTGCCACATGGAAGACTATTGTGCAAACTAAGGAATACAGGAATTGCAGTAAATATTTGCTCATGGGTTGAGAGCTGGCTAAAAGACAGGAAACAAAGGGTTGTTGTAAACGGAACATACTCAGATTGGACTAATGTGGTAAGTGGGGTTCCTCAGGGTTCCGTATTAGCTCCTCTCCTTTTTAACATATGTATTAATTGTGACGAAGTGCCCTTCGCCACTTTGTCTTGGAGAGGACTGTTTGCCAGCCTCCTGCCCTGCGACTATGGCCCTGGGACAGATTGCCCTTTAAACACAGTATTCGGCCATACCAGAGTGTATGTCACTCATTCTGGCCCTTTACATACAGGGGGGTCATTCGTTACTTGCCCTGTGTGAACCATGATACCACAGATAGCTATGCCATGGAGCCCATTCATATAATGAAAGACTATGGGAAAGACTTTAGCTACATGGCAAATGAACTGTGTGAATAGGATCTGAGCGCTATTCGGTAGTTTTGTGCGCTCAGATCCCAGCTATCTGGGGATATGTGAAATGTGAGTAAATGTGAATTGCAGTAATGCTGATGGGTTGTCATACTAGAGAATTGACCAACAAATACTTTTGTCCGGACATCCCCAGGCCGTTCCGTTGGGATCAGACTGTGTATGCCGGCTTATGGTCACGGGGGAGGTGTGTAATGGAACCCATCACTGTTTTACCCTGTTTTATGATTATTATGGTTAAAATATGATCCTACTATTATACTGTATGTATGTTGGTTTATGCTCTGCAGAATATTGGCCCAGACTAGTGCAGACCTTGGCATGGGAGATAATCCTGTTACAGAGACTCTCCTAAGATAAGGAAGTCTATTGTATAAAGTGTTTTCATTCTCAGACATAAGAACAAAGAAGGATGATCTAATCCATGTCTGATTGTATCAAAGTTGCCAGGTAGCCTCAGGGAGGTGTGACTCACCTATTGTCCCTATATGTGTATTGTATGGCCAACTATGGGGGATATGTGAAATGTCTGTGTGTTATGTGTAAAAGATACTTTTACTAACTTTTGAACCCCTGGTCTGATTCATGCCATTTTTTAATATGTTGTTCCACAATGTATGTTGTTCATAAAAATGTAAGTTTTATTTATGTACTATGTAAAATCATAAAGTTATAAAAATGTATAAAAATGTGTAAGTTTTAGCTGGGAGATAATTGAGTAGATACAGTAATAAACTCAATTATCTCTCAAGTAGAGGGGAGGGAAACTGTGGGCGTTACTATTGTGTTATTGGTTGTTTATACCTTCCCCTGGGTGTGTTCTGTTTATCTGACTGTAATAAAAACCAGGCTGGGTGTGCCAGCAAGAAAGTCCTGCTTGACCCTTCACAACGTAGCCTCGTCTCGTTCTTGGAGGGGATCGCTATATCATACTGGGGATTGCTATGCTTTTGCATACTCCCTGGAGCTGTAACTACTGAACCCTTGTTCCTGATGTACTCTCCTTAGAGGAGAGGTCTTCCCCACACGATCCTGGATGCTGGAGATTCATACAGGGTGGAAGGAAGACGGCACGGCTCCAGTTAAGCTACGGCGGTTGTGGAGTCTGTGGTGGTTGTGGTGTCCGGTGCGGTGCTTGTAGTCCTCGGCGCAAGCTAGGACGCGTCCATCAACGGAGGTACCCGGTCGGGGTGCCAGTAGATCCGTTACATTAATGACTTAGAAATAGGATTGGAAAGTATTGTCTCTGTTTTTGCTCAGGACACAAAGTTGTGCAAGGTAATTCAATCACATAATTATGTACTTTTCCTCCAAAGGGATTTGCATACATTTGAGAAATGGGCAACTAAATGGCAGATGAAATTTAATATGAATAAATGTAAGGTTATGCATCTGTGAAGGAAAATAGCCATGCAATTTATAATTTTAATGGAGCAAATTCAGGGTTATCTGATATTGAAAGGTATTTGGGAGTACTTGTGGACAACCACCTAGGTAACAGTGCTCAATACCAAGCAGCATCTGCAAAGGCAAGTAAAATATTAGCATGTATTAAGAAGGGTATAGAAGCAAGGGAAGCAAATATAATTCTGCCACTATACAAATCCCTAGTACGCCCCCATTTTAATTATGGAGTACAGTTTTGGGCACCACTACATAAAAATGACATTTTAGAGCTGGAAAAAGTACAGAGAAGGGCAACAAAACTAATAAGGGTAATAGAGCAGGGGCGGCCCGTCCATTGGGGCGTCAGGGCAAACGCCCTCCCTAATATTTTCGTGACCCTGCAATAAAAAACACAATAATTTATTAGTAATAACCCCAAAACAATTAAATATAATGTGTACATCAGCATTCAAGTGTTATTACATTAATAAATGAAGCAAACTATTCCCTGGGACACTAAGTCTACCTGCCCTGGCCAAACCAAACCCCTAGTGCCCCTAATAAAAGGAAGGGTCCCCACAGTTACCCCACTATGCCTGCCTGGCCTGCCACCTACCCAGCCACCCACCAACTTATCTACCACCGACGACCGACCTAGGCCTGCAATGCCTGTGCCACCCCCATCACCCCCATGTGGCCTGTGCCACCCCCGATCACCCCGATGTGGCCTATGCTATGCCACCGCCCGATTACCCTGATCACGGTGATCGGGGTAATCGGGCAGTGAGCGGGGTGGCACAGGCCACATGGGGGTGATCGGATCACCCCCATGAGGCCTGTGCCACCCCTGATCACCTCCATGTGGCCTGTGCCACCCCCGATCACCCCGATGTGGCCTATGCTATGCCACCGCCCGATTACCCCGATCACGGTGATTGGGGTAATCGGGCAGTGAGCGGGGTGGCACAGGCCACATGGGGGTGATCGGATCACCCCCATGAGGCCTGTGCCACCCCTGATCACCTCCATGTGGCCTACGCGGCCACCGACCCACTGACCAATCCATGGCCGCCTGACCCCACCCTGACCCAACTACCAACCCCCCCCCCCCCTATTTTTATTCCATTTTTAGAAGTAACAGGCAATGCATGTGCCTGTCACTTTTAAAGATAAAATAAAAATAAGGTAAGGGAATAACAAAAAACAATAATAAAAAAAAAGTAAACAGCACATACTAAACAATAATAAAAATAAAGTAAACAGCACATACTAAACAATAATAAAAATAAAGTAAACAACAGCACATACTTACCTGTCAAATTGACCCCTCCAGCGGTGGCCTTCTGCCCTGGATAGTCGTCGGGCATTCCAATCAATTTTGATTGAAGCCCATGTCATAATAATCCAATCTTGATTGAAGCCCATGTCATAATCCTATCTTGATTGAAGCCCATGTCATAATCCAATCTTGATTGAAGCCCATGTCATAATAATCCAATCTTGATTGAAGCCATTGTCCATCCATTCTGGCCCATTGCAAGAGGCCTCCACCTAAAAAAAAACGACGCTCTAAAAAAAAAATAACAACAAACTAACGGAGCTCCTCCTACAAGGAGCTCCACCTGCGACTAATTGTTTTTTTTCCACGCGCCTCCTTATATACTAAGGGCCTCATTCTATTATCGGCCGTAAATCGGCCGTAAGGCTGCGATTCCTTGCGAGGGTTCAGTTAACTCGCGATTCTATTATACGGCCCCGCAAGGATCTCCTTTTACGGCCGGCCGCATATCTTGGAACTGGCCGTAATCTGTGAAATATAAAAAGTCAAAAATAAATTCAAGCCTGCACTGTACAGCTCTGTAAATGCTAGGGATCATATTGGGGGACATGAGGATTAAAAGGAACCCACTCTCAAGCTTGCACATCAGCCCAAACCCGAGTTCAAATTAACTGTTTATTTTCCGGCTGCGGCGTGGGCGTGTCTGAGGTGCTCCAAGCACTCTGGACTTTTTACATGTATATTTTACGGATATTAAAAATAAAATATTTTACGGATTTAAGTACAGGATAATTATGTGCTATTTTTTCTAACACCTAAAATCCCTTTATAGTCTTCTCAAAGTGCAGGATGGCTTTATTTGAGCTATTTTATGTGCTTAATTGGTGCTAGCGAGACCTTTTTCCTGCAAGTAACTGCGGCTCGTTTTTAGCCTTGCAGAGAGGTTTCCCGGAGCAATTGAATTGCAAATCTCTTGCGGCCGTTTTAGATCAAAGGCTTTCCTCCGGCGCGAGCGGCCGCAAGAGATAGCAAGGCACCGGCCGCAAGCCTGCCGGAGCCTACGGCCGTAAGGGAATAGAATAGCCGAATAGCTTGCGGCCGGTCCTTGCGGCCCCGCAGCGGCTGCGGCCGATAATAGAATGAGGCCCTAATTTTTTAAGGACTCTGATTGGCTGAAATTTTTTGATTGATATTGATTTCAACCAATGAGAGTTTTTAAAAAATTAGCAAATCAGCAAAGCAGGTATGGAAGCCTGTAAGGGAAAAAAAGGTTAGTGTGAACTTGTGTGACCCTGTATGTATTATACATATTACAGGGCTATTTATGTGATATACATGTTACAGGATAATATCCTGTAACATGTATAGCAAATAAATAGCACTGTAATATGTATAATAAAAAATGTCTAATAGAAATACATATGCAATATAATCAAATAATTAATAAAGTACATCAAATAATCAATTAATAAATATCAATTAATATATTTTTTATGTATATGTTTATGTATATTTATGTATATTTTTTATGTGTGTGTGATTGATATATATATATATATATATATATATATTGATATATATATATATAATGAGTTAACTTTTGATTGACATCCACAGTTAATAAAACCACCAGATTCCAGTCCCTTCCCTCTTTCTGTTTCCTGACCCTGCTCACGCTGAGACTGAGAGAGACCTCCCTGGCTGAAACTACTCAAATCTGACCAACCTAACAGTAAGTCTACCTGCCCTGGCCAAACCAAACCCCTAGTGCCCCTAATAAAAGGAAGGGTCCCCCCAGTTACCCCACTATGCCTGCCTGGCCTGCCACCTACCCAGCCACCCACCAACTTACCTACCACCGACGACCGACCTAGGCCTGCAATGCCTGTGCCACCCCCATCACCCCCATGTGGCCTGTGCCACCCCCGATCACCCCGATGTGGCCTATGCTATGCCACCGCCCGATTACCCCGATCACGGTGATCGGGGTAATCTGGCAGTCAGCGGGGTGGCACAGGCCACATGGGGGTGATCGGATCACCCCCAGGAGGCTTGTGCCACCTCTGATCACCTCCATGTGGCCTGTGCCACCCCCGATCACCCCAATGTGGCCTATGCTATGCCACAGCCCGATTACCCCGATCACGGTGATTGGGGTAATCGGGCGGTGAGCGGGGTGGCACAGGCCACATGGGGGTGATCGGATCACCCCCATGAGGCCTGTGCCACCCCTGATCACCTCCATGTGGCCTACGCGGCCACCGACCCACTGACCGACCCATGGCCGCCTGACCCCACCCTGACCCAATAATGTCTAATAGAAATACATGAGCAATATAATCAAATAATTAATAAAGTACATCAAATAATAAATTAATAAATATCAATTAATATATCTTTTTTTATGTATATGTTTATGTATATTTTTTATGTGTGTGTGATTGATTGATATATATATATATATATATATATATATATATATTGATATATATATATATATAATGAGTTGATATATATATATATATATATCATGAGTTAACTTTTGATTGACATCCACAGTTAATAAAACCACCAGATTCCAGTCCCTTCCCTCTTTCTGTTTCCTGACCCTGCTCACGCTGAGACTGAGAGAGACCTCCCTGGCTGAAACTACTCAAATCTGACCAACCTAACAGTAAATCTACCTGCCCTGGTAGGTAGACTTACTGTTAATAATAGAAATACATGAGCAATATAATCAAATAATTAATAAAGTACATCAAATAATCAATTAATAATAGAAATACATGAGCAATATAATCAAATAATTAATAAAGTACATCAAATAATCAATGAATAAATATCAATTAATATATATTTTTTTATGTATATGTTTATGTATATTTATGTATATTTTTTATGTGTGTGTGATTGATATATATATATATATATATATATTGATATATATATATATATATATATAATGAGTTAACTTTTGATTGACATCCACAGTTAATAAAACCACCAGATTCCAGTCCCTACCCTCTTTCTGTTTCCTGACCCTGCTCACGCTGAGACTGAGAGAGACCTCCCTGGCTGAAACTACTCAAATCTGACCAACCTAACAGTAAGTCTACCTGCCCTGGCCAAACCAAACCCCTAGTGCCCCTAATAAAAGGAAGGGTCCCCCCAGTTACCCCACTATGCCTGCCTGGCCTGCCACCTACCCAGCCACCCACCAACTTACCTACCACCGACGACTGACCTAGGCCTGCAATGCCTGTGCCACCCCCATCACCCCCATGTGGCCTGTGCCACCCCCGATCACCCTGATGTTGCCTATGCTATGCCACCGCCCGATTCCCCCGATCACGGTGATGGGGGTAATCGGGCAGTGAGCTGGGTGGCACAGGCCACATTTTTTTATTCCATTTTTAGAAGTAACAGGCAATGCATGTGCCTGTCACTTTTAAAGATAAAATAAAAATAAGGTAAGGGAAAAACAAAAAACAATAATAAAAAAAAAGTAAACAGCACATACTAAACAATAATAAAAATAAAGTAAACAGCACATACTAAACAATAATAAAAATAAAGTAAACAACAGCACATACTTACCTGTCAAATTGACCCCTCCAGCGGTGGCCTTCTGCCCTGGATAGTCGTCGGGCATTCCAATCAATTTTGATTGAAGCCCATGTCATAATAATCCAATCTTGATTGAAGCCCATGTCATAATCCAATCTTGATCGAAGCCCATGTCATAATCCAATCTTGATTGAATCCCATGTCATAATAATCCAATCTTGATTGAAGCCATTGTCCATCCATTCTGGCCCATTGCAAGAGGCCTCCACCTAAAAAAAAACGACGCTCTAAAAAAAAAAATAACAACAAACTAACGGAGCTCCTCCTACAAGGAGCTCCACCTGCGACTAATTGTTTTTTTTCCACGCTCCGCCTTATATACAAATTTTTGAAGGACTCTGATTGGCTGAAATTTTTTGATTGATATTGATTTCAACCAATGAGAGTCTTTAAAAAATTAGCAAATCAGCAAAGCAGGTATGGAAGCCTGTAAGGGAAAAAAAGGTTAGTGTGAACTTGTGTGACCCTGTATGTATTATACATATTACAGGGCTATTTATGTGATATACATGTTACAGGATAATATCCTGTAACATGTATAGCAAATAAATAGCACTGTAATATGTATAATAAAAAATGTCTAATAGAAATACATGAGCAATATAATCAAATAATTAATAAAGTACATCAAATAATCAATTAATAAATATCAATTAATATATTTTTTTTATGTATATGTTTATGTATATTTATGTATATTTTTTATGTGTGTGTGATTGATATATATATATATTGATATATATATATATAATGATTGATATATATATATTGATTGATATATATATATATTGATTGATAGATATATTGATTGATATATATATATATATATATATTGAGATATATATATATATATTTATATATTGATTGATTTATATATTGATTATTGATTGATATATTTATATATATATTTATATATTGATTGATTTATATATTGATTTTTGATTGATATTGATATATATATATATATATATATATATATATATATTGATATATATAAATATATATATTTATATATTTTGATATATATATATTTTTTTTTATTTTTATTTAATTTTTTTTCATGTACAGTTTGGGCCTATATGGTTTTGATTGGTTATTTAGGGTTTTTAAGGTGCGGTTGGGCCCTATATGGTCACACTTGATCTTTTAAGGTTTTTAAGGTGCGGTTGGGGCCTATATGGTCACACTTGGTTATTTAGGGGTTTTAAGGTGCGGTTGGGGCCTATATGGTCACACTTGGTCTTTTAAGGTTTTTAAGGTGCGGTTGTGGCCTATATGGTCACACTTGGTTATTTAGGGTTTTTAAGGTGCGGTTGGGGCATATATGGTCACACTTTGTTATTTAGGGTTTTTAAGGTGCGGTTGGGGCCTATATGGTCACACTTGATCTTTTAAGGTTTTTAAGGTGCGGTTGGGGCCTATATGGTCACACTTGGTTATTTAGGGGTTTTAAGGTGCGGTTGGGGCCTATATGGTTTTGATTGGTTATTTAGGGTTTTTAAGGTGCGGTTGTGGCCTATATGGTCACACTTGGTTATTTAGGGTTTTTAAGGTGCGGTTGGGGCATATATGGTCACACTTTGTTATTTAGGGTTTTTAAGGTGCGGTTGGGGCCTATATGGTCACACTTGATCTTTTAAGGTTTTTAAGGTGCGGTTGGGGCCTATATGGTCACACTTGGTTATTTAGGGGTTTTAAGGTGCGGTTGGGGCCTATATGGTTTTGATTGGTTATTTAGGGTTTTTAAGGTGCGGTTGGGCCCTATATGGTCACACTTGATCTTTTAAGGTTTTTAAGGTGCGGTTGGGGCCTATATGGTCACACTTGGTTATTTAGGGGTTTTAAGGTGCGGTTGGGGCCTATATGGTCACACTTGGTCTTTTAAGGTTTTTAAGGTGCGGTTGTGGCCTATATGGTCACACTTGGTTATTTAGGGTTTTTAAGGTGCGGTTGGGGCATATATGGTCACACTTTGTTATTTAGGGTTTTTAAGGTGCGGTTGGGGCCTATATGGTCACACTTGGTTATTTAGAATTTTTAAGGTGCGGTTGGGGCCTATATGGTCACACTTGGTTATTTAGGGTTTTTAAGGTGCTTTTGGGGCCTATATGGTCCCACTTTGTTATTTAGGGTTTTTAAGGTGCGGTTGGGCCCTATATGGTCACACTTGGTCTTTTAAGGTTTTTAAGGTGCGGTTGGGGCCTATATGGTCACACTTTGTTATTTAGGGTTTTTAAGGTGCGGTTGGGGCCTATATGGCCACACTTGGCTATTTAGGGTTTTTAAGGTGCGGTTGGGGCCTATATGGTCACACTTGGTCTTTTAAGGTTTTTTTTTTTTTTTTTTTTTTTTCTTTATTCTGAGAAAAATCAGTTAACAATTGAAAAATCCTCATTAAAAATTTTTACAACCACAAAAGAAATATAAAAAAGAATACATACATTAAATACATAACCATTCATTCATTTTCAAACCTCATCCATACTAGCTGAGTTATTGATTTTATCAAATAAATCTTGTTTTTTGTCCCATGCTTTCCATTTTATTGGGTCAGGTTTAATATAGCCATTATGCGTGAAATCTTTTTCCAATTGTCGAATATGTTTTATTTTCCAAATGGTATCCGCAAAGGTAGGAGCAGCTCTCATTTTCCAATTGGAGATTATTATGTTTTTGGCTATTGAAAAGACTAGAATAGCGAAGGCTTTTTTTTCTATGCTGATAACACTTGGAAAAATATGAAGCAGACTACATTCTGCACTGAAAGGAAATTGATTTCCCACAATACTAGATAAAAATTTATGACAAGTCTCCCAAAAAACCTTCAACTTTGGGCATTCCCACAGAATATGTAATAAATGAGCAGGGTTATCACAGTCTCTCCAACACATTTTTTCCAAAGGATTATGGGAGATTTGTGCAATTTTGATAGGGGAAAAATACCAATTATTAATTACTTTAAAGAATGTTTCCCTATATGTCGTTTGTTTAATAAATCTATTTGTTAATTTTAAAGCTGTATCCCAGTCTTTAGTTTCTAATACTAAATTTAAAGAATTCTCCCATTGGCACATGCCCTTGGTTTTTAATTGTTCTCCAAAGGATCTAGTAATATTAAAACATTTTGATATTAGATGTTTTTTTTCGTGTTGAAGAATAATTTTTTCTATCGCATTAAGTTCTTTATTAGTTTGTAAAGGGTTGTTAGCTTGACAGGTTTCTAATCTATATGCTTCATACGTTAACCATCCCTTTACTTCGATGTTGAATCTGTTTTTTATCTGTTCGAAGGAGGCAATAGCTCCTTCTATTACCGTGTCTTTAACCCTCACCAAACCTTTACTGTTCCAATCATTTATAATAGTTTCCATTTCTATATGTAAGATTGCTTTTAATGGAGTAGTTAGGCTGTTCTCCGGGATCAGCTTATTTTTTTTATTAACTCGTCTCCAATTTTTTAAAATTTCTTTAACCACCCTTGATCCAATTACTAGATTCTTATAATGGAGGTTTTCTCTAAATACCAAAGCTGATAAATGCCAGTTTCGAATTAATGCTTGCTCTATTTGCATCCAAGGGAGTTTATTTGCTGTTTCCAGCCACTTTAAGCTTTGTACTATAACATTAGCTTCTTGATAGGGATATAATAATGGATAGGAGATTCCTCCTTTTAAAAACGGTCTTCCCATAGTTGTTTTTTTTAACCTTATGTATTTAGAATGGTGTATATAAAAGTCAATCATACTTTGGAGCTTTTTTAACCAATATTTAGGAAACTTAAATGGGATACATCTCAAAATATAAGTGATTCTTGGGAGAATCATCATTTTCACTACCGCAATTCTCCCCGAAAAGGAAAATCTATTTTTCTTCCAATTGTTTATAATACTTTGACACTTGACATATAATTCTTTATAGTTCTTATCTACCATTTCATGTAAATTGACCAGAAATCTGATCCCAAGATGTTTAAAGGAATTAGAGTTCCAGTCATAGGGGTATATAGAGTTGAGTTGGGACAGTAAACTTGGTGTAAAATTAAAAAAAAGCGTTTCTGATTTCTTGTAATTAAGTTTATAATAGGAGACTTTGCTGTACCATTGAATCAATTTATTTAAATGGTGAAGTGATTCTTTTGGGTGGGTAAGTGATAATATCACATCATCTGCGTATAGGCTAATTTTATGCTCCCTCTCTCCCACCCTTATTCCAAATATCTGAGGGCATGATCTAATAGCTTCCGCTAATGGTTCTATCATCAGCGCAAAAAGGGTGGGGGAGAGGGGGCAGCCCTGTCTGGTTCCATTGGATATTTCAAATGTGTTTGTCCTGCCTCCCCAACCTGTTATTTCTGCTGAGGGGGAACTATATAAGGCCCCGATAGCTTTATCACCAAACTCTCCAAACCCAAATTTAGATAGCGTTAATCGCATGTAGTCCCACCCTACTCTGTCAAACGCTTTTTCGGCGTCTAATGACAGAAATAGGGTGGGAACACCTTTAGCCTTCGCTATTTCACTTAAATTCATTATTTTTCTAATGTTCTCTGTTCCTTGTCTGCCTGCCACAAACCCCATTTGGTCTATTGCTATCAATTTTTCTATGTATTTTTGAATTCTGCAAGATAATATTTTCGCATATAGTTTAATATCTGAGTTTAGTAATGAAATGGGTCTGTAATTGGCACAAAGTTGTGGGTCTAACTTAGGCTTGGGAATCATTATGAGTGCAACTTTTATCATTTCCCTTGGAATTGCTCCTGTCCTCTTAATTTCATTAAACATATTTGTTAAATGTGGACTTAACATTTGGTCAAAGGTTTTGTAAAAGCTGTTAGTGTATCCGTCTGGACCTGGAGTGGTGTAGGGTTTCAGTTGTTTAATAACTTGTAGAACCTCTTGAGTGGTAATAGGTTCATTAAGTTCTTCTCTATCATTTTCAGTTAATTTAGGTAGTTGGATATCGTCCATGAACGATTGTATATCTTCTGCTAACGGTTTGCAGAAACTAGCGTCTTTTTCCAAGTTATACAAATTCTGGTAGAATTCAAAAAAAGCCTGACCAATTTCTTTTGGTGAGGAGATGTGCCTACCTCTATGTATTAAACTTGTTATTCTACTTTTTTCCTTTTTTTTTTTTACTTGGGTGGCCAATAGTTTGCTATTTCTATTATTTTGATGGTGATATATCTGTTGGAAGCGCCATAATTCACTGTCAGATCTTAGTTGATTAATCTTATTTATTCTGTTGCGAATTGATTTAATTTCTATCATAATATGTGGTTGGGCTTTCAAAATGTATTTAGTTTCTAATTTATTTAACTCTATATATAATTTTTTTAGTGGTGCTCCTCTTTGTTTAATCTGTTGTGACTTTAATTTAATAATCAAACCTCGTGTAAAAGCTTTATGTGTGTTCCAAATTGTACAAAATGATGGAACAGTGTGACTATTAATTTCAAAAAATTGTGCTATTTCTTTCTTTAGAAATTCTTTATTCTTTTCTATTTTTAATAAAGAATCATCCATTTTCCATTGTGGAATATCTAATTTTACTTTTTTTATATCTATTATAGCTATAGTGTAGACATGATCTGAAATAACAATCTTGCCTATTTCAGTGTGTGAAATTTTATCTATTAATCGAGAGTCTACTAAAATTAAATCAATTCGAGAAAATGTTTTATGTGGATTTGAATAAAAAGAGAATTCTTTTTGGTTTGGGTGTTGAACTCTCCAAGAGTCGTATAAGTTGTTTTTATTAATCCATTCAAAAAATGATTGGGTTACTTTACTGACTCTTTTTAAATGCTTATCCACCAATTTTTTAGATCTGTCTAGGTTTATATTGAGGACCATATTAAAGTCACCAGCGATAATAAGCGGGCCTTGTGCATATTTCCTTATTAAATTACCTATTTTTTTTAAGAATTTACCTTGGTTTTCATTAGGCGCATAAATATTGAGTAATGTGATTTTCTGATTGTTAATTTGGCCATTCCATAAAATATAGCGCCCTTCCGTATCAATAATTGACGTTTCTTCCTTTATTACTAGGTCATTTGAAAAAAACATTGATACACCTCTTTTTTTTTTACCAAACACAGAGTTCAGTCCATAGTCGTGGCTTCCTATTGCAAAGCCCGGTATCTTAGTTTTCCCCCAGTGTGTTTCTTGGAAAAAAAATTAAATCTGCTTTTTCCGTTTTACAATGTCTATATACTGTTTTCCTTTTACTTGGGGAATTTAATCCTTTAACATTCCAACTTAAAATCTTTAGCCCCATCTAATTTATAAAAACTATGATGCTTCTTTTTGTTAGTCTTGACCTTTGTATTTTTAGTTTTGGGACCATTAAATCCTTTAATCTCATTCGTACTTACATTCACATCTACATTCATACTGTTGGAACAGATGAGGCTGCAATACAGCCTTCCGCCAATACTGTTCCGCAGGGATTCTGTCATTGTACAGAAATGATTTGCGGTATCTTGTGAAGATGGCTGTGGCATATCTATATTTTTTCCAATTATTTCTCTGTCTAATTCTGTTTTTTGTTTCAATCCTTCATCCTGCCGCTGGAGGGGAGGGGAGGGGGACGAGAGGAGGGGAGTTTCTTATTGTAGAAGTCTAAACCTTATTTTAAGATTGGTAGAAATACGGAACTTTTTGTTCTAGTTCATCAATTCACTTTAAATTTTAATTTATAGCAATTAGTTTCTTACCCTTTCACCTTTAAGTTTCTTCCTTCCCCTTCTATTCTATCCCCCCTCCTCCCTCGCTCTGTCCTCTCCTCCAACCACAATCAGTTAAATCTGTACTATTCTACTGTGTCTTAATATTGACAATATTGACAACTTCTAGTTGTTTTTCATCTCTTATAAGTTTGCTTAGCTGGATTATATCTCAGCTAGCAACGCTAAACCCTGTTTCGTGTTTAACATTATTTTATCACTTCCGTTGCCAGTCCGGCGTTGATAATTGCAACTTCCTTGCAGGGTATTCTGCTTCAGCCATTTTCAAATTTAGTTTGTTCATCAGGGCTTCTCCTTCTTCTATGGAGTTGATCTTATGCCATATAGTTCCTTGTAGGATTAATAATCCTACTGGTGAAGTCCATTTATAGATGAAGTTATTTTTCCTTAATGTTTGAGTTATCAAAATGAATTCCTTCCTTTTATTAATTGTCGTTTTTGAGAGATCTGAAAAGATTTGTATCATTTCGTATGGTGAGTCAAACTTCTTTTTAATGTAACTCGCTTTAGAAATTGCTTCTTTTGTTGGTAAATGGTGCATTCTTACAATCACGTCTCTAGGGCTCTTATTTTGTAAGTATATTGGTAATGGAATTCTGTGAATAGTGTCGAATTTCTGGTCCATTTTTGAAAAAGTGGGTATAATATTAGAGAACAATTCCCCTAGAAATGTGGGGAGCTCTTCTTTTTTTATTGTTTCTGATATTCCTCTTATGCGCAAATTATTTTTCCGTGATGAATCTTCCATTCTGTTTATATGCTCATTCAGTGTATTAATTTGTGTCGACATTTTTAATGATTGTTCCATTAACAAATTATGGTCCACAATTAATTTGTCAAATTTAGTTTCTGAATCTGCAGATCTTTTATTCACTTCCGTTATAAGTTTGGAATTTTCCATTATTTGAGCCTTAATTTCAGCAAAAAATTCTGTTTGAAAGTTTTTTAAGATCTCTTTCAATTTTCCTATAGTGAGGGGATTATCTTCTTGAGTCTCCGATTCTTTATTTGTTGGAGATATGGGGGGAATGATTACTCTTTGATCCTGCCCTTCTTTCAAGGTTTGTTTTTGCACCGTATTTGTAGAATTCTCAGGGGAAAAAAAGGAGGATGAATCAAGTGTAGGGCTTTTCCGCCCTTTCGCTTTAGTTTTGGAAGCCATTTTGTTTGGTATTTATAAAGTCTTTATGAAGTCTTTATTTCCCAAATTTTATTACAATCCTCCTGCTCTTCCCGATAACAAAATTAAGCTTGTGATGATCACCAATATTCACCTTTATCTATATTACTTATCCAATGGCTTTTTAGTAGATGTAATTGTGGTTTCGTGTAGATGAACACCTTAGATTCTTTCACTTTCTTTTTCAAGCCTGTTGTTCTCTTTAAGGACACAAAATCTCTTTGTAAATCTATCCACTACTTCTTTTTGTCCATTTGTGCTTTGGACTTTACAAGGGGAGTTATTTTTATTTTTTTTTTCCTTTATCTTTCCCTTTTACTACAGGGATTACTTACTTTGTTGCAATTTATCCTTATATTGTGTACAAACGTTGTCTTTCTTCAGATACAGAGAAAGTCAGAGAAAATCAGTAGTGTAACAGTTCTTAGTGTGCCATTTACTATTATTGAGAGGCAGAGAAGTTAAACAAGAAAAAAAAGAAAAAAGGTTTTACTTATCTCTCCGTTGAGTTGTTTTCCTCCTTGTGATTCCTGTTGTTTATTTGCTTTGTCGTGCACGTTGTGTGATGCCTGTATAATGTACGTCTAGCATCATTCTTAGTCTTCCCCAAGCATTTTTCTGCGCCGGTGGGAATGCTAGCGTTGCAACCTTTTTAATTTCTTATTTTTCCCTTTCCGTCTCTACCTTGGCGGGTCCGCTCTCCTCGTTCTCAGGAGGATACTGTCCCTCTCTGCACTTTTAGTGCAGGCTGAGGACTCTACGCCGTCTGGATTAGGCGCCACAAGTTTACCTCTCTGCCTCTCCTGTGGCTTTTCGTCCGCTCTCCTCGGTCTCCGGAGGATGCTCTCCCTCTCTGCACTTCTTGCGTGGGCTGCGGACTCTGCACATTCAAGTTAAACACCACGAGTCTTCTTCTCTGTCTCTGCTGTTCCTTCCGACGCCATCTTCACCCGCTCACGGCCGCACTACGCAGCTTGCCACGTCATTTCCGGAAGTCCCCCCCCATAGTGTGTGATACAGCCTGGTCTTTTAAGGTTTTTAAGGTGCGGTTGGGGCCTATATGGTCACACTTGGTTATTTAGGATTTTTAAGGTGCGGTTGGGGCCTATATGGTCACACTTGGTTATTTAGGGTTTTTAAGGTGCGGTTGGGGCCTATATGGTCACACTTGGTTATTTAGGGTTTTTAAGGTGCGGTTGGGGCCTATATGGTCACACTTGGTTATTTAGGGTTTTTAAGGTGCGGTTGGGGCCTATATGGTCACACTTGGTTATTTAGGGTTTTTAAGGTGCGGTTGGGGCCTATATGGTCACACTTGGTTATTTAGGGGTTTTAAGGTGCGGTTGGGCCCTATATGGTCACACTTGGTCTTTTAAATTTTTAAAAGTTACGGTTTGGGTCTTGAACGTTCTAATGTTTTTTTGTTGTTGTTTTCTATCACCCCCCAGGTGCAAACTATCTGTGGAAGCAGATTTGTTTGGACTTGTTGGCTGACTTACTGGACGTGAATACCCCGAGAAGTAGAGTCAACTGTTGGTGAGTATATGGTCACACTTGGACTTTTAATGTTTTTAAGGTGCGGTTGGGGCCTATATGGTCACACGTGGTCTTTTAAGGTTTTAAAAGTATAAAAGTTACGGTTTGGGTCTTGAACGTTCTAATGTTTTTTTGTTGTTTTCTATCACCCCCCAGGTGCAAACTATCTGTGGAAGCAGATTTGTTTGGACTCGTTGGTTGACTTACTGGACGTGAATACCCCGAGAAGTAGAGTCAACTGTTGGTGAGTATATGGTCACACTTGGACTTTTAATGTTTTTAAGGTGCGGTTGGGGCCTATATGGTCACACTTGGTCTTTTAAGGTTTTAAAAGTTACGGTTTGGGTCTTGAACGTTCTAATGTTTTTTTTGTTGTTTTCTATCACCCCCCAGGTGCAAACTATCTGTGGAAGCAGATTTGTTTGGACTCGTTGGTTGACTTACTGAACGTGAATACCCCGAGAAGGAGAGTCAACTGTTGGTGAGTATCATTGCTTTTAATTTTCTGTCCATGCATATAGGTGCAAATTTGATGTTGATGTAGTCTTGTCACATGAGGGTTTGCAATCTGTAATGTATACCAATGAATTCAACACACTGTTATTTTAAAGTAATTTTGTGACATAATATTGGTATCAGAAATGAATACTATTGACTCTCTACTTGTGAAACCTTTCAGCACCCTAACCTATGAGGAGAAGGTGGAAGTAAAACGGTTAGGACCTGACCAACCAGAGATAAATCTGCAGCAAATCGCAAGAGATAGAGGGAAGCAATATATCTGTACTTTCAATACTGAATGGTACAAGAAGAACGACTGGCTTTGTGGAAGCGTTTCTAGGAAGTCCTTATATTGTTTCCCATGCATCCTATTTGGTGGTGACGCTGCTTGGACCAAAACTGGAGTGACTGACGTCAAACATCTATCTGATAAATTGGCGAAACACAAAAGTTCTAAAGCTCACTTGGATAACAGGATCAAGTTTGAGATACTTGGACAGGCGAACATTGCAGTTCAACTGGACCAAGGATACCAAGTCAGTATTCAAAAACACAACGAAGAAGTGGCTAAGAACCGGTACATCCTTTCGAAGATAATTGATTGTGTTCGCTTTTGTGGCGCTTTTGAACTGGCATTAAGAGGACACGACGAGAGTGAAACATCGCTAAATCCAGGAGTGTTTCGAGGCCTGGTGGATTTGGTTGGCAGTATCGATAGTGCAATGGAACAGCATTTGAAGACTGCAACTGTGTTTAAGGGCACGTCCAAAACCGTCCAGAATGAGCTACTGGACTGCATGCATGAAGTTATTAAGGAAGTGATTCACCAAGAGCTTAAGGATGCCCAGTTTGTGGCAATCCAAGCGGATGAAACAACCGATATTTCCGCTAGGACACAGTGTGTTGTAGTCTATCGCTACATTGACAAGAAGCATCAAGTGGTGGAAAGATTTGATGGCTTCACGGAAATGAAAGCAACGGATGCAGACTCGATTGCTGCTGTTGTGCTGGAAAGTCTGAATACTGTTCTCCCAGAGCCAGAAGACAAGAAGAAACTCATAGCTCAAAGCTACAATGGTGCCAGTGTGATGCGTGGAGATCAAGGAGGAGTTCAAAGAAAAATAAAAGACGTGTACCCGAACGCACACTACGTCCATTGCTATGCTCACCAACTGAACCTAATAATGGAGAAAGCATTTTCAAGGATTGGAAGAGTTCGAGTTTTTTTTCCCAACATAGGCGGCATACCATCTTTTTTTTCACGCTCTCCAAAAAGGACTGGAGTTTTGGATGAGGTAGTTGGTAGAAGACTTCCAAGAGGTGCACCGACACGATGGAACTTCAACGTTAGGACCGTGAACGTCATCTACGAGAACAGAGATGCGCTACTTGAGTGTTTCCAGACAATTGAAGCATGTCTAAACTTTGATCAAACATCTATACGTGAAGCCGCAGGTTTCATTGGAATGCTGGAAGACAGGGAGTTCCTTTACTTCCTTAAATTATTTCATTTAATAATGCCACATGTTGACATCCTCTATAGTCAGCTTCAGAAGCGAGACACGGATACTGTTTATATCAAAAAAGTCACAGAAGACTTTGTCGCCAGCATCCAGAAAATCCGTAATTCTGTTGACGAGATAGAAGCAAGTTTGCCGAGCGATGTAACATTCCACAGACGGAGTGCGGAGATCTTAACCTTGAGACAACTTTCAAGAGAGGTATGTGACATAGTGGTGGTTTATGCAAAAGAACGTTTTTCATTTTCAAATCACCTAGTCAGTGCCAAACTTGTTCAAAGTGACTTTTATAAAACCCATGACACTTGCTTTCCAACCCAAGCTCTGGAAGACACCGTGCAAGCATATCCAATACTGAAGAAGGAACAATTACGCACTGAGCTGTCACTTCTGTATGGAAAGACAGATTTTCATGCTTGTACAAGTGCTGTTGCTCTGCACAAACTTTTACATCAAATTAATCTGCAGAATGATTTCACAGAGACAGTGAAATTATTAGGAATCCTGATTACAACACCGATGACCACTGCAGAATCAGAAAGATGCTTCTCCACATTGAAGAGGATAAAAACCTTTTTAAGAAGCACCATGTCCCTGGAGCGGTTGAATGCATTGGCGATGCTCTCAATGGAAAAGCAACTGATTTCTGAGATCCCAGGCTTCAAAGTTTTGTTCTTTGAAAGATCGCTGTGCAAAATTTAAATACAAGTGATTGAAGCAAAGAAGAATGCATACCCCCAGGGTGTGCAAAGATAAACTGCGTTAAGCAGCACCACCTCACTACCAAACATAACTAGTGGTAAGTAAAGTATGAACGGTGTGTGGGTGTGCATATGGAAGGAGCTATGAAAGGTGTGTGCATGGTCAGTAACAATTGTTGAAGCCTTGGCGTGGTTTGAAGGAATTGGAGGCACTTCCAAGGGTAGCTGTCACTTGTGTACGGGAAGCCAGAATTTCATGTCTGTATGAGTGCTGTTGCTCTGCACCAACTTTACCATCAATTTAATCTGCATAATGATTTCACAGAGACAGTGAAGCTATAAGGAATCCTGCTTACAACACCGAAGACTACTAAAGAATCAGAAAAATGCTTCTCCACATTGAAGAGGATAAAAAGGTATTTAAGAAGCACCATGGCCCTGGAGCGGTTGAATGCATTGGTTTGAAGGAATTGGAGGCACTTCCAAGGGTAGCTGTCACTTCTGTATGGGAAGCCAGAATTTCATGTCTGTACGAGTGCTGTTGCTCTGCACCAACTTTACCATCAATTTAATCTGCATAATGATTTCACAGAGACAGTGAAGCTATAAGGAATCCTGCTTACAACACCGAAGACTACTGCAGAATCAGAAAGATGCTTCTCCACATTGAAGAGGATAAAAAGGTATTTAAGAAGCACCATGGCCCTGGAGCGGTTGAATGCATTGGTTTGAAGAAATTGGAGGCACCTTCAAGGGTACGTAAAGTTCTCAGAAATGGCACCACCGAACTACCAAAAATAACTAGTGGTAAGTAAACTATGAATGGTGTGTGGGTGTGCATATGGAAGGAGCTATGAAAGGTGTGTGAATGGTCAGTAACAATTGTTGAAGCCTTGGCGTGGCGTTACTGCTCATATGGTTATCCATATGCTAATTCAACTTGTTTGTTTGACATTGATTATTGTGTTGTCTAAACAGAAGTGAAATGTTGTTTTCTTGAATCCCAAGATCCACTGGTTTGGGCCTATACAGTGCTGATTGGTCTTTTAAGGTATGTTTGGGGCCTATATGGTCACACTTGGTCTTCTAAGGTATGTTTGGGGCCTATGGTCACACTTGGTCTTCTAAGGTATGTTTGGGGCCTATGGTCACACTTGGTCTTCTAAGGTATGTTTGGGGCCTATGGTCACACTTGGTCTTCTAAGGTATGTTTGGGGCCTATATGGTCACACTTGGTCTTCTAAGGTATGTTTGGGGCCTATATGGTCACACTTGGTCTTCTAAGGTATGTTTGGGGCCTATATGGTTCCACTTGGTCTTCTAAGGTATGTTTGGGGCCTATATGGTTCCACTTGGTCTTCTAAGGTGTGTTTGGGGCCTATATGGTTCCACTTGGTCTTCTAAGGTATGTTTGGGGCCTATATGGTCACACTTGGTCTTCTAAGGTATGTTTGGGGCCTATACGGTTCCACTTGGTCTTTTAAGGTTTTTAAGGTATGGTTTTGTTCTTGAATGGTCTGATTGATTTGCTTGTTTTCTTTCAACCCAGGTGCAAACCCTATGTGGCAGCAGATTTGTTTGTACTCGTTGGTCAACTTACTGAACGTGAATACCCTGAGAAGAAGAGCCGACTAATGGTAGGTGTCACTGCTTTAATTTTTCTGTTAATGCGTATAGGTGCAATTATGATATTGCTGTAGTCTTGTGACATGAGTTTTTTTCAATCTATATTGTATACCAATGAATTTAACACATTGTTACTTTACTTCTTGACATTGCTGCATTGCTGATCATGTATTTCAATGGGCTTTACAAGTATAAGGTCATTGGGCGGGGCTTATAAAGGTCATTATGATGTCAGGGGGAGGAGTTATAAAATGGGTGTAGTTTGAAAAAAGGGGAGGGGCTATGTTTCGCCCTGGCGCCCCTCCAACTTGAAAGTTCACAAGCCGCCACTGGAATAGAGGGGCTACGTTATGAAGAAAGACTAATCAAATTAAAGTTATTTTCTCTAGAAAAAAGGCATCAAAGAGGGGATATGATTACCTTATATAAATACATCCAGGGTCAGTATAACGATTTGTCAAGGGAGCTTTTTGTGCCAAGAGGTTATCAACTGACAAGAGGACATCCTTGGAGATTAAAAGTGAAAAGATTCCATCTTAAAGAAAGAAAAGGGTTCTTCACAGCAAGGGCGGTTAATCTGTGGAATTCTCTACCAAAGGAGGTGGTGACAGCAGATTCGATAGATAACTTTAAAAAGTTTTTTTTATATTCTTAAATATAATTAGATAATTAGAGAGCGAGTATGGATCCAGGGAGGAGTCTGATCGCCTATATCTGGGGTCATGAAGGTATTTTATATTTTCCCCCCTTTTGAGACAATTGGCAAAGTTTCACTGTTTTTTTTTCTGTTTGCCTTCCTCTGGATCAATTAACAATTAATTAGCATATTGCAGATCAGAGGAGATCTAAAAAAGTTGAACTTGATGGACTAAACGTCTTTTTTCAACCTCAATTACTATATAACTACTAGCGACTTGCCCGTCAAAAATGACGGGGCAATAAAATTTGAAGCCATGTGAATGCTGTTTGACACACAATGTAAACATTTTTGTACTGTGAGGGCCTTCGGCGCTCATGGCGAGCCTCTTGTCTATTTTTGCTCCACTGAGCACATTTGGCACTCATTATAAAGAGAGATATAAATTCATCTATATTTACTTAATCAATAATTAATTAATTATTTCTTAAATAAATTAATATACTTTACCTATTTGTAATTAATATATTCAGCAATCAGTAGCCTGAAGAGCTAACAATCTGTTTATATTTTCCTGCACCATACAATGTACAGTGAGTGTTGTTGCTCTGATGATAAAGTGTAATGAATGTCCCAACTGTGCATTCTGAATGGTTTGTGTGCGCGAGGGAAATGCGTTGGTGTAGTTGTGTAAATCGCCATTGTACATTGGTAATGTTAATGTGTTACGCGTCTCACGTGTATTTTCCGTATTTTGTAATTTTGTATGTCGTTCATGGCTGTGTGAAAGTTCTACGCGTTTGGCAGTGTTTTGCGTGGTCTGGGTCGTGGACACTTGTTTGAATTTTTTTCGACTGACATTTTTTATCTTGCTTAGGCGACTTTCGTGTGGTGAAAGTCGTCAAAATCGCATTTATATCGCGTTGCAGCTCACTCCCAGACGTCCTGGCTTTCCCCCGTGCTCTGGGTGATGTTTTTGTTGTATTTCTTTGTATTATTTTGGTTGTTCACGGTTCGGCCGTTAACCTCGTATTTTTGCTATCTCGTATTTTTGCTCTCATATTTTTTTTTTCAAAGTCCTTGTCTCGTATTTTTTTTTCTAAGTCCCGCGTTTGTCAAGTGCTTGAAGGCTAATGCAATTGCGCTTTTACTAATCATTTTGTGGCTAAGTCCCGCATGTTTAATTGCCTTAACAGATCACCTCGCTACGCGAGACTCGCTGGCTAAGTGCTACGTGTTAACGGCTTGCCTCGCTTCGCAAGGCTCGCAGCTATGAGCTTCAGTGCTACGCGTTAACGGCTCGCCTCACTGCGCAAGGCTCGCTAGCAATAAGCGCCTACAGCTCTCATCGCCTAAGTCGTACGTACCACGCAATGCGTGACGACGTCTCGCAGTTTGACAACTATTATATGTGATGTAATATGTAACTATGTTAAGCATTAAAATGATTTTTAATTGAATGTTACTTGGTCTGTTCAATTTAAAGGGCCACTGAACTCGCTGTAAATGCTCTTCATGGTGTGAAAGAGCACAAGATTATATGTTGAAATTATCTTTTTTTCAGTTAGACTTATAACAGCTAAAAAATATATGTTTATATCTCTGTTTACATACAGTCTATCCTGCCCACTGACTGTTGCATGAGTGATAACAGATTGCTGAGTGCAGCATGCGTTGCATAGCATCCCCTGGACACTGGTTACACTGCACTGACCAGTTAACCCATACCTTTCCTGCCTGCACAGATCGATTTGTTAAGAGTTCATTTTTTTATTACTGCACAGAGTGATATCGCATATATAGTTGTGGATCTTGCAATGTTGGTGATGTTTGAGATGTTGGTCACACTTTGCGAGGGCGCAACCTTGAGACGAGCCAGCAGCGCTGTCACACATGTGAGCCTCGCAAGGTGAAGCAGCTGTGCAGCACTTAGGTTGCAATGAGCTCCGGCAGCTAGTGGTGCCATTGCAGCCAGCGGCGCTGTACTTAGGCGTAGCACTGTTCAAGCGCGTAACTCTAAGAACCCACAAAAATAAAAACACGTACAAAAAATTGACACACTCACACACAGCACAGGGGGAGACTCAGGAAGCCTGGGAGTGAGGTTGAAGGCGAATTACACCATATTTGGCATTTTTCGTCACCCCAAAATCGCCTAAGAGAGAAAAAAATGGCGGACAAAAAACACAAAATTTCAGAAACGGCATGAAAACGAGGCTCAACAACGCCAGGCTCGCAAAACTTACAAAATTCCATACTCTAAAGACAGTAAAAATTACACGAACAATCCCAGGCACAAGGGACTTTGAAAATAAAACCAACGGCAGTCAACGCGCGGCACACAAACATTCAACACACAGAGGAGAAAGACACAGGGAAGGGACTGGGTGGAGATGCTGCAAAGAGACACATGGGCGCTTATTGTGAGACACGTGATGAGCGCCAAAGGCGCTCGGCGCGGGACTCCCGACGTTTGCAATGTTGGTTACGCACTTGCCTCCCTCGCGGCGAGCTGTTGACGCACGAATGACTTAGGCTACAATGAGCGCCAAAGGCGGTCATTGCACTACCAGCTTCGTGAAGCGAGAAGTTGAAGCAGGTGGGACTTAGGCTGCAATGAGTGCCAAAGGAGCTCCTTGCACTGCGAGGCTCACGTAGCGAGCAGTTGAGGCACGCAGGACTTAAGCTGCAATGAATGCCAAAGGCACTCAGCGCGGGGCTTGCGAAAAGCACAGAAGGTGCTCAGAGAAGCAAATCCTCACATTGTGTGGCAAACCGCATTGACAGCCTTACAATTTTATTCCAGTCATTTTTGACGTGCAAGTTCCTAGTTACACATATAAGCACAGTTTTTGTTTGATTTGATTTCTCAGTAAAAAATGCAGGTATTTGAAAGATTCAAAAAGTAATCCAACATGATTTTAGGAGATCTTTACAGTGATATGGCCCAAATTGTGCTAAAGTAACTGGCCCTTTAAACTGTTTGTTTACTGTGTCTTATGGAACATGTCCCCTCTGATTGCCCCCAGGAGAATACCAGTGTCTGTGGCGAGGATGTGACTTGGGGACAGCTGATAGTCCTAATGAGTTGATAGTTCATGTGAATTATCACTGCTACCACACAAGGCTAAAATATATGGGTGCACAACTGAAAGAGCAGTGCAAATACTTTCCACCATGTTATGGGCAGAGCTCACAGGCGAATCTATCAGACATATCCCAGAACTCTCTGGTGTGCTGCTGGAAGGACTGCAATGTAAGCAAACAGTTTATTTTATTTCAGCGTATATTCCTTATGTTAATGGCTACATTTAAATATAATGATCCTACTATAGCATTTATTTTTTATTTAACTGAAACAGGAGCTTTTAAAACTTCCATTGGAAACTAGCATGGCTGACTCCAGCAGAACTGCCTCTATCCATCCCTTATTAGGTATCCAAGGGTAGAGAGGATCTGCCCAGGAGGCTGTCCTGATAGGAGTCTATATCTGCCTCTGTCTCTGCAGAGAAGGAGCACCTGCAAGTTAGGCAGTCACCTTGGGCAGATCCTCTCCACCACTTGGACATCTATTAGAGGGTGGAGAGAAGCAGCTCTGCTGGAGGCAGCAATGCTATTTTTTAAATTATTATATTATTATTTTTATTATTATTATTTTTGGCTTATTAGTTACTAAATAATCAAATTAATTCATATAGGATGATCTCTATAGTGCAACAGGATGTCAGCAGTTCAAAAAAAAAGACCCTTGTTTGTTAATTATTGACCTACTAGCAGCTGTGTAAGCCACATTTATTGGGAAAATCTGACATTTTGAAAACTCTTTTTAGGACTACTGAAATCCATTTTGTGTTTGTTAAATCACATCCTTAAAGCTGGCTGATGGTGGTATGTGTTTGCAGTTATCAGTGGAGGGAGGGAATAGGGAACAGGCATACGTCCAGAGCCTTTGTTTGATAACTGGACATGATGATGATTATTACTCTTTATTTGTAAAGTGCCAGCATTTTCCATATTGTTATTTACAAAGCTGAATAAAGTACAGTGGGTACAATTAGCAAATTACAAAAATATAGACTTATTATAATGTAGTGCAGACAGTTTGATGCAACAGAGATGTGGTCCCTGCTTCAAAGAGCTTACAATCTAGACACACCCCTTCCTTGGCCTGAAACAGGACATCACATCAAAGGATGCAAACATATCTTTCTAGAAGAGGTTTAGTAGATATAGCATTGCTCACAAAATGTTAGCACCTCAAAGTTTGTGATGCAATAGCGTCCTCATCATGGAATACAATTGTGTGACGAAGTGCCCTTCGCCACTTTGTCTTGGAGAGGACTGTTTGCCAGCCTCCTGCCCTGCGACTATGGCCCGGGGACATATTGCCCTTCAAACACAGTATTCGGCGAAACCAGAGTGTATGTCACTCATTCTGGCCCTTTACATACAGGGGGGTCATTCGGTACTTGCCCTGTGTGAACCATGATACCACAGATAGCTATGCCATGGAGCCCATTCATATGATGAAAGACTATGGGAAAGACTTTAGCTACATGGCAATTGAACTGTGTGAAGATGATCTGAGCGCTATTCGGTAGTTTTGTGCGCTCAGACCCCAGCTGTAACGGAACCCATCACTGTTTTACCCTGTTTATGGTTATTTAATTCTTGGTTAAAATATGATCCTAGTAATATACTGTATGTATGTTGGTTTATGCTCTGCAGAATATTGGCCCCAGGCTAGTGCAGACCTTGGCAGGAGAGATAATCCTGTTACAGATAAGGAAGTCTATTCATTCTCAAACATAAGAACAAAGACGGCTGATTTAATCATTGTCTGATTATATCAAGGAGCCTCAGGGAGGGGTAACCACACCTATTGTTCTCTTTATGTGTATTGTGTGGCCAACTATGGGGGATGTGGATTGCCATGCTGCCAGTAAGATACTTTTGCTAACTTTTGAACCCCTGGTCTGATTCATGCCATTTTTTAATATGTTGTTCCCCTGGGTGAGAGCTATTGAACGGTGCTGGACTTAAAGGTGTACCCCCTGTTTTTGGGGTACATCCAGAATGTGGTTAAAATTGTGTCTGTTTTAATTGTGTTACCTGTTATCTGAGAGGAGGAGATGTGGGGGTTGAACCATGTATCTAATTGGCTGTGATAATTATGTGGGTGTAGCCCTTCAGAGGGCACCATTGCATAAAAGGAGATCCCCTGTCATTAAAGAATAGTTCTACTTGACCCTTCAAAACGTAGTCTCATCTCGTTCTTGGAGGGGATTGCTCTATCATACTGGGGATTGCTATGCTTTTGCATACTCCCTTGTGCTGTAATTACTGAACGCTTGTTCCTGATGTACTATCCTTGAAGGAGAGGTCTTCCCCACACGGTCCTGGATGCTGGAGATTCATACAGGGTGGAAGGAAGACGGCGCGGCTCCAGCTAAGCTACGGCGGTTGTGGAGTCTGTGGTGGTTGTGATGTCCGGTGCGGTGCTTGTAGGCCTCGGCGCAAACTAGGACGCGTCTATCAACGGAGGTACCCGGTCGGGGTGCCAGGAGATCCGTTACAACAATCATTAAGGATTAATTAATAAATTAATGGGTACAAACTCCTAACTAAAAGCACATCTGCATATACCCTTCCCAATTTGCTGGAGAGGCGGTGAGGAAACGTAAAGTACCCTTTGTCACATATTTTGGTCCTGCCAATTACTAACAAAATTTTGGGTGAAATTGTTCAGCTGCTGTACCCAAAACACTGATAAATATCCTTTTCTCTCTACCTGTTGACAATATTCCAAGACATAAGCAGAAATTGATCATATACATAATGAAGCTAGATGTGCAGTTGTGGCTGTGTGGAAATAAAACTCATCCATCTAGAATCCATAAGATACTGATCAGATCCAAGATACTCACCTCTACCATATGCAAAAAACTTCCGGAAGACTTACGCCTATTGGGAGGAATCCCAGGCCCTGGGGTAAACTAAATGTTGATGGGCATCACAATATTATTATTTTACTTTTTCCAGCTTCCATAGCGCTTTAGCAGGTACTGTATTAGCATGGTCACTTTCTAGAAGCTCACATTAGGAACTTGAGGGGACGTTTGCATCAATTCATGACGTGTCTTCTCTGGAAAGGGATTTGTTACTCATAAGTAGAATTTTGCTTGGCTCAATAACCTCAATACATATGTATCTTTTTACTTTTGTGTACTAAGAAGTGCTTAAAGATCGTCCTTGATGCTTGACACCCTTTTAATTGTTATATAATTACTAGCGACTTGCCCATCAAAAAATGACGGGCATGAAATCGTAAGGCAGGTAATGTTGTTTTGTCCATTTTTTTTGCGTGAGGACCTTTGGCGCTCATTGCGAGGCTTGCGCTGAGCGCCTTCAGTGCTCATTGCATGCCTCGCAATGAGCGCCTTTAGTGAAAGTGTCAGCAATGTGTGCAGTGTGTAGTGTAAATGTGGTGCGTGCGCGAGGTAAAGCCGTTAGTGTAGCGGTGTACTTCCGCAATGAGAAATGGCGCGAATGTGTATGTGTTACGCTGGTGTGTATGATTTTCCGTCCTTAGTAAAAGTGTATCTTTACCTCGTATGGCTTTTTGGAAAATCTGTATGTGCTTGGTGCTGTTTTGCGTGTTTAGGGTCCTCTAGCCTCGTTTTAGTTTTTTTTTGGCAAACCATTTTTTCTCTCGCTTAGTGGATTTTCGTGTGTCTGAACTCGTGAATTTGGACTTAAATCAAAGTGTTACTTCATTTGCAGAGGTCTTGTGTGCCCCCCTCGCTGGGGGTATGCTGTTTTTTTTTTTTTGTGTGTATTTATTGTGTTTAGACTGTTTTCCGGTGCGCGAGATTAAGGTCGTATTTTTGCAAGGTCGTAATGTTTTTTTTTCTAAGTCCCGAGTTGTATTTTTGTGTCTGTAAATTTCATTGCAGCCGATGTTGGAGCCTCCACCTTCCGCAAATGCGGCCCCTCTCTTCGGGAGGGTCCGCATTTGCGGACCAACTGCGTCCCTCGCTTTGCGAGCTCGCAAGAACTGCGTTGCTCGCTATGCGAGCTTTCAAAGCGTGACGACGATTCGTAGTTTGACAATTATAATATGTGATAAAATAAGGAAACTTTATTTAAATTATTTAATCATGCCATGGCATGATTAAAGAATTTACATAAAGTTGCCCTAAAGATATATGTGTATAAATAATAATTACAAGAAGTACCTGACTTACAGATTTTTCATCCTTAAGAACAGGCTCCCAAGGCTTTTTATATGAGTTTTTTTTTTTTTATGTTCTGTTTGTTTGAAATAAAAGAAAGAGCAGAATGGGTTCTGTAACTTATTACATGGGTATTATTATCATTATGTTATTAGAGTATTACACTGTATGATTATTATCACATATGAGCCATTATAGTATTGTTATTACTATTCATCAGGGATCGGAGTTCCATACAAGACGTTTTCAGGAAAGTATCTTGTCCGTAACCCATGGACCACCTGTACTATGTTACTATGTTATGTTTCTTACAGTTATCAACCAAAGATCAAAACATTGTTCTAACGTTCTTAATGTCTCAAGTCATTTTAATCAATGGTAGAATTCATATTTCAGATGTCTTTTAATCACCCAGAGTGGTTTTACCGCCATGTCAACTTGCACGTGGATTGCCGCAAAACCAACCCAGGCACTTGTTCATGGAAAGGTAATTTCACTGTTATGGTAGTTTTCATTTTAAATAATTTTCTATGATGCCTGAAATATCTTCCTCTGCCTCGTTCAGTAACAAAATCAGAAGATCTCTGTGTGAGATGATTTAAACAATGTTTTCCAGGTAGAAGTCAAAGCTTAATTCTCATTTCTTCTTTTTCAGTTTGCTCTTTATATATATATTTTTGTTTTTTGATGGCTCAAGAGCCCTCAACTCCTTTTAATAAAATGTATCTAAACAAGTATTTTCTTAGTGGCATGTCGGTACTGTACCCCTGTAATTAGCTATATATAATATGTATAATAAAGGATAATTATGATTTATTATCCTTTAGTTGTAACAGGGGTTAAGCACAATATTAACACATTATTTATTGACTGTAGACTTTTTTTCTTTTGTTCAATAGATTTTCTCCCATCATAAAATGTCATCAAAATAGCTTTTTTCAGGCTCAGCTGTTAAAGGTCCTCACGGAGCAGTTGGGTTGTGTCATAAGGCAGCAACACAACATCTAACACTAAATCCACATAAACATTTACAAACTCACCCTGATGTTTGATAAATCTTTTCAGTTTGCAAACTGCAGCTTTTGTTAGTTGACACCCCTGAAAATCCCTGCTAAGATTAGCAAAAAATTCATAATTTGTTTTGGCCAATCAAGAGAAAGAGGAGGTTAGTTGATACGTTTGTATCATATTCTGGGGTTCCGATGTTGCAAAGTAGCCTGGGAAATGTAGTCTCTCTCTCTATCCTTGTGGCCTGATTCAGCTGTGAGCTCAGACCCCACCCAACCATGTGATTCCATCCTGCAGCAAGTACTTCCATTGAAACATCAAACTCTGTACCTGGCTGCTTGTCCTCTGAACATTTCATTATGTAAGCTCCCTGTGGGTGTGCAAAGCTGGATTTTACTTTCCTGCATTTAACTTTGTAAGTACACTGACCTTTCCTATATAACACATATTGTTCTGATAATAACTTCCTATTTCTTACCAAACATTTGAAAACCTTTGATGTGTAGGGAGACAAGTACAGCATGCTTTGCTAGTCAGACTGTGTCTTGCCACCACACCGTCTTTATTTCCCAGTTATTAAACCACCAGTTTGGTTTGATGTGTACTGCCCAGACCTGTACCTCTCTGAGGTGCTGTGGTGCTACCTAAGGAGACCATTGCATAAAGGTAACTACAATAGTTAGGAAGGATGCAGATCCCAGGCAAGTAATTGCTGCTAAAGTCGATTCCACATCTTACCAGTGTGAAGAATTAGAGTGTTTCTGTGGGAGAAGAGAGGGTCAGATGTGTCTGTGGTGTAAGGTGTAGAGATGTCATGTCGGATTCTGTGTATTTTATTTTTGAAGTGTTTGGGAAGGTCTTGTACTGTGAATCTGGGCAGCGCATGAGGGGATGAGAAGGTATTTGAAGGAAGAAAATAGGAGTTTAGGATTACATGACAGTGTTGTAATGAACAATGAAAAGTAGGTTTGCTTAGACAAATTAAGGTCAGGGGTGTAAGAGAGCAGCAATAAGTCACACCCCAGGCACGCCCAGCAGTGCAGGAGCATTTTTGAAGATACAGTACACTCTCAGTTATCTTGCACCCATGGGGATTGACAGATGGCGGATAAATGTACTTTCTGGTATCTTGAGGGTCACTATAAAAAAATGCCTAGATTATCTGCACATTGGATGCTCTGTTAATTATATTTGTCAGTGAGGGCTGTTCTACCAGCAGCAGCTTTCACTCCTCACACACAGGTACGTTTGGCTGGAGAGGGGCGGTGGTGAACCCGGAGAATGTAACGCCAACACTGCCCTGGCTCAGTCACTCATGCCTGTCTGCTTCCCGGTAAAAATAACTGAATTGCAGAGACGTACAGTGGATGAGATCAAGGTGCCTGCCACTTGTTAAGCCCTGTAAAATTTAATTTTAATTTAAAGTACAGTATTAAATTTTTTTCTGGTTGCTTGAGTTCTGGTTAACTGAGAGTCTACTGTATCTTGTTTGCTTTGAGTCCCATGGCTGAGGGTGAATTTGAGGAGCGTGAAGAATGGTGATTGGGGGGAGGAGGGAGAGGTGTACGTGGTATCTTAAGGCTGCGAGGTAGGCGTGGTATCTTAAGGCTGGAGGTTAAGAGATGGCAATTGGAGAGAGTGAAGGGTATGCTAGAGAGCATCACATTGGCCCAGTGCGTTGCAGAGGATGTCAACCGTGAGAGACAAAATTAGGAGGCTAATGAGAGAAGCTTGGTAGAGGCAGGGATGTCACAACCTACAATGATGATGGAGTATAGAGGATCCTAGTTCTCTTATCTCCTGTAGGTTTTAGACCTAAGATTTGGGTGACTCAGACCAATGGACCTTCTTTGCGGATGCAAGAGCATAAGTCCCAGCTTTTGGTAGTGTGCCTGGAAGAACCTGGAAGGGAGTCAGAACGATCTCCTCTACCAGCATATGCCCCTGGGTCAATAATACACCTGCACACAAAGTCTTGATGAAAATTATGAACAACTTCTTTATTTTTACACAAGTATTTAAACAACTCACAAAACCAGTACAGGGAGTGGCTACCCCTTTGTCCAACCCATATCTTCCTCTTGGCCAATGGGGTAATCTCCAGCGTAACTTGATTACCTCTAGCCAATGGACTAGAGGTAATCTCTGGGAACTTCCAGACCCCTCCCCTGGGCCGCCCACTAGGTGTGGCTACCTAATTTAGTTGGTCTCTGGCTCTCAAGGGAGAAACATCTTCCTGCCCTCTGGACTTTGCCCTGATTCTCTGAGCGGGAATCCCTGTAGACCCCCTGGGGTTATGGTGCCTGCCTGTCTGCTCTCCAACTGTGAGCTTCCCATTGTTAGTTCTCTGCTGGACCCTTAGCTAATGGGATTAACAGGCCTTTGGGAACAAAGGAGGCTTGGCTGTATTCAACAATATAATAACATACTAATATAATAACATACATTCATATTTACAAATACAACACACAATGTTTCACACACATACAACCAACACATCCCACCAGCTCCCTCACATGACACCCATTACAATGAGCCTAAACATGGAAGGGATGGGAATATGCTAAGGGATAAACTTATAATACTTTATCCCCTAGACCACAACATAACAATATCCATAACAAGTGGGCCCCAAATCTTTTCTTTCACAGCAGGAGCCATGCACTTTGTCCAACCCAGTATGGCCACTGGCTGATTCATGACAAGGGACATCTGGTATGTTAAAGTCACCCAGAATGGGAGTGGGAATGCTAGAGGAGAGGAAGTAGGGGAGCCAGCCAGCAAAGTGGTCAAGAAATTTAGAGTTTGGTAAAGGAGGGTGGTAGAGGACAGCAGCAAATAGAGAGAAAGATGGGTAGATTCTAAGAGAGTGAACTTCAACAGAGGCAAAAGTACAGAGAAGGGATAGGGGGAATCATCTGGGAGGTACAGTTGGGGAGAGTCGAATTCCTAAACCTCCACACGGTCTTTCATCTCTTGGGGTGTGGCTAAAGGGAAGACGGAACCTTTCCTGTTGGCAACTTGTGCGCAGTGCCGGCCATCAGAGGGGCCCATGAATTTCTTAGGGTTTAGTGTTAGGGTGAAGGATGTTAGGGTGAGCGGTGCTAGGGTGAGCGGTGCTAGGGTGAGAGGTGTTAGGGTGAGGGGTGTTAGGGTGAGGGGTGTTAGGGTGAGGTGTTTTAGGGTGAGGGGTGTTAGGGTGAGGGGTGTTAGGATGAGGGGTGTTAGGGTGAGGGGTGTTAGGGTGAGGGGTGTTATGGTTAGGTATGTTAGGGTGAGGGGTGTTATGGTTAGGAATGTTAGGGTGAGGGGTGTTCGGGTTACTTGGAACATATTCTGTAAAGAATGGCCGATAGGTGCTACTGTGCATGGGGAGCGAATAGGAAAGATATGGGAAGACCCCCATAGGACAGACCAGCAGGGCAAGCAGTGTCAGATGAAGAGACACAGATTTTAGTAATGGCTAGTAGTTTAAAAGACTTGTAGAAGAAACAGTCATGTATGACAAATAGCCTTGTTGCATACAGAGAGCACATCCCAGAGTGCAAAGGTGAATGTGAGCTTGGGTAGATGTAGGTCACATGCTTTTTTTATATTTAAAGCCATATAATATTTAAGGGAGTGTGCTTTCTTGATCACATCACTAAATATATACTGTGGAAGATGGTTTGTCATTATATATTGCTTAGACAAAATAATGTATTGAGAGGTATATTCTGTACGAATACAGTATAATGTTCAGTACCTCATTACTTTTATATACATAAGGTATGCTGTTTCTTTAGGTGGGCACCTATCAAGTTGTGGTATATTTTTCTCAGAAAACAAAACATTATTTTTTGGGGCTTATGTAAGAAAGTAGGTTTTTAGATGGTGATAAACCAACTTCATATATTTTCATATATTTTTCATATATTTTCTCTCAAGTGATCTCACACTGAGAAACTATATAAATATATATGGAAATGCAAACTTGTTTTCAGGTGCAATTTTAATAATGCACACAGATGTACATCAATGGAAATCATTCATTTCCACTGCTGTACTCCTCCCCACCTGTTTGTACTAAGCACCACTGAAAGGAAGTAGAAGATTTCAACTGAGATAACATTATTCAAGCCTTAACAAGAAAGTCTTACAAATGTTATTTCAGTTGAAATCATCCTACTTGAAATCGCTCTACTATTGAGTTCTATTGTCTAGTGGCTAATTTAAATGGCGGATTTGCAATTGAATTGAATCCACTATAATAGTTAGCAGCATGTGAGTAACGCCTGAGCGATGCATACTGCTCCGGCGTTACTAACATGCTGCTTGCCGGCGCACTGGGAGGTATCGCACAACTGCACATGTGTAAACCAGCAGCGCTGTTGGGGGGGGGGGGGGGGGCATAGGGAGAGAGAGAAGCAGAGAGAGGGAGGGGGACAGAGAGAGAGGGGAGGGGGAGAAAAAGGGAGGGGGAGCAGAGAGAGGGAGGGGGGCAGAGAGAGCGGAAGCTGGGGGAGAGAGGGACGGGACAGAGAGAGAGGGGAGGGGGAGAAAAAGGGAGGGGGAGAGATAGGTGGCGAAGGAGGGGGAGGGAGAGAGAGAGAAAGGGAGAGAGCACACAGAGCACAGTGAGAGGACACATAGAAAGAGGGCACAGAGAGAGAGAGACAGCGCACAGAGAGCACAGAGAGAGAGTGTGCACAGAGTGAGGGAGAGGGTGCGCAGAGAGAGACAGAGACAGCACAGAGAGAGACAGAACAGACAATTAAACATAACATATGAAACCGTCATTTATGATGGGCAAGTTACTACAGTAGTATAAATATAATACAAAGGTCCTCCCATCTAATTTGTCTTAAACCTATGGAAGAATAGACAAAACATACACTAAAAGGTAGGTAAAATAACTGAGGAAATAATAGCTTATTAACAGCACACCAGTGTGAGTCTTAATCACAGGGCTGGACGCCCTCATGATGAGCCTTGATCCACATCCAGGCTGCAGATCTTTATATAGTACACAGTTTATCAGACTTTGCCATGTAGAGGATAACTTTATATCTCTGTGTTTTGGGATTTTAGAGGACACATTTCCATGTCAAATATGTAAGAAGAGCTATGAAAGTGAGAGGTTGCGCTGAGACCATGTACGAGGGCACAGTAAGTTATTCCCACACCTATTCCTGTAGTTCTGAAAAAATCTATATGATTTAATATGATTTTATTTTAATAACTGGGTGAAAACTTAATTCAGTGACCACTGTAGTTTAGTAAAAACTTCACATAGGAGTATTAACATGTTACAAAGGATGGAGGGCCTCGTCTTTGAGCTTAGAATCCAGTGCCCATAGTGCTTTCCCCAAAGCACCTCACAAGATTGAAAACTTGCAAACTTACAATCTAAAGATACTGAAAATCTTTTATTTAGCTGACTCTGTTTGTGTCTTGGAGAATTCCATCTCAGACTGCTAGTATGCCTAAAGCTTGAGTGGAGGGTTGTCCTAAAAGTATTTTTATCAGTTGCCAAACTCTACCTTGTTATTTTTAGAACAGTGACGTGTAATTTGTACATGTATGACATTTGTTGCTACTTATATTAGTGCTCTTTGGCCTTAGGAGCAAATTACAAGAGGTAATTTAATGCATACCATAAATTATAACTATTTGAGCCAAAAACAGAAAAAACTTGTGTGAAATGATTGAGTGCTTAACTTTCCTGCCCCTATTGTTTGGAACTCCTTGCCTCGCTCCACTACACTATCTTCCTGCCAAAAGAAACTTGTGTGAAAGGATTGAGTGCTTAATTAACTACACATTTTACCTCTTGGATTGCATCCTAAATGTAGAAATAGGAAAAGTGCATGAGTTTTGGGGGTGAAGGTGTTAGATATATTTATTTAAACTTTTTATTTATCATTTTGCAGTACAAGAAAATCCTCTCTCAAGTAAAGAAACTGGGAGGAGGAATATAGAAATTAAGTCAGGCGGGAGTTAAAATGGACAAGGCTGTTACAGGAAGTCAGCTCCCTACATTTATTCGGCTCTTGAATCTAATCTCAAGATACTCCCAAAACCACCTTATCCATTATGGCCATGATATGTGTCTCTCTTCACCTGTCATCACCTCCTTGCACTACTGTCTCCAAAAATAGGAGCCCCGGGTGACTGCCTAGGAATTAGGGGCTTTTGACCTGGCTGAGTGCCAAAGGGAGCTTATTGGCGGTTTTAAAAGGGGGAGTGGCTAGAGAGGGCATAAAATGGGGTTTTCTCTCCCTTTGGGGTCATAGAGAGTGGGATCAGCAAGCTATTTCCTGTACTGCCCCTACACTTCTCTATCCTTGCTCTGTCAGACTCTTCACAGTTTCAAAAACTCTGAAAACTCATCTATGCAGAGAAGCCTATAACCTTCCTCCCTAATACCAGCCATCAAACTTGACCCATGCATGATCCATTTAGGCTAAGGTGATGAATAAAGGACACGACGACTGAAATGGGAGAACAACGGGCCACAGCTTTATTATAAACAATTGTAAACAACAACACATAACTTTATTTACATGAACTACTGTAATCCTTTTACCGGGGGAGGAGCCCGGCCACGGACAGTGACCTCACACTTTGGGCCCTGCCCAAAGCCCCAATGCTTTAAGCACCCCCTGTGAGCTAGGGCCAACGCCCACTTAGGCCAGTGTGCCGGGCAACTCACCTCCCACCACGGAGCACACGAGGGACGCCTCCTGAGACTGCGATCCCCCCCTGCTGGACATTAAAGCCAAGGCCCGTAATACGCTCTCCCTAAATTCTAACATCATTAACTCCAGACCGATTTCCGTAAGGTGAACCTTGTCCTTTCCGAAAACAACGTTGTCACCGACCGGCTCGAAATCCTTATAACGGATGGCGACAAACCCCAACTTTCTAATGAAACTTGCAAGCTGCTGGTTGATCTTCTGTCTTGATAATCCAGACAGACCAGGTTGCGCGCGTTACACCAGGATCTTCTTTTTATCATCTCTGACCAGATAAGAAACGTGCCCGGGAACTTCTTCATCCATTTCTCCACATCTCTTTTCATGACCTTTAGCATCCTTCTCAAGGGCACGGTTCCTAGATCGTACCCACCGGCATGAATTAATATAACGCTGGGCTGACCGTAACGCTGTGCATATGTGTCCAACAGCCCATCCAACTGCGCCCATCGCAGACCCCGAATCCCGAACCACCGAATGTGCAAGTCCGTAACAGGAAAGCCCAGTTGTCTCTTTCCTTCAGTAACTGCAGCTAACCTGTGGGCCCAGTACACATACGAATGGCCCACGATCCACAGTTGCTTCTGTTCTCCTGAAAGCAGAAAGCAACAACCATTACACCACTGCCCTTAGCCTCACATAGGAACGAAAGCGCTCTGACTCCCATCTACCGATGCACTTTACTGCACCGTCGGGGAAACCCAGTCTGGCTGCCTCTGTGGCTGCCCCAATACGGAAAGAGTGTGTCCCAAATTCCGACTGCTCAAGCCCGAGTCGCTGCAATGCGCTTTTTAACACTTTCTTGAATTGATAACGTGATAGCGCCATCCCATCGGCGTGTACCAGCAGCGAACACCGTCCCACCGGTCGCTGCGTAAGGTACTCCTCCGTACAAGCATTGGGGCAACACTCTGTGCCAACCTGATGCAGAACCACGTCTTTTTCTTTTCCCACTTGGTCGGTCTTAGACCTCGTAACCATATCACTACCGTGCCTTCCTTCAGGCAGGTATCCACCACTTGTAGTCCCCCCGAACTGTGTCTACTGTTCGCGACTAACTCCCCTATTCTAAACGCTCCGAAGAACGCCTGGGAAAAAGCCGTTCGGAAAAGTAGAGATTCAAAGGGGTTTCTGAAAACCACCACCAACACCTGAGCCATTCTCAGTAACAAAGAAAAGGTAATCGGCCGGCTGGTATGCGGCCTGCGATCACCGTTGAACATTCCGCGCACTACCTTGCGCACTAGATACTCCTTTGTAAGGTCCCTCTGCGCTGCAATCTTAAACATGAAAGCCAGCGGCGTGACCTGTCTCCCTACTACGGCTCTTGTTTCGCCTTGCTCGGCGCACCACAGCAGGTACCAAAGTAGGATCCCTATGGTCTTATTTTCCGTCGTAGTACCACTGGCCATTGCCACTAGGCCATGCCATTTTGCCCACACGCGTCTGTACGTGGTCCATGTTGTCGGGGCAACAGACTGTCTAACGAGTCTCATCACCTGGCAGCTCCAAGCTCCCAGAGCTCCGCGGGAATGCATTCCCCCAGGGCGTTCTACTGAGGGGCCAATGCCCTGAAACTTTCCACCTGAAACAGAGAAAGGGCATAAGCAATCCCATTCTCTACCACTGGAACATGTCTCGCCTGGAACCATATGTTCAGGCGGAGACAGCATATTACAAGATGACGGAGTAATCTTATCACCGGTATGGATGTTGCCGTGATGTTGTTTACGGCCTTCACCACCCCTATCTTATCCGAGTGGAATATAACTCGCCGGTCCCTGAAAGCCGGACCACATATGTGTATTGCCACCACAATAGTGAATAACTAGAGGAATGTAAGGTTCTCTGTTAAACCTGCTATTCCCCATTCCTCCAGCCAAACCGCAGCGCACCATCTCCCTTGGAGATATGCACCGCAGCCGACCGGTCTGGATCCATCCGTGTACAGCTCTAACTCTGCAATGGTGGCGCTCTTCTTTTGAAGAAGCGCCCGGCCATTGAACTCGGCGAGGAAAACAGCCCATACCCTCGCGTCGTCCCGCATGGCCCTGGAAACTTTTATGAAATGGTGCGGTTTCGCAATGCCTATAGTAGCGAATGACATCCTTCTGCAGAATATCCACCCATGGGGATAATTCTACATGCAAAGTTTAACTTCCCTAAGATAGATTGTAATCGTCGCAGGGACACCCTCAGCGCGCCTTCCAGCGCACTGAGCTCCGCTCGCATGTCCACCACTTTTTCCCAGGGAAAACCGCACTCCATTGTCGTGGAGTCGATCCGAATCCCCAGGAAGGTCAACTTATCCGTGGGGCCCTCTGTTTTGTTATGGGCCAGTGGTACCCCGAAATCTTGACAGATTCCGGTGAAAACTTCCAGCATTAAACGGCAAGCGTCGTTCCTAGCTGGACCCACGAATAGGAAATCATCAAGGTAGTGCGTAATGCTCCTGTACCCCGCTTCCAGGCTCGCAACCCATAGCATGAATTTGCTGAAATCCTCGAAGTAGGCACATGAGATTGAGCACCCCATGGGTGGGCATAGGACGATGAAATAGCTGCCATCGACGAAACATCCTAGCAGCCGGTGGCTCGACGGATGGACCGGCAGCAACCTGAAAGCTGCTTCGATGTCCACTTTCGCCATGAGCGCCCCGGCACCCGCCCGCCTGACCATCTCGACCGCCCGGTCGAACGATTCATAAGACACAGTAGCCTGGTCTTTTGATATAACGTCGGTAACCGAACGGCCTCTGGGATAGGAAAGGTGTTGAATTAATCTAAATTTTCCCTTCTGTTTCTGGGCGACAACCCCGAGCGGAGAGACAATCAAATTCTGCATAGGAGAGGATGCAAATGGCCCCGCCATCCTGCCCAGTTTGACCTCGTTAAGAACTTTTGCTTCAGCTACCCCTGGGAATTCCCTAGCTGACCGCAAGTTCGGGACCAAGAGACCCTGAATATCTATACCGCATGGGATACGGAAGCCCTCCCGGAAACCTTCCTCCAGGAGGCGCGCGGCGCTGGCATTGCCCGCCAATCTACCGTAGCGTTTTAGCCACGGCAGCATGGCGGGGAGGCGTATGGGCGTCCTGCCCTTTTTCAGGAGGCTCTCCCCCTCTACTACCGTCTTTTGCTCTACCGCATCTGGCAAGGGGAGGTTATCCCCCGCAGTTTGAACATGCGTGCTTGAACCTACAGTTCGGGGGCCCATCTACAGACCCCCTCGTTGTATGTGAAACAGGTATTGGGACCCGTACCCGTGGTGGGGGTGGGGCCCTTTGCCCCACCGGCCCCGCACCGAAAGGGCGGCTTGACTCGCATCGGTGTCATAATGTTCAACCAGTATGCCACCGCTATGTCACTTCACGCCATTGAGGCCAAGTACTGGTGGAATTCCTCATCATACCGCCACCAGGCCATGCCCCCATAGACTTTGTGGGCGTTACCAATTTCGTCTATGTAAACGAACAACCCCAGACTCTGTTTAGGATGTCGCTCACATAGTACGTAGGCCCAGATGGAGAAAGCTTGAAGCCATGTATCGAACGTTCTAGGTAGCCTCCTAAAGGACTTCCGCCGATCATCTCCCTCCCTGAGGCCCCTCTCGCCAACTTCCAGTTGTCTGGACATGGGGAGAAGGGAGAACAATTCTACGAATTCCCTCCTCCAGATCTTTTCCTTAACCTCTTGGGTAAGATGCGCACCTAAGTTATCCAACAAGCACAAGACTATGGGTCTCATGGCTGCATCAGTAACTCCTGCGTTGGTACTGCCAGCTACTGCAACCGGAACGACCACCGGCTCGGGTGACCCGACGGTCCCTATGGCCTCGGCCGGAGCTGCGTGCGCTGTCGCCACAATAGTGGATGGCTGATAATATTGCCTGGGGATACATTCTCAGTATTTAACCTTCCTACTGTGATTCTATAGCTGCAGGACCTTAGACCCTGTCCATTTCAGTCTGGAGACCGCGCTGCTGTGAGAAACGGCGCAAACGCGGATGACCGACACCCCCCTGACGCAGCTGATTGGCTGAAAGGCCTTAGGCTCCGCTGGGTCACGCGACGCTACGTGCTGACCCAGGAAGCCTGTGCAGCCTCCGCGTCATACAAGACAGTGAATTCCCCTTGTGCTTCAATCCTGTTGCCACACCAGACCACCAACAAACAGTCGCCTTCCATTTGCTGCTATACCCTTAACCTACTCAGATTGTAATCTCTTATGACACTAAACCAATCAGCTTTGTCTGTGAACAGATCCGAATAGCAAATGGTTTATGTAAACAGACATACACAGGCTCCTGTATACATAAACAATGACTAAGATGACATATAACAAACTTAGAGACCCATCATATACATTCCTCACATACAATCAATAACAAAATCTTGTCATTTTCATCAAAAAAATCTCCAAAATACGACTCTATCTGACACAATATATAACCAAAATTATAATACATCACATATATAGTTGTGAGCGTACGGGCCGTTGCTCACGCTTGCGGGCTCGCGCAGCGAGCCCGCGGCCCTCGCGTAGCGAGGGCTGCAGGCCTCAGTTGATGGGATGGAGCACCGAAGGCGCTCTATCCCAGCAACTGAGGCCCTTGCCCGCAGCCCTTGCCCTTGCCCGCAGCATACGGCCCGTTGCTCACGCTTGTGGACTCGCATAGCGAGCCCGCGGCCCTCAGTGGCTGAAATGGAGCAGCCACCTCCACCCCACAATGCCCCGCGCAGGGCCGCCCAGTCCTCGGTTCGGGTCGCAAAGCGAGGGCCGCTGCTAGCGCAGCGAGCCGCGGCCCTCAGTTGCTGGAATGGAGCAGCCACCTCCTCCCCACAATGCCCCGCGCAGGGCCGCCCAGTCCCCGGTTCGGGTTCACCCCCCGCACAGTGTGAGTTGTTGCCAGTTGCTGGCATGGAGCGCCCGAGCACACACAGGCCTGCCCGGGCTGGACAGGTGAGTGGAGCCTGATAGGGGTTCTCTGTGGTGTCTCTATACCCCCATGTTCAGAGGCCTGTCCCAGCCAGCTTACCGGCTGGGACTGCTCCCATTTCGGCGCTGCCGCTGTGTGTCGGCGAGTCACACTCCCACAATACAGCCGGAGAGCAGGCAGGCATGGAGGCGCTCACCACCTCACTATAACTTTCCCCTACCCTCGGGCGGACCCCCCAGGAGCACAGCGAGCCACGGACATACACGGGACTCCCCCGAGCACACACAGGCCTGCCCCCCGGGCTGGACAGGTGAGTAGAGCCTGATAGGGCTTCATGTGGGGTGAGAGGGCACATGATAGGGCCTGGGACCACAGAAGTCAGCTCTATATAGGTGTGGGAGAAAACTATATGTGTATATGTATGTATATATATATATATATATATATATATATATATATATATATATATATACTGTGTGTTTTTTTAATATATATATAACACACAGTATATATATATATATATATATATATTAAAAAAAACACACAGAGTATATATATATATATATATATATATATTAAAAAAACACACATGTGTATGTATATGTATATATATATATATATATATATATATATATATATATATAAAGAAACACACAGTATATGCATATATATATGTATATATATATATATATATATATATATATATAAAAACACACAGTATATGTGTGTGTATATATATATATATATATATATATATATATATACACACATATATATATACTGTGTGTTTGTTTAATATATATATATAGCGTATATATAGTGTGTGTGTGTGTGTGTATATATATATATATACTGTGTGTGTATATAGTGTGTGTGTGTATGTATATAGTGTGTGTATACAGTGTGTGTGTGTATATAGTGTGTGTGTACAGATATACAGTCAGTGCATACACCTATATGTGCATGTATAACATATATTGCACGGCACATTACAGTCAGTCATTGTATATGTGCCTCATCTCCATCTTATTGTGTGTGTGTGTGTATATATATATATATAATGTGTGTGTATATTGTGTGTGTGTATACACACATTATATATACACACACATTATATATATATATATATATATATATACACACACACAATATAATGTGTGTGTATATAATGTGTGTGTGTGTGTATATATGTGTATTGTGTGTGTGTATATATATATGTGTATTGTGTGTGTGTATATTGTGTGTGTGTGTGTATGTGTATATAATGTGTGTGTATATATATATATATATATATATATATATATATAATGTGTGTGTATATAATGTGTGTGTGTGTATCACATATATAGTTGTGAGCATGCGAGCCCGCTCGAGCCATTGCTCACCCTTGCGGGCCGCCGAACAAAACGAAAACGAGGCTACAACACACTAAACACGCAAAACACCCCAAGAAACACGCAAAACACCACAAAACACCTACGGATATTCCGCTACAGACGCATACCACACATTACCCGCCATTTTAGAACAATGCGGAAGTACACGAGTACGCTAACGGTTTGGTCTCGCGCACGCACACTATTACACTACACACATTCATCACGCTTACACAGCAGCTTCACACCACTAATGCTGCAGCAACATCAAAACAGATTGACAGCTCTACAACACAATGCTTCAAAATAGGTAAAGTATATTACTTTATTAATCTATTAGTTATTTTATAAGTATACACCAAACAGCATTAGCTCACTTACAATTTCATTGCCGTCATTTTTTGACGGGCAATTCGCTAGTTCTCTCATAATATCTTGTCTCAACTACTGCAACTTGCTCCTTGCTGGCCTCCCCATCATCTGTCTGTCTCCACTCCAATCCATAATAAACGCCTCCACTAGACTCATCTACCATACTCAATGTCAGCATCACCTCTCTGTCAGTCACTCCACTGGCTTCCCATAACCTCCAGCATAAAGCTTAAAATCATGACCCTAAGGTATGACGTCCTCAACAACAGTGCATCCACTTTTATCTCTGCTCTCGTCTCAAAATACTCCCCAAACACCCTTTTCAATCTCCTAACAACCTTCTTTCCTCCTCTCTAATCACCTCCTCTCACTCCCTCCTTCAGGACTTTTCTTTGCTGCCCCTATTGTTTGGAACTCCTTGCCTCGCTCCACAAAATTTTCATTTAGTTATTACACTAATTTGAATAAAGTACATTTTAACTGCAGATTAGTCAATCAATAAACTATCTACAACTGTCAGTTGCTCATCTAAGGACCAGCAGATAAGGTCTCTAGTCTAGTATGAATAGTTGAGAACCACTATTATAGATAACATCCAATTGATAAAGTGATATAGTTTTAAATGATACCATATTTGGAGCCTCTTCTGTGTCACTTTAAAAGACCACTGAAGTGCAAAATGTTCTTACAAAGTTTAAAATAAATTAATACAGCTTTTAATTGTTAAAGTTTATATTACATGTGGATTTTATTGTAGCAGACATGTTGCTTTTGTTCCTAACAGGATTGCAAACCTGAGCAATAGTTGGCAGTATGGATTCAGAAAAGATCTTTATTCGGTTCTGCTGAAACACTTCCATTTATATTGCCACTTGATAAAAGAATGGAAGAGTGAGCCCCAGAAGGATAACATTCCCCCTCAAGTTACAGATGGAATCACCCATGTTACAGAGTCAGCTAAATATAAGATTTTCTCTCAAATGCTTTTAAGCTCCTGGCTTACATAGCTGCTCAGCTTTGGGGCTCCTTCATCCCTAAGTATGTAGAACAATAACAAAATTGTGATGTCTATATGGTGCCCATTGACCTGCTACTCCTTGTCGCTACTGTGGGGGCTATTATGCCCTTCCTGACTTACCATTCTAGCACACTGTCGGGTGGGCAACTCCCCCACTGCAAATCTAGCTCCTGCTCTCCATAACATATTAATTGTTACATTCTTCACAAGCGAGTGAAGCTTTTCCCAAACTTCAATGGTCTTTTGAGGGTAAGCCAGACATCGGCCCTGCTTACTGTGTCTATGGAGATGCAGACAGTATATGCCATATACTTGCTCTTCTAATGCACTATGAAAAGCTAAGATAGAACCTGTGTCCTTAAACACAACAAAATATTATCTATTGGCACATTTGCCATGAAAAAAATGTATTTTGATATCTGGAGGGATCCATGATAAATTGATGGAAGATGTGTCTATGAGAGGGGAGTTTACATTTCCGGAGAGCTATGGTTGCATCCTTTGATGCCATGTCCTGCTCCTTGGCCAGGGAGGAGGAAGGGGTTTGGTATCAATTTCAGTCATATCCAGTTAGTTAATATTGTTAGTTTTATACATGCAAGTGGCTTTTTTTCTTGAACTCCAGTGGTTCTTTAAAACGTATTGTATTTTCTCCATATTTGTCCTGAAGAAGAAGCCTATGACTAAAATTATGTTACTAATGTTATTTTTCTTGTTTAGGTAATAGGTTTCAACTACATTTGTCATATTTGTCAGAAGAATTTCTCCTGGGGTCATACATTAACGTTACACCTACGCAAAACGCATGGGCTGCGCTGTCCTCTGGGGAGCTCTCGCTTCAGGTACTTGTGTATCTCTGTATTTTTTTCAGTTGACATTCTTTAATATGGCAGAAATGATATTTTTGAAAGCAGTGGGAGAGCTTGTGATTAAAGGACTTCGGTGCAAAGTATATATATAATTTATTTATATATACAGCTATACCCCATTTAATGCTACCTCTTAGCGCTTATTCGCTATAGCACTGTTTTTCCTGTAATTCCCTACACTAGACCCGCTAAAGCTCTGTTTTTTTGCCCGCCGATCCCCATTGAACACTATGCCTCGTTATAATGCCTCCGAATCATGAGCAAGGAGGTGAACAGAAGTGCCAGCCTGGACAAGCAAAAATCCCCAGGAAGAGACCAATTCCTACCTCAACCATTCATTTTTCATGTTCCCTTGTTTCTCACCATGTGGTTGTTAACCATACAAAAAATCTACAGCAATTGTATTTTTTGGTACTATATTACAGAAAATGAGCTCAAAAGATCCAAATTGAAGCGCCAAAGCATTTCTCTGGATGTGAAGATATAGGTGCTGGACAGCTTGGGAAATGGAGAACGTCAAGTGTACATCGGAGTGGAGTTAAAGTTGTCAACCTCCATAATTAAAAATAAAGACAAATTTCAAGTCTTCGGCAACCACCGACATTACATGTTCTGTCAAAAAGATTACCTAGTCATATTTAAAGCCAAACGCCAGATATGACCGAAAGTTTCTCGGCCAGCAGAGGTTGGTTCAACTGCTTCAAGAAAACAAACACCGGAGAAGCGGCGGGCGCTGACTCTGAGGCTGCTGCTGCCTTTCCAGCCACTTTAAAAGACATTGTAGAAAGAGGTATTTATCATCCAGAGCTGGTATTCAACGTTGACAAGACTGGACTGTTCTGGAAGCGAATGCCAAGGTGCACCTTCAGAAGCAACCAACGGGGTTCAAAGCAGCCCTTCTTCTGGGTGGGAACGTCATTGGCGATTTCAAGGTCTGACAGTTGCTGGTGTACCATTCCAAAACAACTAGAGCCATGAAGGGGATTCAAAGCTTGAATCACCATGGACATCTTCATAAACTGATTCACTGAACATTTCAATTGGCCAATTAGTGCAAGGCTACCGCAGGCATAAAGAATTGAGGCCGAAAGCTCTTGTTGACGCTACCCTACCAACTTGTCTGAAGGCGATTGCTGCATCCCAGTAGAAGTAGTTTTCCTGCAACCCAATACTACGTCACTAATCCAGCCATTGGATCAGGGGGTCATTGTGACCGTCAAGGCCTTTTCTCTTCGCCGCACATTCTGCCAGCTCATTGCTAAAATATACAGCAAAGACAAAGAATTCATAATGTATTTTTGGAAAATGTATACCATCATGCAGGCATAAGTAATGCTGATTTGTCCTAGAAGGAAGTGACACAGCAAAGTCTGAAAGGAGTGTGGAAGAAGATATGGCCAGAGCTGTGTGCTAATGTGGAAATCGCACAGCCCATCATTGCGGAGATTGTTGACCTGGCCAATATGGCTGGACTGGGAGATTAACGCCCAGGACATTGAGGAGTTGTTGCAAGGTCCAAAAGTTTGAGGTCCATCCATGACATTCTGGATGAAGTTTTGGCCAATGATCCAGACAGTGGCAGGAGCAAAAAATGTGAGATGAAGCGTTTGTGGGTAGTGTCTTGCTATCAGCCTCTCCTTGATTGCCGTAGAAAAGCAAAGACAGACGTCCAAAAAACAGGAGGAACCACATCTCCCATGTAAAATGCATTGGGCAATTGTTAATGTTTGCTGGTTCTTTACATTGTATTTTAAAAAGCATGTTCAACTTGTGTTGTCAGTTTATATAATGGCAACAATTTTGAATTTCAATAGCTTTTGTGTCTTTTTTTTTATGGGTTCCCCTATTCCTATGTCAAAATGACCTTGTTTAGCACTGTTTCGCTTGACACTCCTAGTTACGCTGCAATGAGCCCAGAAGGCGCTCATTCCAGGCCTTGCGATGAGCGCCGAAGGCCCTCATCGCGGGGCACGCAGGACTTTAAAACACTTAGTTAGGCGGCACTCATGTTGATGGCCGTGATAGTGTGGTTCGCGATGAGCGCTGAAGTTGCAGCATTCCCAGCCTTAATATTTTATTCCCGTCATATTTTGTCACCATAGTGCTCACCCCCTCTGGTGGTCCAGTGGTGGGAAATTGTACTATCGTCTTTGTGTTATAGGAAAGAAATGAAAACGCGTCTCAACGACCCCAAAGCGAATAAAACACTGACAAGGATGTACGACTTTTAATTACAACTCGCGGAACTTAGAAAAAATAATACGAGGTCGCAAAAATACAAGGTTAACAAACGAATATAAATACATTCAAAAACTACACAAAACATTACAAAATACAAAAAAAAAACAACACCCAGAGCATGGGGGGACAGCCATGAAATCTGCACAGCGAGGGCCGCGGCTCACCGCACCCCCGGAGCTTGCACGGCTCCCCCTGCCGCACTGATGCTCCCCAGCGGCCCACAGCAGGAGGGAGACAGGATGGGGGAAGGTAGGGACAGGATGGGGGAAGGGAGCCAGGAGAGGGGGTGAGACACAGGGGGGAAGGGGGCATAGAGACACAGGGGGGGAGGGGGCATAGATTCACCGGTGGAAGAAGAAGGGGGCAAAGAGAGACAGAGGGGGGGGGGGAGACACAGGGGAGGTAGAGGGGGAAGAGACACGGGGGAGGGAGATTCAAGGAATGAGAGACAGGGGAGGGAGAGAGGAGGGAATGAGACAGGTGAGTGATAGAGGGGGCAAAGAGAGACAGGGGAGGGATAGAGGGGGCAAAGAGAGGCAGGGGAGGGATAGAGGGGGCAAAGAGAGGCAGGGGAGGGATAGAGGGGGCAAAGAGAGACAGGGGAGGGATAGAGGGGGCAAAGAGAGACAGGGGAGGGATAGAGGGGGCAAAGAGAGACAGGGGAGGGATAGAGGGGGCAAAGAGTGACAGGGGAGGGATATAGGGGGCAAAGAGTGACAGGGGAGGGATATAGGGGGCAAAGAGTGACAGGGGAGGGATAGAGGGGGCAAAGAGTGACAGGGGAGGGATAGAGGGGGCAAAGAGTGACAGGGGAGGGATAGAGGGGGCAAAGAGTGACAGGGGAGATATAGAGGAAGCAATTAGAGACAGGGAAGGGAGAGAGGGGGCAAAGAGAGACAGGAAAGGGAGAGAGGGGGCAAAGAGAGACTGGGAGGGAGAGAGGGGGCAAAGAGAGACGGGGAGGGAGAGGAGGCAAAGAGAGACGGGGAGGCAAAGAGAGACAGGGGAGGGAGTGAAGGGGAAAAGAGAGACAGGGGAGGGAGTGAGGGGGGGAAAGAGAGAAAAGGGAGGGAGAGAGGGGGCAAAGAAAGACAAGGGAGGGAGGGGGAGGGCAAAGAGAGACAGGAGGGGGGAGGGAAAGAGACATGGGAGAGAGACATTTTGGGGAAAAAAATGATCTTGCCGTCATTTTTTGACGGGCAAGTCGCTAGTATTTAATAATGACGATATCAGGCAATGAGTAACATGAGAGGGACCAAACATTTTATATACAGATATCCTAAATCCCAGACCAACATTTGCACAGAAATCTTACAAAGGACCCATTCCGACCAGCACTATTTATATAATCTATTTATACCTGTACACTATTTATTTTATATTGTACTGTATTTATTCAATGTATTTCCTTACTAGTGGTTGTACAGAGGCTACTGACCTGGATTGTCTTGTTTACACTGGATCTGTATTTCCTGGCAGTCTTATTAGCATTGTTGGAATTTTAATTACATTCTTGAACGGGCTCCATATTTATAGGTATGTGTCACCTTCAATATCTGTACACACAGCGCAAAAGTACTGAATCGACTGACCTTGTGAGCATGTGCCACTAAACTACAAAATGGTCAGCAGAGGGTTAAAGTAAACTAGCGGCAAAAACATAAAAACTAAATTATTAATCTTTTATTTTAGCTATATGAAGTCTTGGCCGGCCATTTCTGCCTTATTGGGCCTATCTGTAAATGTGTCCTTCTTATCATGTAGGTGGGGGCTTAAATTATCTCATTGACTGAACTGCTATTTGCATTTTTACACCACAGGCAATTGATTTGACTTATCTGCCCTTCAAGCAGGAATAAGCTTTTGAAGTTGAGACATGACATATGGAAATTCTTTATAATGCAATAGACATGGACATGACTACACATAATTGCATATAATAGATGATAAACTAAAATGAAACATTTACCCATGATTATTTTTTAGTCATTATAAATAGTGCTCTGTAAATATCAAATAAACTTTAAAGGAACACTGTAGTCTTAAAATCTATATTATGTAATACATGGTATAAAATATTTTTTTGTTAAGAATGAATGGTCTACAGTAAGACAGGACAGGATTGTTTTCTCCACCCCTAACCTGGTCGGAATCCTTAGATATCTATTGTACATCCACAAGCTTGTGTTTTATTACCATCCTCTGGAGAGTAAGAATAGCTGCACAAACACAAATAAGTGTCTGATTGGGCCACTAGAGAAGACTTTCTCCAAAAATGGTTTAAAGCGACATAGCAAAGGTCCAACTTATTAAATAAATAATAAATACACATATAAATATAATTACAGATGGTTTGAGTGGAAGTGTTAGATAACTGAGCATGAAATTAAAAAGTCCTCCCACACTCCTAAGGAATTTATCTTGCGTGATTGATTATCTCTAATGTCCGGAGGTGATAAACCACCAGAGCGTGCCCATTTTATATATTTATACAGATTATTATAGTTTATTTGTAACGTGCCAACATATTCCGTAGCACTATACAGATAGATAATATAAATTAGATTGTATGGTTCTTGATCTCTATATGTATAGATGTACCAACTGGGCATGCTCATGTGGTTTCATTCTAATTAATCACATAAGATAAACTCATTAGGAGGGAAGGAAGACCATTTCATGCAATTTATGCTTTTTCTGGCTCATTTATTAAACTCTGTAGCCACTTCTGTACAAAAATCCAAAAAGGAGCAAGTTACAGTTTTATTTTTAAAAAAAATTACAGTAGATTGTGCTTAATTTGAATGCTGTCATTATTATTCTATCATATCCTTTCTTTATAAATCACCATTATATCCCAAAGCAGTAAATACGTGGTTTGCACATGCTCAGACTGTTTAAGTACATAACATTCTAGACATTGTTCTACTCCCATCCACTTGCTACAATCACTCTTGAGCATGTGCAAATCCCATGAGAGTCATTATCAATGATAATATGCAAAATGAAATATAATGAGTAAATATAGAGATTGGGTAGGCAAGTTCAGTCCTGGAGAGCCACACACAGGTCTGGATTTAAGGATTTCCTTTCTGTGCACAGGTGTGTCACTCAGGATGACTGAAGAAGCAATAGTCTCACCTGTACGCGACAGGGAAATCCTCAAATCACGGTCTGTCTGACTCTCCAGGAACCAACTTGCTCACCCCTGAGCTATAGGATCAGAAAAACTGATTTACAGGCAACAATTTCAAACTTCAATGTAAGTTTACGTTAAGATAATTCATCTGGTGATGGTTATACATGCACCAAGCAAGGCAATGGTGAGATTGAAGTGTGGTTACTATATACATAGAGCTTATCTTCAGCACACCATACAATTGTAACTTCCAAATCAGTAGCAGAGAAGGTGCAGCAGGGGCAAAGCACCAGGGCCCATAACAGATTAGGGCCCCCCTTCTATTGACAATAAAGGAGAAATCTTAGTTTATTAGATGAGAATGGCAGAAAATTACTTTAGAGGAGGGTTATCTGATCACCACTGGGGTAATCTGGTCATCTTCATATATTTTAATTACAGGGTAGATGGGGTAGAAGTTGCAAGGGGGGCCAAAACTATTGTTTATTCACCAGCTCCATACCTGCTCCAAATTACAAACCGACCAACACTTCACCTGGTCAAAGAAGTTCATTTGAAAATGAATTGTTATTGATTAATGATGATATCAATACAAGCAAAGCGCCCAACTATTACAGATATATGTGCCTGGTACCTGCACGTTGCTCTAGAACCGCATATAAATGCCAGAATAGATGCCACCTTGGGGGAAAGACAACAACAAGTACATAGAAGCCAGGAAAATTAGGAAATACAGGGTAGGACTGCACTAGAGGGATTCCAGATGTTATCTAGACCACTGCTTCTCATCCTTTGTTGGTCTAGGTCCTGGCTGGTCCCCCTCCGGGGCTGGCTGAGGGATCCAGAACATGTTTATTAGGTTTAGACTTCATGTGATATACCTTTCCACTGATTACAGTTTATTTCCTTATAAATACCTCTATAATCTATCTATAACTGTGACAAAGGGTGATTGTATGCATAAAGTGTTAGGCTCTCCTCATCTCTGAGGAGATAAGGGCTCATGGGCTAGCAACCGTCCTAAGACTGACTGTTGAGAACCACTGATCTAAATAGGGCTTTTCATTTGCTGGCGACATCAGTTTTGGTTGGGATGAAGACAAATCAGAGCACTGTCTAAGCACAAGCTTGTGCCTAACCATTTAGCCACAGTGCCACCTCCTTGATGACCTCAAAAGTAGCTAAACTGACATCTTAGAAGCTGATGTTTTAAATTACGTTTAATACTAAAAATTGCTTCTTTAATCATTGAATATGAGTTTTATTAATGGTCAATGCCTAACACACCAACCACCATTGTTATGTCATTACAGTGGTCCTTTAGTTGGCTGATGACTTCACTGCTTAGTTACTTAATCACAGTCTCTAATTCTAGTTTTCATAAGGGAGATAAGAGTTGTTGTAAGAACTGCCAAGACAAGAAAATAAGAACATTTTTAGAAAAATCTTATATTTAGCTGACTCTACTTATGTCATGAGGAATTCCATCTTAGACTGCTAGTCTGCCTGTAGCTTGAGAGGGAGGATCATCCTGTGAGGGCTTACTGTTCCAGAGAATTCTATTGTCAAGTCTACACTTTTGAGCAGAACAGAGATATTATCTGAATCCACAGTTCCTCCCACAGATATGTAATTATTTAGAAACAAAGACAAAACGTCATCATTAAAATATCTTAGTGTAGCCTGAGGGGTAGGTTATCACACTTGCTCAGTTATTTAGTTCTTTTGTCACATGAATAGAGATGTTTTTATATATATATATATATATATATATATATATATATATGTGTGTTTGTGTGTGTGTGTATATATATATATATATATATATATATATATATATATATATACAGTTGTGCTCAAAAGTTTGCATACCCTTGGCGAATCTGTAATATATGTACCATTTTTAAAGAGAACATGAGTGAGCAGCAAAACACATTTCTTTTATTACTTGCTAGCGACTTGCCCGTCAAAAAATGACGGCAATAGAATTGTAAGTCAGGGAATGCTGTTTGGCACACAAAGTAAGTGTTGTGGTTGTGTGAATACCTTCGGAGCTCATTGCAAGCCTCTGGGTTGGTGTATTTTTAGTTGTCAGAGCCACTTTGGCACTGATTGCAATGTCCATGCTTATCGCCTTTTGGCGCTCATTGCGAGGCTCTCCCCTGGTGTAGTCTTGCTCCTCTGAGCATCCCTTTTTTTGCTGGGGCCTACTTGCCCTGGGGTTGCCTGTGCCTCTATTTGATGGCACCCCTTTTTTTGTTCTGCCCTACTTGCCCTGGGGTTGCCTCTATTTGATGGCACCCCTTTTTTGCTGGGGGTGCCTGTGCCTCTATTTGGTGGCACCCCTTTTTTTGCAGGGGTGCCTGTGCCTCTATTTGATGGAACCCCTTTTTTTGGTGGGGCCTGCTTGCCCTCGAGTTGCATGTGCCTCTATTTGATGGCACCCCTTTTTTGGGGGGGGCCTACTTGCCCTGGGGTTGGCTGTTCCTATATTTGATGGCACCCCTTTTTTTGCTGGGGTTGCATGTGCCTCTATTTGATGGCACCCCTTTTTTGCTGGGGGTGCCTGTGCCTCTATTTGGTGGCACCCCTTTTTTTGCAGGGGTGCCTGTGCCTCTATTTGATGGAACCCCTTTTTTTGGTGGGGCCTGCTTGCCCTCGAGTTGCATGTGCCTCTATTTGATGGCACCCCTTTTTTGGGGGGGGCCTACTTGCCCTGGGGTTGGCTGTTCCTATATTTGATGGCACCCCTTTTTTTGCTGGGGTTGCATGTGCCTATGTTTGTTGGCACCCCTTTTTTATCTGGTTCCTACTTGCCCTGGAGTTGCCTGTGCCTCTATTTGATGGAACCCCTTTTTTTTTTGCTGCGGCCTACTTGCCCTCAGGTTGCCTGTGCCTCTATTTGATGGAACCCCTTTTTTTTTTGCTGGGGCCTTCTTGCCCTGGAGTTGCCTGTGCCTCTATTTGATGGCACCCCTTTTTTTGCTGGGGCCTACTTGCCCTGGGGTTACCTGTGCCTCTATTTGATAGCACCCCATTTTTTTTGCTGGGGATGCCTGTGCCTCTATTTGTTGGCACCCTTTCTTTTTTGCTGGGGCCTACTAGCCCTGGGGTTGCCTGTTCCTCTATTTGATGGCACCCCTTTTTTTTGCTGGGGCCTATTTGCCTTGGTGTTGCCTGTGCCTCTATTTGATAGCACCCCTTGTTTTTACTGTGGCCTACTAGCCCTGGGGTTGCCTGTGCCTCTGTTTGATGGCACTCCTTTTTTGTTGGGGCCTACTTGCCCTGGGGTTACCTGTGCCTCTATTTGATGGCACCCCTTTTTTTTGCTGGGGGTGCATGTGCCTCTATTTGTTTTTTCTGGGTCCTACTTGCCCTGTAGTTGCCTGTGCCTCTATTTGATAGCACCCCTTGTTTTTACTGTGGCCTACTTGCCCTGGGGTTGCCTGTGCCTCTATTTGATAGCACCCCATTTTTTTGATGGGTATGCCTGTGCCTCTATTTCTTGGCACCCTTTCTTTTTTGCTAGGGCCTACTAGCCCTGGGGTTGCCTGTGCCACTGTTTGATGGCACCCCTTTTTTTGTTGGGGCCTACTTGCCCTGGGGTTGCCTGTGCCTCTATTTGATGGCACCCCTTTTTTTTGCTGGGGCCTATTTGCCTTGGTGTTGCCTGTGCCTCTATTTGATGGCACCCCTTTTTTTGCTGGGGTGCCTGTCCCTCTATTTAATGGCACCCCTTTTTTTGCTGGGGCCTACTTGCCCTGGGGTTGCCTGTGCCTCTATTTGATGGCACTCCTTTTTTTGCTGGGGGTGCCTGTGCCTCTATTTGTTAGCAGCTCTTTTTTTTTTTTGCTGGGGCCCACTTGCCCTGGAGTTGCCTGTGCCTCTATTTGATGGCACCCCTTTTTTTTTGCTTGGGCCTACTTGCCCTGGGGTTGCCTGTGCCTCTATTTGATGGCACCCCTTTTTTTTGCTGGGGCCTACTTGCCCTGAGGTTGCCTGTGCCTCTATTTGATGGCACCCCTTTTTATGCTGGGGTTGCCTGTGCCTCTCTTTGATAGCACACATTGTTTTTGCTGTGGCCTACTTGCCCTGGGGTTGCCTGTGCCTCTATTTGATGGCACCCCTTTTTTTGCTGGGCTTGTCTGTGCCTCTATTTGATAGCACCCCTTGTTTTTGCTGTGGCCTACTTGCCCTGGGGTTGCCTGTGCCTCTATTTGATGGCACCCCTTTTTTTTCTGGGTCCTACTTGCCCTGGAGTTGCATGTGCCTCTATTTGATGGCACCCCTTTTTTTGCTGGGGTGCCTGTTTCTCAAATTTGATGGCACCCCTTTTTTTGCTGGGACCTGCTTGCCCTGGGGTTGCCTGTGCCTCTATTTTATGGTCACCCCTTTATTTGCTGGGGTGCATGTGCCTCTATTTGATGGCACCCATTGTTTTTGCTGTGGCCTACTTGCCCTGGGGTTGCCTGTGCCTCTATTTGATGGCACCCCTTTTTTTGTTGGGGCCTACTTGCCCTGGGGTTGCCTGTGCCTCTATTTGATGGCACCCCTTTTTTTTGCTGGGGCCTATTTGCCTTGGTGTTGCCTGTGCCTCTATTTGATGGCACCCCTTTTTTTGCTGGGGTGCCTGTCCCTCTATTTAATGGCACCCCTTTTTTTGCTGGGGCCTACTTGCCCTGGGGTTGCCTGTGCCTCTATTTGATGGCACTCCTTTTTTTGCTGGGGGTGCCTGTGCCTCTATTTGTTAGCACCCCTTTTTTTTTTTTGCTGGGGCCCACTTGCCCTGGAGTTGCCTGTGCCTCTCTTTGATAGCACACATTGTTTTTGCTGTGGCCTACTTGCCCTGGGGTTGCCTGTGCCTCTATTTGATGGCACCCCTTTTTTTGCTGGGCTTGTCTGTGCCTCTATTTGATAGCACCCCTTGTTTTTGCTGTGGCCTACTTGCCCTGGGGTTGCCTGTGCCTCTATTTGATGGCACCCCTTTTTTGCTGGGGGGGGATGTGCCTCTATTTGTTGGCACCCCTTTTTTTCTGGGTCCTACTTGCCCTGGAGTTGCATGTGCCTCTATTTGATGGCACCCCTTTTTTTGCTGGGGTGCCTGTCCCTCAAATTTGATGGCACCCCTTTTTTGTGCTGGGGCCTGCTTGCCCTGGGGTTGCCTGTGCCTCTATTTTATGGTCACCCCTTTATTTGCTGGGGTGCATGTGCCTCTGTTTGATGGCACCACTTTTTTTTTGCTGGGGTTGCCTGTGCCTCTATTTGATAGCGCCCATTGTTTTTGCTGTGGCCTACTTGCCCTGGGGTTGCCTGTGCCTCTATTTGATAGCACCCCTTGTTTTTGCTGTGGCCTACTTGCCCTGGGGTTGCCTGTGCCTCTATTTGATGGCACCCCTTTTTTGCTGGGGGGGGATGTGCCTCTATTTGTTGGCACCCCTTTTTTTCTGGGTCCTACTTGCCCTGGAGTTGCATGTGCCTCTATTTGATGGCACCCCTTTTTTGCTGGGGTGCCTGTCCCTCAAATTTGATGGCACCCCTTTTTTTGCTGGGGCCTGCTTGCCCTGGGGTTGCCTGTGCCTCTATTTTATGGTCACCCCTTTATTTGCTGGGGTGCATGTGCCTCTGTTTGATGGCACCACTTTTTTTTTGCTGGGGTTGCCTGTGCCTCTATTTGATAGCGCCCATTGTTTTTGCTGTGGCCTACTTGCCCTGGGGTTGCCTGTGCCTCTATTTGATAGCACCCCTTGTTTTTGCTGTGGCCTACTTGCCCTGGGGTTGCCTGTGCCTCTATTTGATGGCACCCCTTTTTTGCTGGGGGGGGGGATGTGCCTCTATTTGTTGGCACCCCTTTTTTTTCTGGGTCCTACTTGCCCTGGAGTTGCATGTGCCTCTATTTGATGGCACCCCTTTTTTTGCTGGGGTGCCTGTCCCTCAAATTTGATGGCACCCCTTTTTTTGCTGGGGCCTGCTTGCCCTGGGGTTGCCTGTGCCTCTATTTTATGGTCACCCCTTTATTTGCTGGGGTGCATGTGCCTCTGTTTGATGGCACCACTTTTTTTTTGCTGGGGTTGCCTGTGCCTCTATTGGATAGCGCCCATTGTTTTTGCTGTGGCCTACTTGCCCTGGGGTTGCCTGTGCCTCTATTTGATAGCACCCCTTGTTTTTGCTGTGGCCTACTTGCCCTGGGGTTGCCTGTGCCTCTATTTGATGGCACCCCTTTTTTGCTGGGGGGGGATGTGCCTCTATTTGTTGGCACCCCTTTTTTTCTGGGTCCTACTTGCCCTGGAGTTGCATGTGCCTCTATTTGATGGCACCCCTTTTTTTGCTGGGGTGCCTGTCCCTCAAATTTGATGGCACCCCTTTTTTTGCTGGGGCCTGCTTGCCCTGGGGTTGCCTGTGCCTCTATTTTATGGTCACCCCTTTATTTGCTGGGGTGCATGTGCCTCTGTTTGATGGCACCACTTTTTTTTTGCTGGGGTTGCCTGTGCCTCTATTTGATAGCGCCCATTGTTATTGCTGTGGCCTACTTGCCCTGGGGTTGCCTGTGCCTCTATTTGATAGCACCCCTTGTTTTTGCTGTGGCCTACTTGCACTGGGGTTGCCTGTGCCTCTATTTGATGGCACCCCTTTTTTGCTGGGGGGGGGGATGTGCCTCTATTTGTTGGCACCCCTTTTTTTCTGGGTCCTACTTGCCCTGGAGTTGCATGTGCCTCTATTTGATGGCACCCCTTTTTTTGCTGGGGTGCCTGTCCCTCTATTTGCTGGGGTGCATGTGCCTCTATTTAACGGCACCCCTTTTTTTTTTTGCTGCGGCCTACTTGCCCATGGGTTGCCTGTGCCTCTATTTGATGAAACCCCTTTTTTTTTGCTGGGGCCTACTTGCCCTGGGGTTGCCTGTGCCTCTATTTGATGGCACCCCTTTTTTTTGCTGGGGCCTACTTGCCCTGGGATTCCCTGTGCCTCTATATGATAGCACCCCATTTTTTTGCTGGGGATGTCTGTGCCTCTATTTGTTGGCACCCTTTCTTTTTTGCTGGGGCCTACTAGCCCTGGGGTTGCATGTGCCTCTATTTGATGGCACCCCTTTTTTTGTTGGGGCCTACTTGCCCTGGGGTTGCCTGTGCCTCTATTTGATCGCACCCCTTTTTTGCTGGAGTGTCTGTGCCTCTATTTGATGGCACCCCTTTTTTGCTTGGGTGCCTGTGCCTCTATTTGATGGCACCCCTTTTTTGCTGGGTTGCCTGTGCCTCTATTTGATAGCACCCCTTGTTTTTACTGTGGCCTACTTGCCCTGGGGTTGCCTGTGCCTCTATTTGATGGTACTGTTTTTTTTTGCTGGGGGTGCACGTGCCTCTATTTGATGGCACCCCTTTTTTTTGCTGGGGCCTATTTGCCTTGGTGTTGCCTGTGCCTCTATTTGATGGCACCCATTTTTTTGCTGGGGATGCCTGTGCCTCTATTTGTTGGCACCCCTTTTTTTTTGCTGGGTCCTACTTGCCCTAAAGTTGCCTGTGCCTCTATTTGATGGCACCCTATTATTTTGCTGGGGTTGCCTGTGCCTCTATTTGATAGCACCCCTTGTTTTTTGCTGTGGCCTACTTGCCCTGGGGTTGCCTGTGCCTCTATTTGATGGCACCCCTTTTTGTGCTGTGGGTGTCTGTGCCTCTTTTTGATGGCACCCCTTTTTTTGCTTGGGTGCCTGTGCCTCTATTTGATAGCACCCCTTTTTTTTCTGGGGCCTACTTGCCCTGGGGTTGCCTGTGCCTCTATTTGATGGCACCCCTTTTTTGCTTGGGGGGGGGATGTGCCTCTATTTGTTGGCACCCCTTTTTTTCTGGGTCCTACTTGCCCTGGAGTTGCATGTGCCTCTATTTGATGGCACCCCTTTTTTTGCTGGGGTGCCTGTCCCTCTATTTGCTGGGGTGCATGTGCCTCTATTTAACGGCACCCCTTTTTTTTTTTGCTGCGGCCTACTTGCCCATGGGTTGCCTGTGCCTCTATTTGATGAAACCCCTTTTTTTTTGCTGGGGCCTACTTGCCCTGGGGTTGCCTGTGCCTCTATTTGATGGCACCCCTTTTTTTTGCTGGGGCCTACTTGCCCTGGGATTCCCTGTGCCTCTATATGATAGCACCCCATTTTTTTGCTGGGGATGTCTGTGCCTCTATTTGTTGGCACCCTTTCTTTTTTGCTGGGGCCTACTAGCCCTGGGGTTGCATGTGCCTCTATTTGATGGCACCCCTTTTTTTGTTGGGGCCTACTTGCCCTGGGGTTGCCTGTGCCTCTATTTGATCGCACCCCTTTTTTGCTGGAGTGTCTGTGCCTCTATTTGATGGCACCCCTTTTTTGCTTGGGTGCCTGTGCCTCTATTTGATGGCACCCCTTTTTTGCTGGGTTGCCTGTGCCTCTATTTGATAGCACCCCTTGTTTTTACTGTGGCCTACTTGCCCTGGGGTTGCCTGTGCCTCTATTTGATGGCACTGTTTTTTTTGCTGGGGGTGCACGTGCCTCTATTTGATGGCACCCCTTTTTTTTGCTGGGGCCTATTTGCCTTGGTGTTGCCTGTGCCTCTATTTGATGGCACCCATTTTTTTGCTGGGTATGCCTGTGCCTCTATTTGTTGGCACCCCTTTTTTTTTGCTGGGTCCTACTTGCCCTAAAGTTGCCTGTGCCTCTATTTGATGGCACCCTATTATTTTGCTGGGGTTGCCTGTGCCTCTATTTGATAGCACCCCTTGTTTTTGCTGTGGCCTACTTGCCCTGGGGTTGCCTGTGCCTCTATTTGATGGCACCCCTTTTTGTGCTGTGGGTGTCTGTGCCTCTTTTTGATGGCACCCCTTTTTTTGCTTGGGTGCCTGTGCCTCTATTTGATAGCACCCCTTTTTTTTCTGGGGCCTACTTGCCCTGGGGTTGCCTGTGCCTCTATTTGATGGCACCCCTTTTTTTTGCTGGCGGTGCCTGTGCCTCTATTAGATGGCACCCTTTTTTTTGCTGGGGCCTACTTGCCCAGGGGTTGCCTGTGCCTCTATTTGATGGCACCCCTTTTTTTCTGGGGTTGCCTGTGCCTCTATTTAATGGCACACCTTTTTTTTGCTGGAGCCTACTTGCCCTGGGGTTGCCTGTGCCTCTATTTGATGGCACCCCTTAAAAAGTGGGAGGCACATATACAAACTGTTGTAATTCCTACACCGTTCACCTGATTTGGATGTAAATACCCTCAAATTAAAGCTGAAAGTCTGCAGTTAAAGCACATCTTGTTCGTTTCATTTCAAATCCATTGTGGTGGTGTATAGAGCCAAAAAGATTAGAATGATGTCGATGTCCCAATATTTATGGACCTGACTGTATGTGAGTGCTCTTGAAGCAATGTGGCGCCTTTTGAAATTTGAGATGCATGATCGGTCACATGCTATCTATCAAAGTCAGTTGGTTTGCTTTACTGCAGGAAATGAAAGAACTGCATTATATCAAAGTGAAGACAGAGATACCACACTTACTGCATGGTTTAAATTAAACTGTCAGGATACGCAGGCCAGACAATTTTTATACATAGAGATACAATATCACTATGTATTTGTAAATGGTCTATGGCGACAACGAAGAAGAGATGCACATAAAATTATACCACGCATTTATACCGTCAGTCCAAGGGACATTGAACGTTTCAGCTTAAGATTACTTCTGCTACATGTTCCCGGTGCACAGAGTTTTGAGCATTTACGTACAGTGATTGACATGTACCTGATGCTTTCACTTTGTGGGAAACATTTAAATTAAACATGTCAGAAGATTTCTTGAAACGTTACAGAGAACCAATAGCTCTGTTAAAAACATTGATGGAAATACAAGAAATATTGTTGGCTTATGGATTAAATTGTGCAAGTTTTAATTTACCAGATCCAGGACTTATAGATGACATCAATTTTGATGATTATGACACTGAGCTACAAAACCAAAAAACCCAAGAAAAACTGGCAACTTTAAATACTTTACAGTTAGAAGCATTTCATGCCATCACAAATGCTACAGATGGTCAAAGACCGGTATTTCTATCTAGATGGCCCAGGTGGATCAGGAAAAACTTATCTGTACAATTGTTTGATGAGTTATATTCGATCACTGGGTCAGATAGCTATGCCATTTGCAACAACTGGAATTGCTGCACTTTTGTTAGATGGTGGTAAAACTGTGCATAGTGGATTTAAGCTGCCAGTTCCCATTTTGGAAACATCAGTGTCAGATATTCGATTGAATTCCTTACAAGCAAAAAAAATTAAACTAATTATCATAGACGAGGCAACCAAATGATACCATTGAAATTCCATCAGAAATGGTTTGCAATGAATCACTCATATCAGCCATATTTCTAAACACTCTTAATAATGAGGATTACTCAGACATTGCAAACAAAGTGATATTAACATAAAAAAATATTGATGCCTTGAATGTAAATAACGAAATTTTAAAATAAATCAATGCACCACAAAATAATTATTACAGTGCAGATTCGATTCTGTCTGATGATAAATACAGTGAATCAAATTTTAGTATCGAATTTATTAATTCGTTAACATCATCTGGAATGCCACCACATATTTTACAATTGAAAAAAAGGCGCAATTGTCATGTTATTGCGAAATATGAATCCAAAAAAAGGACTTTGTAATGGGACCAGATTAATTGTGCATGAGTTAAAAGATCATTTTATACATGCAGAAATTATAACTGGGACCCATAAAGGTGAACGAGTTTTTATACCAAGAATTGATTTAGCTCCAAGTGAGAGTGGTTTGCCTTTTGTCCTTCAAAGGAGACAATTTCCAGTTATCATGGCATTTGCCATGACCATCAACAAATCCCATGAATTAAATAAACTGTGTTTTTTATCTACAGATATAATAAAGATAATTAATAAGTTCCTCACAAGAATCTCTCTAGACAAATTTAGTGTTATGCACTGAGGTAATAATTTGTACATCAACAAGTTAATTTAACAACCTACCAGAAAAAGACTTTATTATTATTATACAACACACAAAACTCTTCAAGTAAAAATGCATAGTTCAAATATATATAGATGTTTTTAATTTATTTGTGGGTAGAAGGCTGATCTTGTGGCTTATTTGTAACCATATCTAATTTATTCTTAAGCCAACAATTACAACAAGAAACACAGTTCTGCTCGGTAAAAACTACAGAATTATATAAATTCATGAATAAAACCTCAATATAAATGCAGATATCATCTCATGTAATTACTGTTCCTCCCATCATATATCAATGAATACTACATTCAATTGTTAAAAATATTGCCACTGAAAAGCTCCTCCTTTTCTCCATCTATACATCCTCCCTTGGTGCCCTTATAAAATCTTTTGGATTTCAGTATCATCGATATGCTGATGACACCCAAATCTACCTCTCTGCACCCGATCTATCCCCCTCTCTGCTAGCTCGTGTTGCCAATTGCCTCTCAAGCATATCCTCATGGATGTCTGCCCATCAACTCAAATTCAACATGTCTAAGACAGAGCTCCTTATCTTTCCACCCTCTTCCGCATCTCCTACTCCTCACTTATCTCTCACTGTTGACAATGCCATCATCACTCCCACCTCCCAGGTCCGCTGTCTTGGGGTCCTACTGGACCCTTCCCTCTCTTTCATTCCTCACACTCAATCACTCACAAAATCGTTTCACTTTCACCTAAAAAACATATCCAAAATACGCCACTACCTTACACACAACTAAAATTCTAAAATTCTTATTCACTCTCCCATCATATCTCGCCTCAATTACTGCAACTCTCTCCTTGCTGGACTTCCTATAACCCGTCTGTCTCCACTCCATCCATTTTGAATGCATCCGCTAGACTCATCTACCATACTAAACAATCAGTGTCTGCAGCACCTCTCTGTCAGGCACTCCACTGGCTTCCCATAGCCTCTAGAATACAATTCTAAATCATAACCCTAGCATATAAAACCCTCCACAATTGTGCTCCCTCCTACATCTCTGCTCTCATCTCAAAATACACTCCCACCCGCCCTCTTCGCTCTGCTAATGACCTTCGTTTCTCCTCCTCTCTCATCGCCTCCTCTCATTACCATCTTCACAACTTTTCTTGTGCTGCCCCTATTCTTTGGAATTCCTTACCTCGCTCCACCAGACTAGCTTCCTGCCTCAAATCCTTAAATCTCTTTAAAAACACATTTATTCAAAAAAGCCTATCATCTTTAGCCTCTTCATTCACTATGCATCTATCACTCTCCTGTACCTTACCCACACCCTTTAGAATGTAAATTTGCGAGTTTCAATCTTGTGAGGTGCTTTAAGGAAAGCACTGTGTATATCTGATTGAAAGCTCAATAACAGGGTCTTCCATTATTTTTCATTGTGGGGTTATTGTTTATACTTGTACCTAACCCCTATATTGCGCTGCAGAATATGTTGGACCGTTATAAATAAAGGATAATAATAATAATAATAATTATACCACACACTGCCTCAGTATTCACACATAGGGCCTCATTCAATTGTGATTTGGCCAATTGAATAGGGTCCTATATAAGCACAGAGCATATTTTTTTACAGAAGTTTTTAGTTAGTGAAGACTTCCGTAAAAAAATATGCTCTGTGTTTATATAGAGCCCTATTCAATTGGCCAAATCACATTTGAATGAGGCCCACAGTACTTATTCCTCCATTATTTAAACACAGTGGGCCTCATTCAAGTCGGGCCATCAATCGTCTGCGATTACCTGTGATCGGGCTACGGACCCGCGTATCGCTACCTCTACGCAGCTTTTTAATTGGCCGACGCCACAAGGAGGTCCCCTTTAGGGACAATTGCAAACCATGCTTTGGGAATCAAGCACTTCCGTGCTTGAACAGGATCGCGGCCGCAACTTGTGTTACAAGCCCGCAATTTCGAAGCACTGTAAATGCAAAATATAAATTCAAGACAGCACTGTAAAGCACTGTAAATGATGGGGAACACAATGGGGAACATGAGGATTAAAGGCACAACATTCTGAAGCTTGCACATCACCACAATACAATACTTGATTTCACGTTTGATTCATATCCAAAGTCCTACAGGCTTTAATAACGAGTTACAGGCATTGAGGTTATTCAAGCCCGTAGAACTTTGGACGCAAATTAAACATGAAATCAAGTATTGAATTGTGTTGATGTGCCTTTAATCCTCATGTCCCCCATTGTGTTCCCCATCATTTACAGTGCTTTACAGTGCTGTCTTGAATATATATTTGTATTTACAGTGCCCCAAGATTACCTGCTTGAACCATGTGTTACGGCCTTGCGGGCTTGAACAACGAGTTACAGGCTTGGAGGTCATATAAGCCTGTAGGTCTTACTTTCAAAACATAGCACTAATTAAGCAAATAGAAAAGCCATTCTGTACTTTTATTAAAAGAGAAAGTGATATTAGGTCTTACATTTAATAGCACAACATTCTTAAACTCTCAAATCAGCATAAATAACTACTTTATTTCATGTTATATTTCCGTCATAAGTCCCGGAGGTTGGATTCAAAAGTCCTACGGGCTTGGAGGTTGAAGCCCGTACGACTTTATGACGAAAATTTAACATGAAATTAACTATTGTTATTTGCCGATTTGAGAGTAGGGGAATGTTGTGCTATTAATTCTAAGACCTAAAATCACTTTCACTTCTAATTTTGTATGTGCTTAATTATTGCTACGTTTTGTAAGTTAGACCATTGCGGGACCTCTTTGGTGTAACTAAGCTGTGGTTCGATTTTAGTGATTTACGGGCTTGAAGGGTGATTGGAGCAATTGAATTGCAAGATCAAAGGCCTTGACGGAAGTAAGCTGCGACTGAACTAATCGCAAGGTATGGCATCTCTAGGCTCGTAACACGATCGGTAGCCGTAAACGTAAGCCAGTTGAAAAGCTAAGTAGCTTGCGGCCTCCCATTGCGGCCCAGTGCCTTCTTGGAGTCACATACTCCCTCACTATGATCACACACTCTCTTGAACCCACTACTCCCTTAAAATGTACTCGTTTTGAAGTCTGCAGCCACTTACTCGTTCACTTGTACATTCTCAGAAATTCCTTACTACCTCACTACATAGACACACTGCCTATCTGAAACTCTCTTCTGAAATGGCCTACTACCTCACAAAAAACAAAACCACCTCTATGAATAGTCACAGATTCTGCAGCCTCTCTGTATTGTCACCTTTGTATAGAACTTCTCATAGATACTCCTCCCTAAATATCCACTCAAAGGCTCTTTCGCATACCCATATCTAGTGGTAGAAGACAGTATCTGGATGGAACCCAGTGATGTGGCTGTCGAAACTGTCCCTATTGCAGCCTGCCTGGGGGATAATGGGAATTATAGTTTCCAGTCTATGCAGGCTAGCCAGCATCCAGCTAGTGCTGGCAGCTTTAGGAATAATAGTATTTCAGGATGTAATGTAGCCGGTGGGGTGGTTAGGACAAGGTAAGCGTCCACCCATAGTTTCAGAAAACACTTTTCCCAGATGTCTGGCCTAAGTGGCCATGTAATAAATGATACAGGGAATCATAAAAATGTACCTCAAATTCCAAGCAATAATTTAATAAAAAAAGGCTGGATGGACAAATAAAAAGACTGATCACTTAAAGGGACAGACCTCAAAAATAATAGTGGCTGGTAATCAGCCTGTTACAGGCGCTTCTAGCATTAGGAAGAGGGAAGCTAAAAATGTACAGGTACACATCCATCAATTGCAGAACCTAGGTCTAAAATAAAATAGGAAATAATGCAAGTGCATGAAGTTGAGGTTTTTAATTTGCAGTATGATCTTGAGGACCTGTTACCTAAAGGTGCCCACCCTGTGAGGTCATGGAGGACAGAATCAAGTTAAAGTCTGCTTTCCTTTTTAACTTCTCAAATTAAAACTATTAGTTAGTACCAAGGTTATCACACCACATCCATGAACAGGTGGGCATCAGGTGGAATTAAGAGAGTTGAGCCTATAATGGCAAAAAACATAGGCCCTCTTTCAATTGCAATTTGCCCAATTGAATAGGGGTCTAAATAAGCACATAACATATTTTTTGAAAGAAGTTTTTAGTTAGTAAATATCTATCCAAAAACAAGGTTTTCACTAACTAAAAACTTATTTTAAAAAAATATGTTATGTGCTTATTTAGAGCACTATTCAATTGGCCAAATCGCAATTGAATGAGGGCCATAATGGCTAGTGGGGTCCTTCCTGCTAACTTTAGCAGTCAGATGAGTGGGTCTGATAAAATGATTGCTTCAAATGTAATGGGTACAGCCTCTACTGAGGTTACAGCCATACTGACTAAGACCCAGCACTTGGATCTAGATATGGAACAAACAGTTACTGGAGGACCACAAGGTAAGGCCAGTTACACCTATGGCAGGAATACAGATCTAATAGGTAAAAAATGTATAGTAATGACCCTTCCTGCTTTATCTACCAGGCATAGGTCACGGTCATGCAACAGATGCAGCCACTCTTGTTCCTCAAGAGACAGAAGTGAGGAAAGGAGATCAGTGGACATGGAGTATAGTGAAAAAAACGAGTGGTGTTGGTCTGAACATGCTGGTCCATCAAGGCCCATGAGGATGCAGCCGGGTGCCACAGTCCCAGGTGACAAAACATTTTCTGAACCTTGTGGGGAACACTCAGGGTTCAGTTTGTATGGGTATTAGGAGTGAGGTAGAGGGTAGAAAATATGGTTATCACAAAAGTCTTTTGATAATTAGCTTCAAGCCTTTGCCATGTTAGCCATTGTGATTGGGGAGACATTTCTCTTCATTGTTTATTTGCCTTGAATAAATAAGGGGGGCTTATAGGACATATGGGTGTATGGCTTGGTAGAAATATGATGAGTATTTCTGCTAATGCATGGCATTCAGGCCATACATGTCATGGGGTAATAAAGCCATATTGTACTGACTTATTATTATGACTGGGTTCTTTGCCCTTTCAAAGAGGGGCAGGGGTTAGATCCCCTTCCATCTCCCCTGGTTTTTGGAAGAAGGTTTGTTATGCCTTCAATAAGGGCCAGTGGGCTCCTACCTGTAGGTTTAATCATGCTTGCTCAGGATGTGGAGGCATACATGCCTTTGCAAGATGTTTCAGACTTCCAAAAGACTCCTCTAGAGCAGCCATTGATGTAAACATTAAGGGGCAGGACGTCAGTTCAGGTACCCACAATTCAGCCGTTGCTAGAATGGTACGATAAGGTTTTTGGTATGGTGGATTCCACTAGATTGCTGCTGGTGGAAGGGTTTAATATAGGTTTTCGTATCCCTTTGTTGATCAGTGAATTGTCACGAATTCCAGATAGTGTACACAATAAATTAAAAAAGGAGACCAGCTTGGGTAAGATGGCAGGACTTTTATGAGATCTCGCCTTTATTTCCTCTTCTGGTGTCTCTGGCATGGTTCCAAAAAAGGAACCTGGAAACTTTTCGTTAATCCATCATTTATCCTATCCAAACGGTGATTCTGTAAATGATGAAGTTGATAAAGAATTTACAACAGTGTCATATGCATCCTTTGATTCAGCCACATTGTTTGTTCGCCAGGCAGGAAAAGCTGCTCTTATGGCTAAAGTTGATGTGGAGTCTGCATTTCTCTTACCGATTCACCCTGTGAGACATAATCTCTTGGGTTCTAGCGGGACAATTTTATGTGGGTCTTTGTCTTCCAATGGGGTGTACCATATCATGATCCTATTTCAATACGTTCAGCACTTTTCTTGAGTGAGTGGTTTGGTACGAATCCAGTTATGCTTTGGTTGTGCATTATCTGGATGACTTCTTATTTGTGGGCCCAGCCGGTCAGGAAGTTTGTTGACATATTATTTCCACTTTTCAATGGATGGCACACAAATTCAGAGTTCTGTTAGCTCCAGACAAGACAGAGGATCATATGACAAAATTGAATTTCTCGGATATAGAAATTGACTCAAAAAAGATGTAGTGTTGGTTACCAGCAGATAATTTGGACGACTTTTGTGCTGGGTAATTGGCCCTTAGAACAGCTAAGAGAGTAACATTAAAGTGCCTTCAGTCCATATTGGTCAAATTAACCTTTGCCCGACGTATCACTCCCATGCTAAGAGTATTTTATAGGAGGCCATCTCCAATGAAGGAAGATGTTAGGCTTGCGTTTCTATCCTCTTCTAATGGAAAAGCACTCCTAAGAGACTTACCAATGTTTACCTTGAGCTATACACAGATGCATGGAATTGAAACTTTTTTTTAAAGGATGGCATTGTGCTGAGAGATTCCTGCACTGGGCCTCTTCTTGTCTAACAAGGAATCTGACATTTTTGGAACTCTTCCCTATAGTGATTTCAATCTTCATGTGGGGTGATGATTAGAAGGATAGGTATATAGTATTTATGTCAGAAAATATGGCAATGGTACAGGCAATACTTTTCTTGTCTGCTTCATCTCTTCACGTGGTTCTCGCATTGAAACATTTATTACTCAGTTGCTTAAGATTTAATGTTTGGTGCAGGAAAAAACATGTTCCTGGTACCATGAATGGTATTGCTAATGCCTTTTCTTGTTTTCAGGTGCTTCAGGTTCTTCAGGTAGTTGGCGGTGGAAGCCAGAGTGGTCGGAGAATGTTTCCAGGAACATCTGTGGGAACAGAGAGATAGCTTTCATATAAGAGGGTTTGGGATAGATGGCATCAGTTATCCCAGTTGGTGGGTGGAACTGACATGAAGGATAAGAGGATGATGTTATTGTTATGTTTCCTTTTACCGTGTAAGAAACAAGTAATGTTCTCTTCATTGGTTGGCCGTCAGGAAGTAGCCTTGGCTATTTATTGCAAACTAGCAGGGCTTAAGGACCTGACAAAGGAATTTGTGGTTAAACAAGTGATACATTCTTTAACCATATATATGGTCAGAAAGAATGGTAGACAGCCTATAACTTTTTTCTTCCTGTTGAGACTGTCAATGGTACTGAAGGACGTGTGTTCCAGTGTTATGAAGCCCCACTGTTTAGTATAGCTGTATCTCTTACCTTTTTTGGAACATTCAGGGTTGAGAGTGGGTTGTGGAAAACAGACAAGGTAATGGCGGTATCAGTTATTCAGATGTGGAATTATGTAACCAAATGGTTGAGAAAGTTTAAAACTGATCAGGTGGGCAGGGGAAAGTTAGATACAGATGACTGCCCAGTGTCTTGTGTTAAAGCTTTCTTGAACCAACATCCAGTGGCCTATTTTTGGTGCATGAGTCAGGCTCGGCCTTGTCCCGCTTCCAGTTCTCAAAATTACTAGCAAATTGTTTGCAGCATATGGGCTTTTCAAAGACTGAATTTGGTACACATTATTTTAGCATAGGGGCAGCCACTTAAACTGTGAGACTGGGGCTGTCTAAGGAGGTAGTTCAGAGAATTGGAAGATGTTATATATGTTAGGCCAAAGTCATATGCTAGGCCAAAAACTGCTGCATACTAAAGCTTTTTGATTATTTTATAGATAATACACTCTTGTTGATTATAGGCCATTTATACACCCACTAGGCCCCTTCGTTTTGCCTCAGTTGCCAAAAATGGGTTGCAACTGGGTGTCCAGTGGGATCAGTGAAAGGTGCGTTGGCTGGGTTTAAGCTGCATGAGATGTTCCCAAGTGGGTGAGCAGGTAGTCAATTATGCCACTCGCTTTGGGCCACCTTCCATTACATCCTGGGGATTACAATTTGGGTGTGATACAGAAGGATATCCTATATTGGCTGCAACTTTACCCAAATATACATATGATATGGTCCAAAATGATCAAATGCAGATTTTGGAAGGAGAAAAAACATCCAGGGAAGGTAAGGCCAGTTTAAAAGTTGACAAAATAATGTCTAGTTTCATTAGGAAGTTAGGATTTACTTCCTTGAGGTATCAGGAGTGCTGATGCAAATTGCTTGTTTATTCTGGATAAGGTCAAGGAAGGTGTACAGTGGGCTATAGGGTTTATGAGGGCAGGACCAGAGGAGGTTTTCTGTGGTCATGCTGTGACGGTTGGTGAGATGAGTCGCTAGGCCAGTGGTGAAATGGGTGAGACCCTGTCCTATGGTGGTGCGGCTTTATCATCATAGTAGGCTTGAATGCGGGTTCAGGGCATGAAGAGACTAGCCTAGCCTGGCTCCACTCCTCAGTTGCCTATTTGTTGTTGTTTATCCGTCACTTTGTTCTCACTAATGAATGCTGTGGCCTGTGCTTTATCCAATATAATTTGACTGTACCAATTATTTGAGTTTATGTATCATCTGGGACTTGCATGGGTCATAGGAAAAACAAGTCTGATCGCCTGCAGTCTTCTAACGATGGAAGCTATGCAGGTTGTAGTGGAGAGTAAGTATCTTCTCGACAAAGCCTCTTCTTTCCTTCAAGTTTTCTCTTCTATCTCTGTCTTTTTCAAATTCTTTTCTTTTTTCACTTTTTTTACTTCTGTGTTCTTCTGATATTCAGCTACTTTTTTCCCTCTCTTATTTTCCTCACTTATTTTCAGAAATAACAACAGGGGCAAAAGTGAAAAAGTGGTAAGTAGTTGGTGTTCATTTGGCTTACGTTCTTATGGTTACTTTTTAAAGTAGGAGCTGTGTGTCAGTGTTGTAGGATTTTTGTGTAACATTTTTAAGTGTAACGTCTCCATAATTCTACATTGCATACTGTTATGAATAATTTTTTGGGGGATTATGAAATGTTGCTTTAATGTATGTATGTGATATTCTTATGTATTTGGTGCAGGAATACAATGCCCAGATGTAACTCTACACCCCTTACAGACTCATTAAATTGGAGCTACATGTTATAACGTAGCCCATAACTCCAAATGTACAAGTTACAGGTATAAATTAGCCCTGTAACGTAGCTCGCAGCGGACTTGCATGTGTAGACGCAAGACAGAGATGCCAGAATAGGCTAAATATTGAGCAACGTTGAACTTCAAGCTCGTAAATCCTTTGATCTGTCAAGTCTGTAACTACATGGTCAGGTCAGCTATTAAATTGCTAAGAAGTCACACGCGAGCAAGCCCGTAACACGCAAATGAAGCCCAAAGCCCAACGGTGCTCTAGAGCACCCACAAGTGGGGTAAAGTCCAATACGTAGCACTTGTAAATAAAAAAAAAAACACACTACTGTAAAGGGAAAGTGATGTTAGGTCTTAGAATCAATCCCAGCAATCAATGTGTTAATACATACTGTAACTCGCATGTGATAGAATATCATAATTGTGGCTTTATTAATATTGCATTATGACTGTAATGTGGGTTTGCTCGTAGCTCTTAATTGAACCCCGTAAGACTTTGAAATCCATCCTTCATTTTCTTGTGGCGCAATGATGACAATCTCCGTTGCCATTGGCTCCATCTGAACCCGTCACTACGTGCTTGCTTAATTGTTTGTGTTCTAGCCGGCAACTCGGACGGATGAGAACTGGTTTACGATTTAGCGTCTCTAACTCGTAACTCGCAGCACTTCTAATTTAATAGCGACGTAAAATGGCCAAATTCAAGCGCGCAGCCCTTATGTTCTACACTTTGGACTTACGAGGCTCCAATTTAATGAGGCTGTTAGTCCCTCAGGCCTGATCAATGGAACAGCCATAAAGTTTGGAGCTATTTTATGGCTCCTCTAGGTTGTAAAATATAGTAAGGAATATCTTAACGCCCCTCTATTGACAGCAAATATATACCAGATCAATAAGGGGGAGGAAGGAATGTGGGTGGGGGGTGTAACAAGCTATTGCTCAGAAGGATGGGCTAGAACTGGGGGGAAGTTTTTGGTGTTTTGTGTTATCTGAAAAGGTGTCTTAAAAAATATAGAAGTGCCACTCTGATTTTGGACACACTAACTAAAGGTGGTGTCAGAGTCTGTTTGTACTAATCAAGGGTACAGGGTCTGTGATTCTTAGATTCTAAGAAAAGGGGTCTGACGGTGCCTGCCTCTTCAGAAATTATGCTGTCATTTGAATTGTCTGCTGGCTTTGAGATCTGAACAAAAAGTCACGACTCATAGAGAGAGAGAATTAGGGTGAGCGTAGTCCCCAAATCTGGTGGCAGAGAGCAAGAGAGCCAGGTGACAGAGGCAAAGGACTGCAGAGGAATGGCTTCTAAAGCAATGGATGGCGTTCCTGTGATTGTGGCAGAGCCATGAGTATCTAACTAGTATCTAAAGAGATTGCCTTGGAAAAGCAATATGATGTCTGGATAGGGCCTGTTGGTGTCCTTGGAGAGGATCCCTCTTCTCGATTGGAGCTAATGGATGGGCTCTGGGAGATCATGTATGGTGATCCTGAATGTGGCATGGGGACAGTAAGGAGGCAGAATAACTTGTTTCTGAAATGCTGTCAAGGTCTGGGACTAGAACCATGGTCTCAGGAGGCTAATTTGCTGGCACCCCTGATTCAGCAATAGCTGCAGCTGGAGGCTGAGTATATTAAGTTGCTGGATGAGGCATCCATAGAGGGGTTTTGGCCATCCAGTTGGGATGAAGAGGACTGGTTACCAGACCCCTACCAACCAGAAGGTATGTACAAGAGTAATTATGATCAAGGGGTCTGGGGAGAGCATATTATGGACTCTGACCAGGACTATACCAATATGGATGTTCAAATGGGCCAGGCCCAGTTAATTTTGCTATGACTGGGATAGATGAGGATGGTACCTTACATTATGGGTACATGTCAAAAGGAGTGGAGCCTGAGTCTCAGATGAGAATAGCAGGCCAGATGGAGGGCCTGGGAGGATTCTGGAAGGAACCAGAGATGAAGTGTGAACCTAGCAGTGGGTTCCCATGGATAACTACAGTGCAGCCATGGATTCAGGGCCAAATGAGACATGAGGGACACAGAGAGAGACAGGAGGGACAGAGAGAGAGAGAGACATGAGGGACACAGAGAGAGACATGAGGGACACCGAGATAGAGAGACAGGAGGGACACAGAGAGAGACAGGAGGGACACAGAAAGAGAGAGAGAGAGACAGGAGGGACACAGAGAGAGACAGGAGGGAAACAGAGAGAGCGACAGCAGGGACAGAGAGAGAGACAGGAGGGACACAGAAAGAGAGAGAGAGACAGGAGGGACACAGAGAGAGACAGGAGGGACACAGAAAGAGAGAGAGAGAGACAGGAGGGACACAGAGAGAGAGACAGCAGGGACAGAGAGAGGGACAGTAGGGACAGAGAGAGAGACAGGAGGGACAGAGAGAGACAGGAGGGACAGAGAGAGACAGGAGGGACAGAGAGAGAGAGAGACAGGAAAGACAGAGACAGACAGGAAGGAGGGACAGAGAGAAAGACAGACCAGAAGGAGATACAGAGAGAAAGACAGACAGGAAGGAGGGACAGAGAGACAGGAGTGACAGAGAGAGAGACAGACAGGAAGGAGGGACAGAGATAAAGGAGGGAGGGACAGAGAGACAGGAGGGAGGGAAAGAGAGACAGACAGGAAGGAGGGACAGCGAGAGAGACAGACAGAAAGAAGGGACAGAGAGACAGACAGGAAGGAGGGACAGAGAGAGATGAGAAAAGTTTAAAACAATGGAAGACATTTCAGTTACATGCACAACAACTCCCAAATATCAAATACTAGCGACTTGCCCGTCAAAAAATGACGGCAATAAGATTGTAAGGCAGGTAACGTTGTTTGAGTGCAAAATACATTTTGTTGGTGTTTTAAGATCCTTCGGCACTCATTACGATCCTCGCGCTGAGCGCCTTTGGCGCTCATTGCGTGGCTCGCAATGAGCGCCTTTGGCGCTCATTGCGAGGCTCTTGGTTGTTTGTGTTTTTTTTGGGTATGGCAATGAATAATTAAGAAAATAAGAAAATAATATACTTTACCTATTGTGAAGTAATATATGCAGGAAGCATTGTGTTGAAGAGCTGGCAATCTGTTTTCATGTTGCTGCAGCATCAGTGCTTTGGAGCTGCTGTGTGTCAGCAATGTGTGCAGTGTGTAGTGTAATAGTGTGCGTGAGGCAAATGCGTTAGGGTAGCTGTGTACTTCCGGATTGTATGTCCGACTTTTTCGGAAAATCTGTAGGTGTTTGGTGTTTTTTTGCGGATTTTCGGGTGTCTAAACTCCGAAATTTGGACATAAATTGAGGTGTAACTTCAGTTTTTGAGGTCCTGAGTGCCCCCCCCCCTTGCTGTAGGTAAGCTTTTTTTAGTATTTCTTTTGTGTATTTATTGTTTTTCAAGTTTTCATGCTATGCGAGCCCGCAGCGTTAGCAACAGCCCGCATGCTCACAACTATATATGTGATAGCAAAATATATAATTACATTTTCCTCATAGTGGTTATGCATATGCCAATATGAGAGCTATTAAAGACACACTACCTCATTAAATTGCAACACAAATACAGGCAAACGACTGACATATTAACCCTTTCTCACTCACAGGCTCTAAGGGGGACCTTAAAAATACAAAGATCATCTTATATACATTTCACTCATCACATCTAAATTGGGACAAGAAATAGTGGACAAATTGCACCGCCACATGATATATATCAAGTTCCAGGGAAACATTTTACATATTGTTGTTCAGTCCCTCAGTTGTGTCCGACTCTCTGTGACCATATGGACTGCAGCACACTTACTAATGTCTCTGTCTGTGCGTATCCACATGGTTTGCATGACAAAGATACTGAAGTGGGTTGACAGTTCCTTCTCTAGTGGACTGTGATTAGTCTGCCCTCTCTGCTATGACCTGCCTAACTACAGTGGCTCTACATGGTTTAGCTCACAGCTTCATTTAGGTACACAAGCCCCCTCACCACCACCACTTAGCAATCCTGAAGGGGACCAGGGGAACACACACCACACTAATCTATTCTAACCCATCAGGAAGTGCCACAGAAACACATGGAGGCTGTGCAGAAGCATGTGGATCAATAGCCAACTTACCTTCATCAGGGATAATCGGCGCTAGGCTCATCCTGAAAAGTCCCACACAATTGCTGTCGGCCATGTGCCAAGATTTATACCCATTCCCATTTGGTGACCTCCCATTAAGTTTTGCTATCAATCAATTTACATTATCACCTGTCATATTGTTATCAGGCCTTCAGGGGAATGTTGATACTCCACAGTATCACAAATGTGACTTTTCATTTGTACTAAGCCTTTATTATTATTATTATTATGACTAGCGACTTGCCCGTCAAAAAATGACGGCAATAGAATTGTAAGGCAGGTAATGCTGTTTGGTACATATTTTTGTGTGAGTATCTTCTGCGCTCATTGCAAGCCTTATGCTCAGCGCTCATTGCGAGCCTCTTGGTTGGTGTATGTTTAGTTATGAGAGCTCCTTCGGCGCTCATTGCAAGTTTTGCGCTGATGGGCTTTTGGCTCGCATTGTGAGCCTCTCCCCTGGTGTAGTTGTGGTCCTGTAAACACCGTTGGTGCTCCTTGTGAAGCGCGCACTGAGCACCTAGCGTTTATTGTTATTTTTATTTTATTTTTTTATGTGTATGTATTTTGTAATGTTTGTAATTAATATATGCATTAAGCAATATGCTGAAGAGCTAACAATCTGTTTTGATGTTGCTGCAGCATACAGGGTATTGCACTGTTGGAGAGCTTAGGTGTAAGTGTCAGGAATGTGTGCAGTGTATATTGTAAATAGAGTGTGTGCGCGAGGGTAAACCGTTTGTTTAGCTGTGTACTTCCGCATTTTGTAATGGTAATGTTATTAGGTTTGAGTGATTCTGGTAAAATGGCTGCGAGTGTGTATGTTTTAGATGGGTGTTGAGCATTTAGCGTCCTTCCAAATAGTGTATTTAATAGGTTGCACGGGTCTGTGGAAAAGGCGTATGTGCTTGACTGTGTTTTCGTGCTTAGGGGTCATGTAGCCTCGTTTGCGTTTTTTTCAGCACCCATTTTTTCTCTCGCTTAGGGTATTTTCAAGTGGCGAAAATCTTAAAATTGTATTTAAATTGGTGTGTAAGCTCATTCCCAGACGTCCTGGCTGTCCCCACTTGCTGTGTGTGTATTTTTTGTTTTATTTGATTTTGTATTTTGTGTGTTTTTCTTGTTTTTCGCTGTGCGTGTTGCGGCCGTTAAGTTCGTATTTTTTACTGCTGGTATTTTTTTTTCTTCAGTGGTGGTTTTATTTTCGAAGTGTTACGGGACGTACTTTTTATAGGCGATTTTTTCAAAGTGCTACGCATCTCATGAATTGTGTATTTGAGTTTTGTGTTGAAGTGTAGTTCCGCTGGTTGTAGGCATGATGCGCAAGGCATGCAGGGTCGTAACTATGAGTGCCTACGGCGCTCATCTACACCAGCGCAGTGAGCACCTTCAGCGCTCCCTGCCTAAGTCATACGGGGTTGTAGGGATGAGCGCCTATGTCGCTCATCTCCACCAGCGCAAAGAGCGCATTTGGCCCTCCTGGTCTTGCCCCAAACACGGCCCTCGCTTGCAAGGGCCGCAGTTGCAGCAGCCTCTCTTCGCAAGCCCGCAGTTTTAACATTGCGTTACCAACGGATTTTGTCAAGGTCGCGCTGCAGAGAACTATTTATGTGGTCATTAATATTACTACTATCGACCTGCCCGTCAAAAATTACATCAATAAAATGTTAAGTCTGGCAATGGTGTTTGCCACACATTGCAAGGCTCTCACCCCTCTAACCTACCTGCCTCGTGATGAGCACTATTGCCAGGCTTAACATTTTATATATTATTATATGATATCTAATGCTATTATTACTATTACTATTATTATTATTATTATTATTGTTATGTCATGTATTAATCTATTGCATAGTAACAAGGGCTCATTAGTTTACGGATACAGGAATGTGACACTGTTATAAAACCATATTACAAAATATGAATTATTAATAATTAATAATAATAATTATAATAATCATTCCAATCTCATTCACTCTGAGATTCTAGTGTAAATCAATTACTCACACTCTTGTTTTCTATGAGAACGATATATATTTATTTATTACAATGTAAGAGGCTTCATATAATACATCATATTAATATGCATAAATATTGCTAAATACTAGGAACATCATATCTTATAAATATAGCAGAAAGTCATTCTATCCGTTACAGTATATAGTGTCTTATAATGCTAATGTTAATGTCCACCTGTGTGTGTGTATGTATAGTTACCCAACCAGCTTAGCTGGTACACCAGAGGAAGGATTCCCAGATAGGTGGAGTGAACAAAGAGAAAGCTTCTCTGGCATGATTCCCTTTTTAAAGCCTGTCCTTTTGCCCCACCCTTACCCACTTATCTTACTTACTACTGGTCAGATAAATCACATGTCTCAAACAAGACAACTCACTGGTCCGATATTCTCACAAAGGAATTCCTTAAACACATGGTATCACTGGTGGAATCCATTTTGACTCGCTGTGCATCCTGGGAGGGCAATTCGACACTCCTGGTCACTTGCTTGGCTATTGGATCACACTGTGTATGACCAAAGGTAATCGCCATCATGTGGTCATTCCACAAAACTGCACCCAGGTATATCAACCTGATACATATAAGGCTCTTGCGTATATTAACGCTGGTAATTCTGTAATATTGCTCTTCCATAATTTCTGATATCACGTAGTTTCAACAGACACAAATGTGATATATGTGAATGTCCCATAACCCCAACCATTGAAAAGACACTAATTGGGAGAATGGTATAACAAAGCTTTATTTCATACACAGAGCACAATCAGATATGGACAAGACTGTGCATTATCATGGGTGTGGTGTGGGCGGATCCCGGGAGAGCAATAGGCTTGTGGGAACAAGGGGATACCTAAAGGGGGCAATGTCATAGTCTAGAATAAGCATGATGCATAGCACCTACCAGGGTCACATGCGGTCCCAACACCACTGCACCTGGAATCTGATGAAAAAAGGATAATCAGAAATCACTCCATTTAATTGAAGAAACCATAAATGTGCATAGCACTTGCAACGTGTCTAGATATGCTCAATGAAACCGATGATTAAACCTCTGGACTGTGTAATCCAATCCAGTTTCACACATTCATTGTGTTTCCAAAACAAAAATCTTAAAAAATGTGGTAAAAAAAAGGCATCATTATCGCTACGTGATTTAAGAAAATACTACAGGACTGCCCAGCTCTCGTTTATTCCAATTAACCACTCTGCTAATCATTAGCCGGCATGGGTTTTTATGGAGAATCACTTACTTAACCCATTGACATGGGACACCCTCTTTGGCTGGATAAAATCCCAGATTGTGTTTACAAGCTGAGACATCCCGTTATAAACCATACATTATAATGCTGGAAGTGGGCGAGAAACCACGCCCTGTTTTAAAATCCTTCACCCATGACCCCTATAATTAATCATCCTGGGGCCCCGAAAGGTCTTAGTTTAACATCAAAGGGTTGGGAGAAATCAAACAACCTAAATAGGCTAGGGAATTGGATAAAAGATAGTAAACTTCCGGACAATAAACAAATTATTGACACATTCCATCTCCCCTTACAGGAACATTACACAATGTGTAGACTTAGACATTTTATTGAGACATTGATTAGAAAACAGGGTCTCACTAAGGGGACCTGGTTGTCTTGGATATGCATTAGCAACCCCACAGCAAAGGGAATAATTAGTGGAATCTATGATATATTCAACTCGCCAAAGTTATCAATTAGAGATAATTATATCAAAGATTGGGAGGCAGATATGGGAAAATACTGGGAGGAGAAAAAATGGAGGGTCTGCTGGAGGAATATCTATAGATGCTCACTAAATCATAGCAGACTGGAAACCGCAATTAAAGTATTACACCGCACCTATCTTACCCCTGAAAGAATAGCGAAATGGACGTGCTCTGTAGACCCAAATTGTTTCAGGGGTTGTAAGATCATGGGAATGTCCTAGGGTTAGACATATCTGGACGGCGATCTCTCAAGTGGCTTCTGAGCTGTTCAAGGTTCCAATACAGGAAACTATAGAAACCTGTTTGCTGGGGATACCAGTGACGTCACTCTCTCAAGCACAAAATAGACTCCTTCAATTTTTATATTTAGCTTCCACATCTCATATAGCTAAACAGTGGAAACAGAGTGATCTGAATTTCCAATCCATCATGGATAGATTTGATTATATCGCTATAAATGAAGTTCCCACTCTTTGGAAGATACAATGAATACATTTAATTAAGTGTGGGGTGTGTGGTTGAAACTTATGGAAAGACCAACTAGATAGATACTGGTGTTATACTCCAAGATGGTGTAAAGGGGAAAGGGGGGGACCGGCTACTTCAGAAAGAGCGGTAATACAGTAAAGGAGAAAGGATTGGCGGGAATGTCTAATCTTGTAACGTAGGTAACTATGGTGACCCATTTTGTTTTATAGTTATATGTTTAAAATGTTGGAAGATGATAAAATAAAATATGAACAGGGTAGTTCCGAGGCAAAGGCTTGCGATGAACGGCTTTGGCATTTATTGAGATACTGTTGTGTGGTGTTTTGTAATTTTTTCTGTATATGTATTTTTGTAATTATAATTAATGAATTACTGAAATCATAAATTAATATAGTTTACCTATTTGTGATGAATATATGCAGCAACCAATATGCTGAAGAGCTAACAATCTGTTTTGATGTTCCTGCAGCATAAAATGTAGATTTTCAGTGTTGTTGAGCTGAGGTGTAAGTGTCTGCAATGTGTGCAGTGTAAATAGGCTGCGTGAACGAGGGGAAACCGTTTGTGTAGCTGGGTAGTTCCACACTTTGTAAGTTAGTGGTGTAAAATGGCGGCAATTCTGTATATGGTACGATGGTGTGGATGATTTTGCGTCCTTCCTAAGGGTGTATTTTGTAGCTCGTACCGGGTTGGGTAAAAGTTGTACGTGCCTGGCGGTGTCTTGCCGGTTTAGGGGTTAGTGTAGCCCCGTTTTCGTTTTTGTCAGCGGCCATTTTTTCTCTCGCTTAGGGGATTCTCGAGTGCCTAAACTCTTGAAATTGGACTTAAATTGAGGTGCAACCTCACTTCCAGATGTCCTGGGTGTCCCCCTTGCTGTGTGGGATGTTTTTATTTTTTGTGTTTTTCGGTGTGCCCAGTTCGGCCGTTAAGTTTGTAACTTTTGCGGCTCTTATTTTTTTCTCTCTAGGTCGCAGTTTCCTTTTGTAAGTGTTACGGGACTTTTTTTTTTCAAAGTGCTACGAGTGTCGCACCAGCGCAGTGAGCGCCTTCTTCACTCCCTGCCTAAGTGCTACAGCGCTCCCTGCCTAAGTCGTATGGGGTCCTTGCCTGGCCGCAACCGCAGCCCTTGCTTTGTGAGGCCCGCAGTTGCAGCTCTCGCTACGGATTTTGGCAAGCCCGCGCAGCTGAGAACTATATATGTTATGGGATTCATATTCAACTGTAGGTTATAACAGAATGGCACAATCATAAAACAAAACATGGCAACAAAGAAAAAAATGAAATGGCCCTGATCAAAAGTTTGCATACCCTTAGTTCTTAATACTGTGCATTGCCTACTTTAGCATCAATGACAGCGTGCAGTCTTTTGCAATAGTTGTCTATGAGGCCCCTAATTCTTGCAGGTGGTATAGCTGCCCATTCGTATTGGCAAAATGCCTCCAGGTCATGCAAAGTCTTTGGACGTCTTGCATGAACTGCATGTTTGAAATCCCCCCCGAGTGGCTCGGTGATATTAAGGTCAGAAGACTGTGATGGCCACTCCAGAACCTTCACCGTTTTCTGCTGTAACCACTGGAGGGCCAACTTGGCCTTGTGCTTAGGGTTATTGCCATGCTGGAAAATCCAAGAGTGTCCCATGCGCAGCCTTCGTGCAGAAGAATGCAAATTGTCTGCCAGCATTTTTTGATAACATGCTGCCTTCATCTGGCCTTCAATGTTCACAAGATTCCCTGTGCCTTCCTTTAGAGCTCACACCCCCCACAACAGTGATCCACCACCATGCTTCACAGAGAGGATGGTATTCTTTGTACTATAGGCCTTGTTGACCCCTCTCCAAATATAGCGCTTATGGTTGTGACCATAAAGCTCTATTTTGGTCTTGTCACTCCAAATTGCAATGTGCCAGAAGCTGTGAGGCATGTTAAGGTGTTGTCGGGCATATTTCCGGGCTTTTTTGTGGCTTGGAGAAGTAAAAGCTTCGTTCTGGCATCTCGAACATGCAGCTAATTTTTGGTCAAATAGCGTCGTATTGTGCTCCTTGAAACAACCACACCTTCTTTCCTGAATTTACCTGTGGGATTTTCTTTGTATTCCGAGCAATTCTTCTGGCGGTTGTGGCTGAAATCTTTCTTGGTCTACCTGACCTTGGCTTGGTATCAAGAGATCCCCGAATTTTCCACTTCTTAATTGCCATTTTAACTTGTGAGTGCCACCGTGTGTGCATGTGTGCAAGGGTATGTAAACTTTTGATCAGGGCCATTTGGGTGATTTCTGGTATCATTATGATTTAAAAAGGAGACAAACAACTATGTGATAATAAATGGCTTCATATGATCATTATCCTTTAATAAAAGACATTGTTTGCATGATCAGTCATATTATCAAAATAAATGGCAAAATTTCACAATTTCTGCCAGGGTATGCAAACTTTTGAGCACAACTGTGTGTGTGTAATCCTGTTAAATGTCGTATTAATTTACATTGTAAAAACATTTTGAACACAATCAATTCAAGTTCTTCAGAAGAGAATACTATATATATGACAATTCTTTGGTCCAATACGTTTAAACACTTTGGTTTTATATGTAGCAAAAATGGTAAACATATTGGGAGACAGATGGGGTAAGAGCAAATGGGGGGGGGGGGGGGGAAGTACTGTCTAAGAGCGCCTTGCTCTCCCTCTTCACATGGATCACCTTAAAGGGCCACAGATTGCACAACCCTGGCATATATCATGTACATTGGCTATATGATGAAAATGTTCATTTATAAGACAATTTATGTTATTTTCATGACTTTACATTTCTTATAAAAGCTTTTTCTTTTTCCTAGTTATAGGAGAGGTGCTGATGGCCACTGGAGGCTAAATACGGGCACCTATAGCACCGCTCCAGGGTCCTGCTCTACCAGCGCTGGATCATTTTCAGGGGCCCCTAGCACCAGCCATAAGAGGAAGGCAGAGACTGGATAATAAAACTTCATAAATAACTATACAAAACTGTAAAAGTAAATATGTTTCACCTACGTGTTTTGTTTTGTTTTGTTTGCTCACTGATTTGTTTTTATTTAATGCATTAAACCTCCAGATTAATGGCCTAAGCATCCTAATAGGGAAACAGCAAACTGCTTGACGCGGAGGCTGCACAGGCTCCCAGAAATCCCACCCTCCCACCCTGTTATTGGTTTGCCCAAGGCGTGCGGTCACTGTCCGGGGCCGGGCTCCTCCCCCTGGCAAGTTTATGTAAATTATATACAGTAATTGTGTTATGTTATCTGGTTATTTATTAATAAAGCTGTGGCCCGTGTTTTCTCTCACTCAGCCGCCGTGTCCATTATTTCCATCTAAGCCTAAATGGATCATGCCTGGGTCATGGTTAGGAATCTTAGTTTTCATTGACCATCAAACTTTGAGGTGCAGTTTCCACCATCAGAGCTTATTTTCTATCTGGGTACTATCTGGCAGAGTAAAAAAGGTGTGAAAAGATAGCATAAAACATGTACTTTTTCATCAAAAATAAGTGGCTATAAAAGCATTAAAACAAAGCTTATAAGGCAAAACAAGTTAAATAATAGTTTTGTTACTTAAGGTAAGGTAAAAATAATAACCATAATAACCAATTAAAAATATAGATTTCAGGATCACTGAAGTTTGGGAAATATACAGCAAACTTACAAAAAAATGTTTTTGCATCGTTCAGTCTTGTCCAACTCTCCGTGACCTCATGGACCGTAACACACCAGGCACATCTTTATGTCCATAGTCATGCTGATCAACTTGGTTTTCATGGCAGAGATACTGGAGTGGGTTGCCAGTTCCTACTCCAGTGGGCCACAGCATACAGATCCTGGTATTCCAAGGTGGTCCAAGTACTGACCAGGCCCAACCCTGCTTGACTTTAGGGCGAAGTGGTGAAAGCATCAAATCCTAACCACTGGACCACCAGAGAACCCATATTGGCTGCTATAAAAAAAAATGGAGAGAAAATCTAAGACTCTCCTCATGTCATGGAAGATTTGAAAACTTGGATTGTTCATTTGTCTATAGCCTAAGGAGATGGTTATAATAATCAGTGTGACTGCTATTTTGTCTAGTGTCAATCTTTCAACAAAACTGAAAAGAGATATTATATAAATACCAGGTTCATTCCATTCCTTTCAGGAAAGCCAAATATCTGCTGCCATTAAAGCAAAATTAAATATAGTAGTTAATGATACAGGATATATTTATATATTTTGCACTTTCTACAAAGATTTTACCCATAAGAGCATGTTATAAATATGATACTTTAGGTGTCATTTAGTTTTTTCTCTAATCTACTAGATGCATTGATGACGAATTTGCCTTACACTATTCCTTTATTTCCAGTGACAATAGCAGTATGTGCCTGTTATTGATCACCTCCAATTGATAAGTTAATCACATGTCGAGGTGGCCCTCTCCAAAACACAGGGTCACTTAGAAAAGCTGATAATGATAAAGTAAACATAGAGATAATAAAGTGCATCCTAAAATTAGATTACAATGTGTACAAACACTATCATATCAGATCACCCTCACGTATAACCTCTATGTGTCAACAAATCTAATAACCCATTGAGATACGCTGGTTCCAAGATGATAGGATCAGTAGTGCAAAGGTCTTCTACTGAGATGGAAGACAGCTGAAGGTGGTATAGAAAATGTATACTATTATTACTAAGAACGGAAGATACAAGTGCTACCACAGCAATATCTTTAAGAACAATACACAGAGAAGCCCATTGGAGTCACCAGTGTGTATATATTTATATTTGCATAGAAATGAATTAGAAATGCAGCTAAGCATTGGCAAGTTTTAATAATGGGAGATTTTAACTACCCTGAAATAAACTTGATCCTAATGGGACCGTGCAGCTTTTAACCTGGGACTTTATTCATTACAATTGAAACTCAGACCAGCAGTTCATCTAAGGGGAGCAGGGTCTTGAGTACACTCGGAGATCATTATCTGGCCAGGTTATACAAGAACCTATTAGAAATGGGGCCATCTTGGATTTAGTTATCACAAATAATATTTATATAGTATCGAATGTTGAAATAGGGCAACCTTTGGGAAAAAGGGATCAGAACTCAGTCTCATTTGAGACTGAATAAAAAAAATTAAAAAAAAGCTTTAAGGGGCCAACAAAAACGGTTAATTTTAAAAGGGCAGATTTACTGGACTGGGACAGAGAACTGATAGGTGAAAACACTGAATATAAATGGAAAACGTTCAGATCCTTGCTAAATATACATACACATCGGCATATACCATGTGGGAATAAAAGTAAAAGGAGTAAATACCATCCAATGTGGCTTAACAATGATTTAAAGATCAAGGAGTCAAAACATTTTATAAATTATACAAACAAGAGGGGACAGAGACTGCTTTACGGGAATACAAGGAAATCACCAAGGCAGCAAAAGGGCTATTAGACTGGCTAAAATAGAAAATGAAAAGTTAGTTTAAAAGGAGAACTAAGCCTATTTTTTTTAAATATATTAATGGGAAGAAGGCGAGGAAGGAAGCTATAGGAACATTATAATGTGACAGAAGCCGTCTGATAATTAGTGACCAGGAAAAGGCAGATGAGCTAAATAGGTTCTTTTCTTCGGTATACACAAGGGAGGTACCAGTGGTTGGGACACGACAACATAATGGGGCTACACTACCTTTGCCAAATAACAGGTAACGCAGGAAGAAATCCAAAAGAGGTTGGAAAAAATAAATGTTAATAAAGCCCCAGGTCCTGATGGAATACATCCAAGGGTACTGAGGGAGCTGGGTTCTGTAATAGCCAAACCATAATATCTAATATGTCAAGATTCAGTCAACACAGGGTCTGTACCATATGACTGGAGAAAAGCAGAGGTGATACCTATATTTAAGAAAGGAGAAAGAGCAAATCCAGGGTATTATAGACCAGTGAGTCTCACTTCTGTAGTGGGGAAGCTTTTAGAAGGGTTAATAAGGGATAATATACAAGAATATGTCTATTTGAGCAGGATCATAAGTAGGAGTTAACATGGATTTATATGGGATTGGTCCTGTCAAACAAATCTAATTAGTTTCTATGAGGAGTTTAGTAGGAACTTCAATCAAGATAACTCAGTGGATGTAGTCTTTTTGGATTTTGATACAGTGCCACATGAAAGACTATTGTGCAAACTAAGGGATACATAAATTGCAGTAAATATCTGCTCATGGATTGAGAGCTGGCTAAAAGACAGGATGCAAAGGGTTGTTGTAAATGGAACATACTCTGATTGGACTAATGGGGTAAATGGGGTTCCCCAGGGCTCATTATTTGGTCCTCTCTTTTTTAAAATATTTATTAATGACTTAGAAGTATGACTGGGAAGTGGTGTCTCCATTTTTGTTGATGAAGTTGTGCAAGGTAATTCAATCAGATAATGATGTACTTTCCCTCCAAGGGGGTTTGCATAAATTAGAGAAATGGACAATTAAATGGCAGGTGTGATTTAATATGAATAAATGTAAAGTTATGTATTAAGGAAGGAAAAATAGCCATGCAATGTAAATTCTTAATGGAGCAAATCTAGAGGTATCAGATGTAACAGTGCTCAATGCCAAGCAGCATCTGCAAGGGCAAGTAAAATCTTAGCATGTATTAAGAAGGGTATAGAAGCCAGGTAAGAAAATATAATTATGCCACTATACAAATCTCTAGTACGCCTTCATTTGGAATATGGAGTACAGTTTTGGGCACCACTTCATAAAAAGGACATTTTAGAGCTGGAAAATGTACTGAGAAGGGCAACAAAACTAATGATGGGAATGGAGGGGCTAAGTTATGAAGAAAGACTAACCAAGTTAAAAACGTATTTTCTCTAGAAAAAGGCGTCTATGATCACTTTATATAAATATATCCAGGGTCAATACAAGGCTTTGTCATGTGAACGTTTTGTGGGAACTGACAAGAGGACATTCCTTGAGGTTAGAAGAAAAAAAGATTCCACCATAAACAAAGAAAAGGGTTCTTCTCAGTAAGTGTGGTTAAAGTGTGGAAATCTCCACCAAAGGAGGTTGTGACAGCAGATTTGATAGATAACTTTAAAAAGGAACTGGATATATTTATGAATAAAAAGGGAATTCAGCCATCTTTATGGTCCAGCTCTCACATCCGTATGTTATTACTGGGATTATCAAAGTTATAACTATGTGGACCTTAGTCAATAGTGTAATATTTTTTTTAACAACTTGTCCAGACTTGCCATAGCTTTCATCCCTAGAAACTAATGTCTTTAATTGTGTATATCATATCAACAACTAATATGAATTCCGTACCATTCTGGTTTAATTCTATTACATTATACTGAGTTACGAAATATCTATGTCAGTTGTGAAGGACAAAAATGTTGACCTCTTAAAACCAACTTGACTTTCTATATGCTCCATTAGATTTATTACAACCAATGTACAATTCCACATTCTTTCTAATCTTATTCCAAGACACAACACACTTGTTTGATAGGAGACACAAACATTGAGTCACTTTTATAATGTCTCCAACCTCTTTCATCAAGGAGCACGTTGAAAGCACCTCTGTAGATCCATGTCTGCCTTAAGGCTGAAGACCTTGATAAGCAGACTCTAGTTTGCTTTAGTCTACACAGGATATCTCAGATGCTTGTTACTGGTTAGCTGTACTTAAACACTTCACAAGTGAGTAATTGTCCTTGTTGTTCTTTGTTTGTCTTCAAATGATCTCTTTGATGTCATTATCAGGTTGGCTTGTCCACAAACTTCTAACTTGTACTCCTGCTATCTGCTCCCTTTGTTGTCTCCTGCTTACATATTCGTGCATCTCCACACCTAGACCTGAACTACAACTCCATCAGTATTTTTGACTTCTACACTAAAATACATGTAATCTTTTTATATTGTCTAGGCCTGTCTCACACTATGTTGCCTAGAACCGTCTGGATTTAATTATATATGACAACGGGTTCTACAAGAAAACTGTTGCAAATATATATATTCTTCTGGTGAAAGTGCTGTATTTTGAAAGGGGTTATAAAGTTGGAGGAAAGCTATGGCAAGTCTGGACAAGCTAGTAAAAAAGTAAATATATTATACTATCAACAAAGATCTGCATAGTTAGAACTATGATATTCCCAGTAGTAACATGTGGATGTGAGAGCTGGACCATAAAGAAGGCTGAGCAACATACAATTGACACCTTTGAATTGTGGTTTTGGGGAAAACTGCTTAAAGTCTTTGGGTTGCAAGAAGATCCAATAAATCAGAACTAAAGGGGTTCCCTGGTGGCGCAGTGGTTAGGATGCAAGTGCTGTTCAAAAGGTCACACTGGTCAGTACTTGTATGGGAGACCACTTAAGAATATCACGAGCTGTATACTGTGGCCCACTGGAGAAGGAACTGGTAAACCACTCCAGTATCTCTGCCATGAAAACCAAGTAGATAAGCATGGTGTGTTGTCCATGAGGTCACAGAGAGTCAGACACAACTGAGTGATGCCATTTACATTACAGGAGATCAAGACAAACTGTTCACTAGAAGGTTTGATCATGAGGCAAAAGCTCAAATATTTTTACTATCATGAAAAGACAGGATTCCCTAAAATAGACTCTGATGCTGGGAAAGGTTAAAGGCACACAAAGAAGCGCACTGCAGAGTCAGAGATGGACAGATGAGGTGACTGAACATGAGCTTTCTAGACTATTCTGTACACTGGGATACCTTTAAAGTGAAACAACAGAAGTTCCAAATGTGGCATAATTTTAAATTATACGTCATAACAAGTACTTTATCGATTGAATGTTAATAAAAATACATATTTTGCTACAGTAATATAATACTGAAGGTTGCCATTTTGAGCTGTCAGTCAGCCCTTGTTATCCATTCCAAAAGGAGGTTTAAACATTATTTTAGAAGAGGTGAGTGCATTAAATTATTGATAATCCCCTTCATTGTTTTCTTAGAATTCACCTAGGTCTGGGCATGACCAGTCTCTACTTGTGCCGCAGGCTGTACCAAAATCAATTCCTCAAGGGCTTATCAGTAATTAAATCTAGTCATCTCTGCTTAAAATAAAATTTCAGACTTCTTAGGGTGGTGGATCACAAAAGCTGACCGACCCAAAGTGGCAAAACTCAACATATTACAATAGGAAAACAATTTTTTTGTAGTAACATCGAATTCATTATGTACTTGTTATTATCTATAGTTTTAAATGATACCATATTTGGAACCTCAGCTGTGTCACCTTAATTGGATGGTTGAATAATAAATAATGTATCATAATTATGGTGCTACAAAGGTTTCTGGCCCACACAGTGTCTTAATAGATTATTATCATTAGTAATATATTCCTATTTATATACAGGTAACAATATCCTGCACTGCTTATACCGTGTAAATCTAATAGGCCTATCAAGGGTGTTCAATCTCCAACGTACGTTAGTTTGGGAAAAACGTCACCAATTTGTAAAATGTATCATCTTCTGCGTGGGTGCTTCCATCTTGGACTTCTAGCTGGCCTGAGAGGGATTATCCTACTGGGACTTACTTTTCTATGTAGTCCTAGTTCGGAGTGGCTATTCATAGTGACATTATTTCAAGAAAACTGAATAGAGATGGTATCTGGTGTCAAATCCTGGAACTAAAGCAAACATCTATTGCCGCTATTTACTTTCTGAAACATTTAGCCCATTACCAGGTCCTTCATAAGATGATACAAGTTTAATGCTCAGATTAGCCACATGTATATCTTTATTGTGATCCTTAACTTATAACGCTCTGGTATTTTCCATAGCACTATTTACAATGTAGAATAAGTTACATTAGGTACAACTGGTAGATTCCAAAGATATAATAAAATACATAATATATTAACACAATACAATTAGGCAACATGCATTTTGGTGCAATAGAGTTGAGGTTCCTAGTCCGAAGAGCCTACAATCCAATAATTATTCAACATACTTTGTTTTTCCCGACCAAATCCTCTTGAAGGACAGTCCTCGTATATGGACATTGAACTTTGAATCATCATTTTATTCTTCTGTACTTTCCATTCTTGGTTGATTAAAACCATTATATTCTCTAATAACCAACAAACTACCTATTATATATTTTGTAGAGTTATTTGCATATAGTACAGCTGGTGGCATTTATTTTTTTATACTGCCCACCCTTATGTAAATGAAGGGTTGGATGGGTTCATGAGGGGCAACCATAATAGCTACCTGGGGTGCTGAATGAAGAATCTTATCTGAACGACTAAAGGAAATTAACTTAACAATTTAAAATAGCTGCAGGGGAAAAAGTCCAAAGATTCCTGGAGACATTGTACAAGAGAGGCACTGGTGGAAGAATAGAACCCTAGGCCTTGGGATTACCACCTACGGTGCCTACTGGAAGAGGCTCATCTGCATTTCATGGCTTTAAAATATAAAACCACTTCACACACAATATAAGAAATGATCATAGCTGGAAAATTGGGAGAATAATCAACAACATTGCCAACATTGGACCTAACTGGAAGTTTTGATCTTTGATAAATATGGCTATTGACAGGAAACTCTACAATGAGCCATAAAGCTTTCCTGTTGTAGTAAGATGGTGGGATCACTTGAAGACCACGTGTTAATGGAATCTAATAGGGTCTTCATCTCCATTTCAATAGATTCAATCATACTGTCAGACTCAAGGTGCCAAATCTTAGAGCTCAGATAATGAGTCACCCTCAGTAGGAACTGACAAAAACTCTATATCAAAGACAACAATGTGTTATGGACACACTGAGGATTGTGTTGGCTTAGTTGCTCGGTGTTGCCAGTGCACAGACATTTGTAGAAGATAATGAATTCAAAAGAGATTTATACTTCTGAGAAATAGGCTATTTTGTGTTAAATAGGCTCAGCCCTTTCAAACAATTCAGGGTTTATGCCAATATCACATATTTTAAGATTAGTTTCATCTCCTTTTCATGGTAGGTGTTAATATATTTGCAATGTTGTGGTTGGAAGCAATGACCAAAGACTAACTATTATAGAATAGTTTAATTGGAAAATGTTCCTAAAAGCTATGCTTATCTACTGACCTTTTGGATTACTAGGGCTTGTGTACTTCAGTGAAGCTGTGAGCTATACCATGTTGGGTCACCCAATATGGGCAGGTCATAGCATAGAATTGAGACAAATTTCAGTCCGCTGGAGAAGGAACTAGCAACCCACTCCATTAGCTTTGCCAAGAGAACCATATGGATGAGCACAACCAGCGACATAATGATAGATGTGCCTGGCATACTGTGATCCATAATGTCACAGAGAGTTGGTCATGACTAAACAACAACAATCTACAGAGCTACCTAATGAAATGTCTTAAGAACTGTTTAATTTGGTAACAGCCAACATGTCAGGCCAAAGCGGTACAAGTATATTATAATTACAACCTAACAATTACCTAGTTTTATAGTTACTATGGCAAACTAATGAATGTGTGTGTACTGTACAATATGATGCATACTGTCAGCATAGTGTGTGCAGGATACCTGTATATAACACATTGGATTCCTGTATATAAGCAGTGCAATCTATTTTACTGTATAGTCAGGAGTAGAATTAATACCTAGTGCACAGTATGATAAGCAACAAGGTAACATGGTGTGCAGTGTAATAAGGAATTGTGTTACTGTGTATTATGTATGATAATAAACATCAGTGTGTGCTGTCCTGTTTTATGCTACCACACGTGCATCTGTTATGTGCACGCATGCTGCACTGCCCTGCGCCGATGAAGCTGTCTCCTTGTTGGTTAGGGGTTTTCGGGTTAGGTTTACAGTGTTAGGGTCGGGAATTGGTGTAGGGGGTTAGGGAGTTAGTTTTAGTGGGTTAGGTGAAGAGGGTTAGGAAGGTTAGGGCCGCCAAGGGTGTAGGTGCTTAGGGTAGGGCTGGGAAGTGGTGTAGGGGGTTATGGATTTAGGCTTAGGGGGTTAGGTTTAGGGTAAAGCCCGGTAACTGGTGTAGGGGGTTAGGGCTGGCAAGGGGTGTAGGGGGTTAGGGATAGGGCCGGCAAGGGGTGTAGGGGGCTAGGATTAGGGCCGGCTAGGGGGGTAGGGGCTTAGGGAGTACATTGGGACGCGAGCGCACCCGGCAACAGGAGACTTCCAGTGCTGTCAGTATTATATACTGTATTACAGTGTATTATGCAGTATAATACTCATCAGTAGATATACATATTGTATAATATAAGAAGTAGCTGCATTACATTATAAAAATTAGCAGTATTACTGTGTATTATGTAGTATGATAAACAGCATCAGAGATACATGGCATATAATATACTAATATAGTATATTGTGTACTATAACAAGCCTTTGCATGATATATATTGTGTAATATGATAAGTCACTGTATAGTAAGCAATGTTACAGTGCACTGTAAGATGTATTATAGTGATGTGTTCAGGTGAGCACTAGGTGGCAGCACCACCCCTACCTTGTGCCACTAATGCACCCAGCCTAGAGGTATGTGTAGGTAGCAGCACACACAGGAAATGATGTCAGCTCTGGTTAATAAACACACCTTAATTACCTGGGCAGGGAGAGTAGAGCTGAGAGCAGAGCTGGAGAGTAGTGCAGAGCCCAAGCTGGCAGCCTGCAGGAGAGGAGTGCAGAGCCAGCACCATGCACAAGGACACTGCTTCCCCCTGGGACATGGGGCTACTCAAGAACTTTGAGGCCAGTGAGTTCTCCAGCTGGGAGAAAGTGGGGTCTGGAGGGTTTGGACAGGTTTATAAAGTCAAACACATATCATGGAAAACATGGCTGGCCATCAAGTGTCCCCCCAGCCTGCATGTGGATGAGAAGTAAGTGCTACCCCATGGATAATGATGGGTTAACTGTATGGTGCTTTGCTATATATCATTTTGTATGTACTTATATATTCACATCTATGTGTGGTAATGCCTTATATGACTAAAGTATACTAGATTGTTGGTGTTGTGTAGCATTATAACTCATCATAATTATTTATTCACTGCCTTACACTATATAAATATATATAATTTGTTGTTTAAAGAATCTTAATGGATACAAGTTTCTGTTTGAGAGATTATAATTATTTGAATATTTTCAAGACATCTAATAACATCTGAGGAATGTTCTCTCATAAGGCACCAAGACGTCTTGGCTGTTGTGTTTTGATCTTGTTATGGAGACCTGAGATGTCTCTGTAGATCCTTTACTGGGCAGGTTGTGGATTCACTAGATAGTTATTATTGTATACATGTTGTTATATTGTGCTGCCATAAGTAACTCCTGATCTAATATATGTTTTGTGTAAGCGCAACATTGTACTTCTTGAATAAAAACTTCCAGTCCCTTACACAATATCATGTGATTTAGTCAGGGCCTCCCTTGTGCCAAATATTTGGTATAGCCAACTTTGTTGTTGTTATTGTTCTTTTACACTCTATGCTATTCACAAGTGATAAATCCAATATATATATATATATATATATATATATATATATATATATATATATATATATATATATATATATATATATATATATATATATATATATATATATATATATATATATATATATATATATATATATATATATATATATATATATATATATATATGCCATAACATTTTGGTTTAAAATTCTGAGAACTTGCATTTCAAACACAATGCTTTGATGATTTTGAGCGTGTTTTTTATGTGTCTGCACCGTGTTAAACCTGTTTTTGTCTTGTACATAATCCATGTATGGCGCTGCGGAATATGTTGGCGCATTACAAATATAAAGAATAATATTCAAATTGCCCCATATTATTTACACTCTGCCCCCTACTTCACCCTGGTGCTTGGACCTTGTGTTTGAGGAAGTTGCACTTGCCCTTGCACCTAAGGGAGGGGGCCCCTGGTACACAGCACCCCCCCTGCCCTATGTAAATAATGGGTATCTGATACGGGCTGGGTGCGGCTGTAACTTCATCTTCATGTTGGATGTGAGCACAGCTGGATTCTAAAGTTGGGCCTTTACAATCTATTCTTTGGAGAGCTAAGGCGCAGCGGTGTATGGAGGGCCCGGTGCCGAAAATATACACCCTGTTGGGGGCTATAAAAAATAAATATATTAGCCTCCCCTGTAGAAGCAACATGACTTATGACGGTTATGGAAATATAAAAGTGTATTGTATATGTGTATATATACAGTGGTCCCTTGGTACTCATCATTAATTGGTTTCAGAAGGAACAAAGAGTGGCAAAAATGTAGAGTACCAAATGTAATGTAGGGCGATGAGTACTGAGGCTTTTTGTTCATCCAGATGAGTCGAATACAGAAATCGATATATATATATATATATATATATATATATATATTATTATTTTTTTTTTTTTTTTTTTTTTTTTTTTTTTTAAAAACTTGTTTCATAGGGACATGCAAATGTCTTGCAATCCATAACCATGTCAAACATGGCTATATTTATATTAGAGGTTGATCAGAATCCCTTTCTATAAGAATTACTATCTGCCCTATTTAATTAATTAAAAGGATGGCGGAGGGCCCCTGCCATGCAGTGGGCCCTGGCGCTTTGCACCTGCCACACCGGCCACTGCTAAGGACCGATAACTTGTGGTATGTCTTATTACAATTCTTATTGCCACTGAAACATAGGTCAGCAAATTACATCAAAGCCACCTAAGTATTTTTTGGATGTGTTTGTTTGGAAAATTACAAGTTTTCATTGGACAATCTGTAATTTTGGGGAACCCAGAGGGAAAAGGCATATATATATATATATATATATATATATATATATATATATATATATATATATATATATATATATACATGTGTAGGTTGTTTAAAACATACAATTATTATGGTTTTCTTTTTTAATAAGCAAATTGTCACAATCTTAACACATTCACTCTTTTTTTATTTATTTTTTGTTTTTCTGGAAAATGTAAAATTGTATTATCTGACATTTTTGTTTATTGTAATATTCAAATCGCAAGCAAAGGAAAATGTTTTTTTTTATTAACACAATGACAAATGTTTTATTGTATTTTTAGTTTAAAAAAAAAAAAAAAAAGACAAAAAAACATGCAAAATAGGTGTTAATGATACTCTTTTTTTTTTTTTAGTCTGATTTATCTCTGGCCTACTGTGTGATGTTACTACACTTAAGTACTAACCTTACCAAAAAAGACCTAAAACGATCATTTTCATAAAAAAAAAAACCTGCACATTTTTTTTTCTTTAAGTACGTAATTGCATAAAAGCTCCAAAACACAAAAGGCTTACAAAGCAAAACCTGCTAATTAAGTCATTTTTGGATCTGTGGGTGTCCCGGGGCAGTGACAAATAACTCAGGGCTTCTTTTTATAATGCAGAGTGCTGTACATTACATTGTCCTGGGGGGCGAGGCCGATGGAGAGTGAGTGCATTACCACAGATAAAGGCCCCCATTAATCTGACGGTTTTGTTTTTAACTATTTTAGTGCCTGGGGGGGTTAGAACAAAACAATACCTAAAGTCCCCTTACAGTGGAAATGGTAATGTAAAGGCTAGAAAGGGACAAAGGCCTCAAACTAAGGAGGCAGAGCATGGCTGCTTGAGGAGTCAAGAAGGAGTGTGTGTATATATATATATAATCTCATTTGTATCTCTTGCCAGTAAGGACTATTTTCCTGTAGATCTTACACACATTAGACATGTGCCAACTTGTGCATTAATGTGCCTGTAATTTAATTCATAGAAGTGTAATTATTTCACAAGTTATTAAAAGGAAAAGGAACTCCCATATGTCCTAGCATGTATTTGCAAAAAGCAGCCGTTGTAATATACCAGATTAACCCATATTGCAGTGATGTTTTTTTTTTTTGCAGTGTTTGAGCGACATTGCTACCTACCTCTCTCCTCTCTGAGTGGGGTTAGCTTTTCCAGCAAAACACTAAGAGCCTCATTCAATTGGGAGTTGGCCAATTGAATAGGGCTCTATATAAGCACATAACATATTTTTTATACAGAAATTTTTAGTTAATGAACTTCGATACAAAATCAAGGTCTTCACTAACTAAAAACTTCGGGCAAAAAATATGGTATGTGCTTATATAGAGCCCTATTCAATTGGCAAAATTGCAATTGAATGAGGACCTAATAAATTAAGATTGAAGGAAGATGGAGCCAGTGATACAAATACATTTTTTTTGGACGGGTGTCTAGAGTTAAAGGCCCAGATTTGATGATTTATTTTTTTTAGAATGTGACAAAAAGTACAGATTATAGTGTATTGCTTTTATGTGCAGTTATGCTGCTGTGAAATTTACTATTTTTGAAGTACAGGACGTTGGTATCTGCACACTGGGAATGTGGCATCTACAAATTCCAGTGCGGGTCTAATGGAATTTAATTAGTTTATAAGAACACGGCCTGTTGATAAAGGGTGCAGGCAATGAAAACCTGCAGTAAGAATAATTGGATGTGAAAATGTAAGGGTGTGTGTCTAATGTATATACAAATGTACTATATATATATATATATATATATATATATATATATATATATATATATATATATATATATACTTTTTTTCACATTTTTCTTATACTTTCTAAAACATTAAAAGCATCTTTTTTTTTTTTTTTTTTTTTTTTTTTTAAGGAAACACTGAAAATGGCTAATCTATAGTTGCTCCTCCCATCTTTTACAAAATGTGACAGAGTGTGGAGCTAATTTTCCTGCATGGTGGCAGAGTGTGGGGCAAAGTTTTTATAAGATCCAGTTTATACACTACAATTCTTATCGGGGTCGGCCTTGGGTCCCAGGCAGGGGTGGGTGCAGTATCTCCATCTCCACCTTACACTAGATATATGATGGGTGTTATTTATGCTAAACGTGTCCCTCGCCCTGTCTGAGGGTGACTCAAGCTCTGTATTACCAAGACAATAAGTGTTGCTCAGCTCATGCTCACCAAGCCTCCAGCTGATCGCAGCGTCCCACCTCTCTCCTGATTAGTAAACCCATGCTGTGGGATTTAAAGTCACGATCGGCATGCTTATTTGTTCAGACTTGTTATGGTTCTGCAGGATGGTGCATGTGGCTCGGAGCAGTGTGTCTGGGTGTTGTATCTTAAGTACACCCACTGATCTTGCTATTAAATATGGCGACGCAATAAGATGTGCACAGAAAATGTAAATACAGTGTTTATACATGAGATTTACAATACAAATGTGTTTTTTATATATATATATATATATATATATATATATATATATATATATATATATATATATATATATAGTGTGTGAAATTCCAAGCCTAAAAAAAATATTGGTGAGAAAATGTTGAGGTCAAAAACATGGAGACCTTGAGCTTTCCTGAAATGCAGTTTTCTTATCACTGACCTATGATAAGAGCGCTGTGTTTTTCTTTAATTGAATTTAAAGTGTTGCAATTACAAACTTTATTGGCGCTCGTCGCACAAGGTACAAATCCTGGGAAACTACTAGCTGGATTTTATTGCAGACAGAAATTATTATCCTTTATTTGCAACGTGCCATACATGGGTTAAGTCCAAGGTGACAACAGTTTTAACACAGTGCAAATGAATAGAGGGCCAAGATTGAAAACTAGCAAACTTACACTGTACATATACACTTCTTCTTTCAACTTTTTTGTAATAGTACTGTATAGGAAAATTGAAGCCGGTCGCTGCTCTCCTATAATGTGCTGCCCTAGGCCTGGTCCATGTATCCAAGGCAGAAACACAACACTGCAGCAGAAAACAAAATGGTAGATTCTTGTTCTTTTGTATAAAAATCTAATTTATGCCCAAATGTTTCAGGATCAGTCTGGTCTGCCTTCCTAAAGATGTAATATTCGCAATCAGTCAAGTTATTGCACATCCTTGGATAGCTTACACTATCAACTTTAGTGACCTACTCTTTTTTTCCACTGTAGCATTTAATACTGTGGATTTAAAATGTACCTAAAATTTCGGAGCCGGCTAATGATGGTTTAGGAGCCAGGTTATTAATTTTATCTGCACATAAAATTTTAAGGAGCCCAACTTCTAGGATCTGTCAAGCCCTGGTTTAATAACAAAGAAATATCACAGTTTAAGCTTCTGGATCTCTATCTTGTTGTGGTAAACAGGATTGTGTACCTCTATGAAGATGTGAGCTATACGATGTATGGTCACCCAAGATGAGCAGGTCATAGCAGAGATAGCAGACAAATCGTGGTCCACTAGAATAGGAACTGACAATCCACTCTAGCTGCGGTCCATAAGCTCCAAAGGGTAATTACCGTAATTTAATTTTTGTCTGGGAAGCTGGTCTACGTGACCTTCACATAATGAGTTTGAGATCGCGATCTTTTGAGAAGGTGTTTTGCCCAATACAATAATGACCAAGAGGTGTAAATAATCATTTCTTAGAAAAGCCACAAAGGCAGAACTTGTCATAGAAATAACAAAATGCTATGTGTGCAATAAGGAGACACCTTGACTGACTTCTTACAGAACTTGTTCTGCAGCCAGATCTTGCTGAGTGACAGTGATGTAGAGCTGCGCTTTATTATACTGGTTTGTGTTTGATGGACAAGGAGCTCTCTATGCAGAAGTGAGTCTCTTGTGCTTGTAATCCTCTTAAAGAAACATGGAAGGTGTCTGAGGTTCAATAGATAGATATATAATATACGTATGTATCTATTTACTTTCATGCACTTTATTTGAATAATATGTTTAAAAGCTCTGATATATATATATATTTCAAAAAATCAAATCAATAGTCCATGTTTTGGGTTTACCCTCTGTAGCTGATGCAGCTCCTGAATACCCAGACTGTGAAATGCAATGTTTTAAATTAGCCAATCAGTGACCTCTATTAAGTAGCATGCTGTAGAATGTTGCGGCTGATTGGTTACTATGAGACGGGACATCCCATGTACTTAGAAGTGCACTATCTTCATGAGCTGCAGAGGGAAGAACCCAGTTAGGAGCTAAAAAAGAACTCTTAAGCCCTTCTTCTTCTTAATAAAGTAAAGTACACAAAAGTGAAGCGATAAATAAGTATATTATATTCCTAGTGAAATCCAGATGGCTTTAAATTAATTATGCAAGTATGAGCATGTAAAATGTATATATTGTAGGTATATTTTTCTAAATCCCAGCTTCAGAACTAATGGAGCTTCTAAATATGGCTACTGCATGTAATATACTATATAAAATGTTTATTTCAATTGCTCACAATGAGATTGTAAAATGTAACTGTCAATCAGCCTTTCTGAAGCACCCACCAAGGCTTTGACTTCCACAGTCTAATCGTATATATTATACATAGATTTCCCCTCCATCGCTGTGAGGTATACCATGTAGGTTCACCCAAGATAGACAGGTCATAGCAGAGATGTCAGACAAATAAAAAAATAGGCCATATTTTTATGTGTATTTATTTCAAATTTGGCTATAAAGCCATAGGTTGCAGACCACTGATATATTGTAGATCAGGATTGACAAATGTTTCTGATACTTGGGGCCAGCCAGGTTATATAGGAGCCAGACAGATATTTTTTTAGGAGGCAGGCAATGGATTATGTATGCATAGTGGCTAAAATCTTTGTTAGGTGCCAAGTTGTTTTTTTGATATAGTCAGAATAAACTAAAATAAGGATTACATTTTTAGAGCATTGGAACCAAAAATGGGTTTCACCCTACTGGATAATACAGAATATTGCGGTGCAAATATGTGGTGACTTCAGTTGGATATATTGAATTACTGCAATACTTAATGTACTCTACATTTTATTGGCTTGTAATGAGATTTATGATTGACGCAAACATATTTGTCGGTTTTAAAAAAACAAAAAAAACTTTTGTGTTTCTTAATTAACATAAATGGCTTCTGGTGTTCTTGTTGGACCTTGATTAGCCTTTAAGGGAAGTAAGTTGGTGGCTGTTTCTGATTGTTGGAGTATCTTTTGACATAATAACGAAGTGCTTCAAAATATGCATTGTGTACCTTGTATAATTGTTGCTTTAAAAAAACTAATATTAGGATGCATGTATCACTTGTTTTTTAATTTTAACCTGCATGCCCAACTAAAATTTCTTTCCTTCCTTAGAGAGCGTATTGAGTTGGTGGAAGAGGCCAAGAAGATGGAGTTGGCTAAGTTCAGGTGCATCCTTCCCGTGTATGGGATCTGCAGTGAACCAGTGGGTCTTGTCATGGAATATATGGAGACTGGATCTTTGGAGAAGCTCTTGGCTTCTGAACGTTTACCGTGGGATCTACGCTTTAGGATAATTCACGAGACTGCTGTGGGCATGAACTTTCTACACTGTATGACTCCACCTTTGCTGCATCTGGACTTGAAACCTGCCAATATTCTGCTGGATGGCCATTACCATGTTAAGGTATGTCATTGACATTGGTTATTAAATGGTTTCTTCATTGGTTATTAATTATTATTGGTATTAATTTGTCTAATTGGCCTTCATATTTGTATAACACAGTAGCATGGGCAGTAGTTGTTTTCTTCTACACACTATAGGAACCTGCTATTAATGAGGTGATAGTTGGATAATAATGAGATCTAGTTGGTCCCAACATCTCCCCAGGTCTTGACCTAGGACTTCACAATTGAACATAGTGTCTTGGAGTACTTGAGTGGCCAGGTTTGGTACGGTTATCCCTTTGCCTGGTCAAGGCGTTATGATACACATCATGACAATGTCTTTGGTTGTTGTGGTCTATAATAGTTTTCCTTTTCTAGTACAGTTATTTTTGCGTGCCATGTCTTGCAGTGAATAATCCGGGATTATAGTAATTGGCGCATGAGCTCTTTAACGCTTTGATGCCACTTCTAATTGATCTTTTGTGGTACATTAGATCCATAAGACTTTTAACTACAGATGTTCTTTGTTGAAGACTTTGAATAAAGGGAAACTTAAATAATCCAGCTTTCATCACATTTTTAAGTGGTAAACATCCATATAAACAACTTTTTTCGTATTTTTACGAATGGAAAAAGTGGATATTTTTGTGACTAAAGTACTCTGAAGGGATTCTGCAACATGCTGCTTAAGAGAGGTCCCTGACTGGATAATTCGAAACAAAGAACATAAATCTGTGTATTCATGAACTACAGAGGTCAGACCCATTGTATGATTTTGGCAGAAAAACAGAGATTGTAAGCATTTCTTAATAAAATAAAGTACATAAAACTAAATTGATACATGGGTATATTTATATTCCTAATGAAATCCAGAAACTTTTCATGTCTCTGTAAGAGGCCAAAGTTTTTTGTCAAGAACACGTCTTGTGCATTGTTGATCATGTAGAATAATTATATTCATTTAAGAAAATTGCCAATAAAGCATCAAAGAAACCCAACAATGTGTTCACTTCTACGTTTTAGCTTGCAAGACAACTGCGAAGTAGTGTAATCAAAGTCTCATGGATAGTTTGTTAACTGTGTGTTTATCTGATCTGCGTTTAGTTGACGTGCGCTAATTGTCTTCAGTCTGACCAACTAACGATCCATATATTAGCCAAGTATTCAAATTGGGTAACACTTCTCCAAAGTACATACCATCCACAGTCATAAATGGTTGGGAATGACTGGAATGTACTTTGGGACTTTGGATGATGGAAGCGACTATACAAATCTCAGTCTGTAGCCATGCAATAACGTAATGATTCACTGGCCTAATAACACGACCGCGTTATTCACTGTTTCATGAGGTAAATATAGAATTCCCTGCAATTTTTAGTGTGCCAATTAGCTTCCTCATAACATGGAATCCTCTGGTAACCTTGACTTATTTTTATAAACACATAAGTATCAATTCAAATCTCTATTAACACCAAACAAATTATCTAATTTGCATATATTGTATAAACAAAGTGTAATAATTGATATAATATTCTAATGGCTGTATATGTAAACCCTCTCCCCCATTTTTACAATTAATGACAATGTGACTGGATATTCATCACAAACTAAATTTCATTAGACACAAACATGTTCTGGCCTTTCAGCACCCTGTAAAAATATTTTAAAATAATTTAAAAAAATAATAAAATTTACAGTAAATGTCTGTTTTTGCTAGAAGCATACAGCTGTATGCAGGTCTTAATGGCTGACGGGCACGAGTCAAGCTTCTATATCACTGCTTTTTGTTTCCCACAATAGTCCCCAGGCTATTGTACATTCAAAATAATTCATCATTTTGTTGAACAGAACGCTTCCCACAATCCTTTTCGCAAAATCCTTTTTTTTCTTTTCTTTTTTTTTTCTTTCTTTTTTTTTTTTTTTTTTCCATGTCTACTCTACTAATTTAATTTATTTTGTTGCTTCCATAGTTGATCTTGTTTAGAGAGATTGAATACTATTCATGGTGGACTCCACCATTATTTACATCATCATTTGGGCAGCTTGGTGTGAATAAGTTGCTTAGGCTATGGCTTAAGTCAGTGTTATGCATTTAAAGAAGAATAATGTGTTATGTCTCAAAGACAACGGCTAGAGATATTGGTCAGTTCTTTTACGTCAACTGTTTTATTTGTGAGAAAACGTTTTGAAATATAGTGAGACAGGTCTTAGTTAGTTAAATTTAAAATGGCAGAAAAAAAACAATCCACATGATCACCTAATTGTAGAATACTTGGATACATCATACTTCATTTTAATACAAGCTTACTTAGACTTTGTTGTTGTTTTAGTCATTCAATCGTTTCTGACTCTCCATGACCCAATGGAACGCAGCTCGCCAGACACATATAATTAGACTTTGGTTTTATACCAAACTTATTGGTGTAAGAACTGAGGGGGATGACAAGGGATATATCTCTTTTTTTTAAATTTTATTATGATTGGTCTCATTATTATTTTGGCCCCTACACCCATGTACAAACTCTTATTATGGCTTCCCACTGTCCACACACTTGTCACTGAATTTATGGCTAAGCACCCCCCCCCCCCCCCCCCCCTCCCTGAGGCGCACTAAGGCAGTGACTGCTTGTATTTACAGACTGTAATGCAGGTGATGACATGTTGCTGTTCCGGTGGCCTGCATGTCTCTGTCATGTTGGACTGGTTTCATAAACCAAGCATTGTTTAGAGAGAGTTCCTTGAGTGTACAATGCATATTTCTTTCCAGTACAGTGACTTACAAAAATAATTCTTTTGTGGTATGTAAAGTTGTCCTTATGGGTAGAATGTAGCTAGGATTACATATTCTGCAAGAAACAACAATACTAACAATACTTTAGAAATTTTAACTAAAACACACACACACACACACACACACACACACACACTGGAAAATACAGGTGGTTGGTAACAAGTGGACTGAATTATTTTTATTGTTTTCTCATTTTTTTATTTGTATTTTTTCTGTAAAGCAGTTTGGTTTAGTAACAGCTTATGCCTTCTTGACTGTTTTATTAAGTCACTCTTCCTTGTTCTTATAATGACATAGGGTATCTACCTACCTGGCTTCTGAAAACCTCTGATTTGTAGAGAATCTACTTCACCCCTTTAGTATTTATTTATTTATTTATAGTTTTTGCCAACCACTGTAGATATATTTAGAATAAATTAGGACAAAGATCTGCTTCTGGATCGCTACCTTGTGGTGAAGAAACTTGTTTACCTCAGTGCAGCTATACCATGTAGGGTCACCAGGATGGGCAGGTCATAGCAGAGAGGTCAGACAAAGTGGTGACCACTGGAGACGGAACTGGTAACCCACCTCAGTATCTGCTAAGAAAACCTTATAGATAAGCACAACCAGAGACTGATTAACAGCAGGACAAAAAAAATGTTCAGGTGCCAACGAGCCAAACTAAACCCTGTGGTTGATCACCATCTCTCATACACATTTTGTATACCAAGCCAAACTACAATTACGTGAATGCTCTTTAAATATTGATCATTTTTTTTACAAAGAATGTCTTTCTCTTCGTTGTATACATATGATCTACATTCTCTAGATAGAAGTATAGTTGGATAACATACAAGATTTATAATACTTTATCTCTAAATGATGGGTCGAGAATAATAATGACGCTTATAATGAATTCTAGAAATGAAGATGCGCAATGGTTGACAATATTCAGTAATCCCAACAGAGGATATATTTTGCTTTTAATGCAAAGGTGTCTAAACATTTGTGTCTTTATGTAGATCTCAGACTTTGGCTTGGCCAAATGGAACGGATTGTCTAGCTCTCATGAATTGAGCATGGACGGCATCTGTGGCACCATCGCCTACCTGCCTCCAGAACGCTTCAAAGAGAAGAACAGGAATTTTGACACCAAGCACGATGTGTATAGGTGAGTAGGAACGAATACTCCATTCTGATACTCCAGTCTTTGTGGCTTTAGAATGATTTGCACAAACCTTGCTCGTGTAGTGTAACAATATTTTGCTGGATGTAAATATTTGTGTACCCCAAAAATCATCAGCCTCGTTCTATAGATATATTTACTTACTAAAACCGACAGCCCAGCAGGTATCTAGATTTTCATTACAGGACCACTGTAGTTCAAGAAAAATAGCACTTGTTTGTGTAATAACAAACTAACAACGCTGGTTGCTTTGGAAGTCCTGAACATAAAACTTCTTTGGGGGAAATCAAAGGTTTTTAGTCTGTGTTTATGAACAGAGGATTCCATCTTGTCTTTGTTTACATGAGAACTGGATCATGAAAGATATTGGGGGGGGGGGGGGGTTGAGTGTGGGAAGAGTGAAGCTGGATAGGTGTAGAGGATGTGTTAGGTAACTGAAAATGTTTGAAATTGACATGGTCACCGTCCCCTTCATAGGCACAGATGCGGGCAGCTTGCATCCGTAGTTGTAAGCACTGCTCTCCGGAAATGTAAATGCCCTTACACAAGCTTCACCAAAGAGGCATTTCTGTGTGTGTGTGTGTGTGTGTATGTATGTATGTATATATATATAGTGTATATGGGTATTTTAATGTCAGCCCCTTGTGCTAGCAGAGACACTGATGGGTAACCCCTACTGTTATAATTAATGCTGACTTCTTTTTTCTTCTTTACAGTTTTGCCATAGTTATTTGGGGGATCCTCACCCAGAGAAAACCTTTTGCAGGTGAGAATATTACATACTGTGGATTTAAAGCTGTAAACAGTATAATAATGCCCGCGACATGATATTCTGTGAATAACTCCAGTTGGTAATCGGCACTAGAATAGAACCCCCAGATTTACAGGTGGATCAGAAAGACTGCTCAACAAATATAAAAAAAAATTAGAATTTTTTTTTTTTATTGAAGTTATAAGCAATTCTGAAATTATCTATTGTTTAATTTATTCCATAGTAGGAACTTCTTCTGCGGTGCAGCTAAATGCACAATATTACAGTGTATTTCCCTTTTCATATATAGATAATCTTAGTTCTGATGAAACTGGATTCTCTGCAATATTTTTTTTTATTGTATGACGCCAGAGCAACACGGTCTCCCAGCCAAGGTTATGTTCAGTTTATCTGTGCTAAAAATAGGTATTTTATCACCAATTTGACCATCGTGTTAATGATTGCCTATAGAAGAGATTGCTTTGACAAGCAAAGGTTATTGTTATTGTGTAAATGTGCTTGCCATACAATAAATGCACAACGTCCCGTCTAACTCTAATTTCAGTTCTGGAGATATAGTGGCAGCTTATTTTACTTATCATATTGTACATGGAAAATTGAAGCGGTTCAGCAATGAGGAAACGTTCAATTCCCATATTTTCTATATTATATTTTGCACACAAACTGGTGCTCTGAAGTCTTGTGAATTTAAATAAAATATTCTATATACAACTGTACTATCCCTGATTTGGCTGAACAAAATTAACCAGTTTATCAAATTGGGGGAGGGTTGAGCTGTAGTCTACCTGTACCCAAAAATTAAAAGGAACATTTCCAGATCTTAGACCCTGTGCTTGAAGGCAGGGTTTGACAAATCCCGGGAGCCACAGCTCTGAACATTTTACTGCTGGCTCCTAACTTTTTTTTTTTTTTTCTCTTAATAAAACTATATTTCTCTCTAATTCATAACCTGGATCCATTTTTTTTTTTTAAATTGTTCCCAGGTGGCTAAAAAATACTAGAAATCTAGTATTGTAGCACTTTCAAAACCTACTTTTTGATGCATTCTGATTTTGGAGTGTCAATCCATCTAGACGATGTATATTTCTTCATAGAGCCCCATAACGCAGATGGTGCAAAGCACATCCTAATTATGGTACATTATTGCAAAAAGAAGCTTTAAATTGTTGTAAATGCACTTTGCAGATTAATTAAAAGCAGTAGTAATGCATTAAAATATTAATCCCCCTTTATATATATATATATATATATATATATATATATATATATATATATATATATATATATAATCACACAAGCTGAATTACTGCTATATTGGAATTTACAGTAATGCTGAATTGCAGATCTATATTAATGTTTTATTCTTTTTTTTTTTTTGCAGAAGAGAAAAACATCCTGCACATTATGGTAAAAGTTGGAGGTGGTATGCGCCCTGACTTGTCCTGTATTTCCAGAGCTAGACCCCAGCAGTGCCAGGGCATGATCACGCTGATGCAGGAGTGCTGGCATGATCGCCCTAACAAGAGGCCTACATTTCAAGGTGAGTTGTAAAATCAGGCCCCCGGGGTATACCGTGCATGTACAGGCTGCATTAAATATATGTGTGTGCTAGACCAGCATTGGATAGGCATTAATGACTCGGGTTAGGTAAATTATCTATTCTTTTATTAGGATTGAGTTTAAAATTATTCATAATTTATGGGCCAAGATTTTAGCTAAAGTTTTTATTTTAATGGTAGTAATTCCCTGGTGGTCCAGTGGTTAGGATTCAATGCTTTCACCACTATGACCTGGGTTTGATTCCAGTCAGGGAACCAAGAGGTCACACCACCCTGAAGCCAAGCAGGGTTGGGCCTGCTTAGTACTTGGATAGGAGACCACCTTGGAATACCAGGAGCTGTATGCTGTGGCCCACTGGAGAAGGAACTAGCAACCTACTCCAGTATCTCTCCCACAAAAACCAAGTATATTAGCATGACCATGGACATAACGATATTCCTGGTGAGTTTCGGTCCATGAGGTCATGACTGAACGACACAACAACCATGTACCTCACAGACTCCATGTTTGTTCCTACGATACTATATTTTGTTGGGTGCAAATGGAGTTTTTTGGTAAACTCCGTTATGATTTAAATGTTTGACTTGCTGCCATGGCATCTTGCACGCTAAAATGTTATGTTATTTTCTTGCATATTTCATGAACATCTACAGTGGTCCTCTAAAGGGATATGGAACGTTCCTGGACTTTACTAGGAATGTAATATACCTGTGTATCTATTTACTTTTATATACAATACTTTAATTGCTTATAAGCTCTGTTGTCTTACTGGAGGAACCTTCCATATCCCTTTAAACAGAAATGTGCGATATAGTTCGTATTGCACTCTTGGCAAACCTGCAGAAGTCAAGTACTTGTTATGATAGGGTGTGGACAGTGCTTTAGCGTGAAGTGCTCATGTGATCCTCGGGCTGTGGAATGCAGACAATCCACACATTGCAAGTCCTAACAGTGCCCACTATCCTAGAATAGGAATGCCTATATTGCACAAGAGTTAAAAGTACTATATCCGGCCCAAAGAAAGTTCAAGTTATTATAAGACTTTGTTAAATATGAATAAGCCTGAGAATATGTGCAATTCTTATTATTTCCCACGATTTGTTGAGTACAGGTATTTTGTGTGATTGATTTGCCCTCTTCTATCCCTGTATAGGAACAACCCATAGGATAGCCCATTTCTTTAAAGCGGACCAGAACTTTGTTTCAAGTTCTACTATTTCCCCATATAAATGGACAGTAATTCTTCAAAAGTTCTTTATTTTTAAGTTTTTTTTGACATTTAAATGCATATGGGCTTATGTGTCTGAAATAGTGAATGAGAAAACAGCCCAGCCTATGCATGTCAGTTGGGTAAAGGAGTTGTTTTTGCAGAGGTGTTGCCAGATATATGAGCCAATGCATACATTACCAACAAGATGTGTTTAGCAACTGCATAATGATTCAGTAGAACAGGTGGAGACATTTTAGGGTGGGAGATTTGGGGAAACGTGACTGTTCTACTGTTTTGACGCTTTATTTATTTATTTATTTATTTATTTTTGTTTAACTTTATCACTTTTTTCTTTTGCTTTATTCCTTAGACATTACATCTGTGACTGAGCTTCTATGTTCAAACCATGAAGATGAGACCAAATCTGCCCCATGCCAAGAAGTGAAGGAAGAACCAGAGGTAATTGCCGAGTACATGTTACTGGGGCGCTGATGTATTGTTGCTAAATAACCAACATGAAAATTAATTGTGGTTTGGCCGAGTTTAATCCATCCTAAACACTTTATATTTGTAAACAAGTCATAGCCCCTATAGCAATGTTGGGCAACCCTGTCCTACGAAGGCTGCCAGCTGTCCTGGATTTCAGTAAATCTAACTGAGATCAGTTGGTAAATTCAGAATTAATCAAATTGAGTGACCAAACAGTGCTAAAGTAGAGAGAATATGCAACAGAGATACAGAAATCCTGGGCTTGTTATTAGACTGAGTTGCCCACGGCTGTCCATCAAGACATGCATTTAACATAGAACTTCTTTATACATTTTACTGACACTCAGAATGCCCCTGTTCTCAGTCATGCATTTGACAGTGCGTATTTTGAGTACTGTAGATTAGTAAAACTAACATAAAATAGACACCTAAGCTTCAGAGGGAAGTGCTTGCTCCTCCCCTTGGCCTGACCTGCTTACTGAAACAGAGTAGGAGGGATCCTTGGAAGAAGATATACTGCTTGTGCTTCTTTAGTCAGTTAATGGTTCAGAAAAGCACAGTTTGTATTCATTTAAGAGATTAGAGCGCTGGGGTTATACTTTTCTCTGCAGGTTTTCTATGCCACTTTATTGTTTTTTTGTTTGTTTGTTTTTTTATGCAATAAGCAACAAAACATTTTTAATGCTTAAAAACCTCTGTGTATAATTTTGGGAGAGTGGAAGTACTGGTATGTGTACGTTTCGCATTCTCTGCAGGGTACCTATAGAATGTTCCATCTTATGACCAAGAACCACAGTGCAGTTTTGGCCTAATCATGTTCTTTTGATGTTCTGTCATCTTCTCTTGTAAGCTAATTATGTTTTTATTTAAAATGTATTTTATTTTTTTCAAATGTCATTTTGTTGGTATTGCAGATGGAGCGTGTTCACACTCCTGCTTTCAATAAAGACTACAGTCTCTCAGAGTTGCTTTCTCAGCTGGATTCAGGAATTTCACAGTCCATGGAAGGTCCCGATGTCCTCAGCCAATGTACTTCTGAAGCTCAACTGGCTTCAAGTGACAAGCGACTCTCGGGGGTGTCTTCTGTGGACTCTGCCTTTTCTTCCAGAGGTTCACTATCTCTGTCTTTTGATAACAATTGCTCTGTAATTGGTAAGTGACATCAGGGATAGAAATGGGGCTAATGGTTTTGATGCAAGTTTTGTGAATATAAAACAACCTGTGTGTAATGATATCACTTGGATGAATAATCCCGAAAAATAGAGCTAAAGCATAATAAACTCCAAAAGTAAGTTAGATAGTTAACTGTTCTTATCAATCTTTTTTTTTTTTTAAGGAATCAGAACTGGTGTTTTTTGTATTAAAGTATGTAGAATAACCCCAAAAAGTTATGAGTCCTGTTTTGTCAGTTGATGGTTATATTTTATAAACTTGGACTTGCTTCCTCAAAGCAACAGGGAGCCTAGCTCCTTAGCCGTCTTCATTTTTGTTCATCTCCGTTGAATTTATTGAACATGATCTCTCATTAATTTTGTTTCCACTTCCAGATACCAGCATAACTGATATCCAAAAGAAGAAGCTCACAGATGCCATTGTAGCTGGAGACACTGCAAAGCTGATGAAGATTCTGCAGCCTCAAGATGTAGACCTGGTTTTGGATGGACGGTCCAGTCTTCTTCACTTGGCTGTAGAGAATAGGCAGGAAGAATGTGTCAAGTTGCTACTGCTCTACAATGCTAGCCCCAACATGACCAACATGAAAGGGTCTACTCCTCTTCATATTGCTGCAGATATGAAGCTGAGGAATATTGTGGAATTGATACTAGGGAAAAAGATCAACATAAATGCAAAGGATGAGGATTACTTTACAGCTCTTCATTTTGCTGCTCAGAATGGAGATGAAACCATTACTAGAATGCTTCTTGACAAAAATGCTTCTCTAAATGAGATAGATGGTAAAGGTAGAACGCCTTTACACATTGCTTGCCAACATGGCCATGAGACCATTGTGCGTGTTTTTTTGAGACGGGGAGCTGATATTTCATTTAGGGGGATGGACAACTGGGTATCTCTACATTATGCTGCATGGCAAGGGCGCTTAAGTATTGTGAAGCTTCTCGCAAAGCAACCGGGGGCCAACATCAATGCCCAAACATTGGATGGTAGAACGCCATTACACTTGGCTGCCCAAAGAGGACATTACAGAGTTGCCCGTATTCTTGTGGAGATGAATTGTGATTTGAGTGTTCAAAACTCGCAGCTCAAGACTCCTCTTCATGTAGCTGCTGAAACTGGTCATACGAGCACGGCAAGGCTGCTACTTCACCATGGGGTCGTGATGGATGTGGTCACTGTTGAAGGCTACACTCCACTAGACCTTGCAAAACTGCATGGCCATATGTCTACAATTAAGCTTTTGATGGATGAAGAAGAAAATGCCAAGGTAAATAGTTTATCTGACAAAGACTCTCACTCACCAGAGGAAAATGGGCCATCTCTTTTGAGCTAAAATATCAAATTTTAGATGAAATGCATGCCATTTTAAGCAACCAGAACTATCAGAACATCAAGAATTACTTTACTGTTAATATGAATCGATTGGCCTCCATCCTTCAAGATGCCACTCTGTTTTTATCTTCCTTTATGTGGCTACTAAGATGTTATCTTTAAAAGTGATTCCAAGATGCATAGATTTGTCTAAAATGAATTCTAGAATATCTGCCGACACAAAAAGAGTTGCTAAAGGTCAGAGTACACTCTTTCACTCTGCACTTTTGTATAGTTTTTTTCTTGAGACAGCCGTAATGAATAATTGCAAAAATTCTAATTTTGCTTATTTTTTTATTTAATTTTACAATTATATTTTTAACTTTTTTTTTTTTTTGTTTGTTTTTTTCTAATTTTATTTTTTATGCTTATAGAATCAAACCTTGAATATGTCTTTAGCCATCAACTTCTTTTTTTATATATATATACTCTTAACATTTCTACCCAACCAGGTAAATTCTATTCAGTTGAGTGACCATAAACAACTTTTTAGTTTTTGATGTCTGTGTAGACCCAGACCGCTTTAGCCATTCCTTGCCTGGTTGCTAGTCATTGGCTAAGCAAATAAGTCATATGGTGGTTAAAGAAGTTTATTTCTATAAGCATATAAAAGTAATTAAATGGTACATGGTCAATGACCTTTTTATATAAGTCGATAAGCATATTGTTTGTTCGTATAATTGAGTCTTTGCAGATGTTGGGGTAAATTGCTATGCCCTTATACACTTCCAAAAAAAATGTATTTGCCATTTTAAAACAAATACCATGTTAAAAGAAAAAGGAAAACTGTTATGATTTTTGTAGGAGCCTTGGGATGTGACAGTTGTGATGTTGAACTTTCCAAAGTATATTGACTAATGCTTGCCACTAATGTTGAAAGGCTAATTCCGAAATCACAAGAAGAGGGTAAACTACCAATTTAGGCTTTAAAAGGTTTACTGGTACAATTTGCCGGATTCTATCTAGGTTTTGTTTAATAATGACTGGCACAAAACGAGTTAAGAACATCATGAAATTGTCCGAAGAGAGGACAACATCAAACCAATATTGATATACCTTTTGCTCTGAGCTCGCTCTGGAAAAGTCCATCAAAATGTTCCAGATAATCTGAATGGAGATCACCCATAGTCATTACAATGGCCAATGTTTTAAATAAAATAAAAATTATGCAGCTTCAACAGACTGAGATAAACCATAGATCCATAAATGCCTATTCCGGTATTCGGTCATGGACCATACCATCTTCACCATAGGACTCCTTATCATGGTGGCTGCTTTCCTGGTGGTGTTGGTCAACCTGAAGTAGGTATTTTGGGTCTGCTGTTAATCTGTTTGGTATAATCCCCTGGTGATACTTTTATATTGACAAACTCCTTGCAGTTATGTCGAACTCCTTCCCGTTTTATGAAGCCTCCTGCATATTATTTATCTGCAGAAAACATCATAACTGGTAGGAGTTTGTCAATACAAACTCCAACCATTCAGTTAAAAAATAATCTTGGGTGTTGTGATAAGTTCAATGGTGTACCATGTACTGATAACCAAAAGCAGGTCTGCTGTATAACAATGGGGCATTTTCTTAAATGCCATTGTTCCACTATTCAGACCCGGTCCTTGAGGGCCTATATTGGGACACCATCATTTATATACTATTTCATGCTTATGTTGAGAGCCCAGATCTTCATCGGGCACAGCTTGCCGAGTTATTGTGGGGGTGGCATGACTTGCAGTTCTGCTGGTAACTCCCTTCCATTATATTACTGGCAAACCAATCTGGGCGCACCTACTCATGTACACATCTTGGGCAGTGCATCTGACTTTATCAAGGCACGTGTCCTGTGTGCTGTAGCAGATTTCCATTTATAAACGTACGATATGAAGCCATAAATAAGGATTTTTAGAATCGTCATTTTTGGTAATGACTGCTATGATACACAGATACAGTCATGAATATACTGTGTATACCCTGCTAGACCACTTATATCCATATGTATCTCTTTCTATGACAGAAAATATTGTGGAACAGTTAGCTTGTGTATGTTGTAGTACACCAATGTTTTTTTTTCATGATTTTGTAAAGGTTATTTTTATCAATAAACCATTTTTGCTACTGCTCCTTTAATTGTTTCTGGTTTGGGTATTTATTTTGACATAGATGCATCTTTATATTAGATTTCTTTATCACAGGTGTGTGTAATTAATATATAACTGGATAATTATTAGCTTAAGGTTTTTTGTTTGTGTGTGTGTGTTTTTTTTTATATGCAATTATTCTTAACTATAGAGTTCGTTTTTTTTTTTTTTTTTTTTCGTTGTGTTTTTTTTTTTTCTGAACTGGATCTTTGTATCCTTGCAACTAATAATCTTTCCATTAGTCCTGTTGAAAGAATTTTTAGTTGCCACATTCCCATTGTCTAGATCATGGGTCACCAAACTCGGTCCTGGAGAGCTGCACCCAGGCCTAGATTTGTGGATATCCTTGCTGCAAGCAGGTGAGACTTGCTTCTTCAGTCATCCTGATTGACTCACCTGTGCACAGAAAGGAAATCCTCAAATCCAGTCCTGGGTGCGGCCCTCCAGGACAGAGTTTGGAGACCCCTGGTGTAGATGAAAGCTTCCTCTGTATTTGGAGCCTCTTTCCCACCTCAGCAGAGACCTTCATGGTAGATTCCACTGACATATAAAAGGTCATAGGTTAGAGACTAGCAGCCTTATTAAATTGTGATTTCGGCAAATTTAAAAGGGCTCTATTTAAGCACACAGCATATATTTTTTACAGAAGTTTTTAGTTAGTGAAGGCCTGAATTTTGAATAGAAGATCACTAACCAAAAACTTCTGTAAAATAAAATATGCTATGTGCTTATACACAGCCCTTTTTACATTTGCCGAATCGCAATTTAATAAGGCTATATAATATTATTTATTATTATTATATATTTCATATATGAGGAGTGATTACATTTCTAGAGGCCAGGACTTGCATTTATTGATGCATTGATGTTAAATTATTCAACAACCCCCCCCCCCCCCCCCCCAATTTATAGAAAACACACACCCTCATGCTCCAAGTCTCCAGAAATAATAAAAAAACATGGTAAATTCTGTAAATACATTTTTTACAAAAAAAATCTATTTCTTTTTTTTATTTTGTTAATTTCCTGTCTGTAACAAACTAACAACATTACCTTTTAATAGATATGGGAGTTAACCTTTCATATTTCTTTAAGGAGCAGTAAAGGGTTACCTGCATGTTGCACATTTTAAATAGACTTAAAGCCTTCACCAGTGTTTACGGTTTTCCACATGAATCACCAAATCTGATCCTTACTCACTATGGCTCGGGGCTGTCTTACTCTGCAGAAAAGAGCCCAAACGCAGGATCACGGCCCAAATAATCTATTTGTGAGCGGTTTATGAGGGAGGTGCAGCTGCTTGTCTGCACACTCATTTACATGGTGTAATGGACGCTTGTGCAAGTCACGGCAGGCGCCTGTTCCTTCTCACGTGTTAACGCTCGAGTTTTACTTCTGCACAGCTGATGGACGGCGCTCCGGACAACAATCAAGGAAATCATTTATATACTGAGCAAAGAAGATAACACGGCTCATAGCCATTACTGACTTAAGTGTCATGGAGAAGTCTTTGCTCCAATAATGTGAAAAAAGGGTTATTTTTATATTAAATTAAAACAACTTTTCTGATATCAGTTCCACCCATGCAAGGTCATGTAGTAGAAAAGTGGAAGTACAATATAGGAGTCACGTCTTTGATAAACATAACGCCATCAGAGCGGAATGTAAAACTGGTAAATTAGATGGGCGTACTGGTTCTTATCCAATGGTGGAGGTTCTACCGGCGAAGCATGGTGGGTGTCCTCTACTATCTGCATTCCTCCTAATTTATTAGAGGAGGACAGAATATATATATATATATATATATATATATATATATATATATATATATATATATATATATATATATAATCTCACATATTCTAATTGTCCAACTGCGAGTTGTCATCACGCTTGCGAGGCGAGCCGATGACGAATAGAAGGCTGGGAGTTTGGTTGCACGTGAGTTTATGCCGAATTTGCCGAGTTTCGGCACACGAAAATCGGCAAAGCGAGAAAAAAAAAAAATGGCAGCCAAAAAAAAATTAAAAGGAGGCGCGCAAATCCCCACCAGGCCCGGATGAGTTAGCAAGGAACATAGGAGATACAAAATATACCATTACAACAGACGGAAAATTATTGCGAGCCAAGTAACGCCATTTACAACACTAACTTGCAAATAATAACATTACGATTCTAAAATGGCGCTTTACCTGCCTACACAAACTGTTTGGCCTCGCGCACGCAGGCTATTTACACTGCACACTTGGCACATTGCTAACACTTTCCCCTCAGATCATCAGCACTCCAAATGTGCATTTTCTGATGCAGGAAAATCCAAAGAGATTGTTAGCTCTTCAGAATATTGATTGCTGCATTTGAAATATAAATAGGTAAAGTATATTAATTGATTAATTTACTGTACTAAAAAAAAAATGTATACAGTGCCTTGCAAAAGTATTTACCCCCTTGGCATTTTTTTGTGTTTTGTTGCCTCCCAACCTGGAATTAACATGGATGCAGCAGCACACCCCTTGAGATCCACTGTATTAGAGCCATGAAGTCTTTCATTTGCATGTTAGTCTTTTTAGCATATGTATAATTTTTAGTGTGAATGGGCCATATTCACTAAGGTTGCCCAGCTGGAGAGATTACGTCACACATTAGAGACTACACAATAACAGGGGTCTGAGTAGTTCAAAAATGTTTTTCTCTAAGTAAATTACTGTAATTCAACATAGCACTAAAACACTAAATAGCTAACTATAAATATCCAAGGTCAATGATATGAGAGGTAGATAAGACACATGGGTGTAAGCACGTCCCAGCTATGGGGTATCTCACTTCCTAGGCAATCATAGATGGTACTGCCCGTCAGAATAAAAATAAAAATAGGCACCAAGCATTCAGCCATGACCAGATAGGGCACATGACATATTCTGTTTGTCACAATTTAATTATATGTTTTTATTTAGAACAAGTTGGGCACACAATTACGTTTTTTACTTTTAATTTTATTCACCTAGGAGGAACTTTGTATTCAGATAACATCTCTATTCAGTTCTGTTGAAAACCTTCATCTACAAAGTGACTGAATAGAGAATAAGCTCTAGTAGAATAACCCTCCGATATAGACCACAGGCCAACCAGCTAAGATGGATGCACTCGTGACACATGCAGATCTGCTACATAGAATAATGTTTTTTTGAATTAAAATGTTTTTGTGCTCGAGGATTATGTAGCTGCTAATGTTGCTTCATATACAGTGCCTTTCAAAAGTATTCGACCCCCTTGGCATTTTTCGTGTTTTGTTGCCTCACAACCTGGAATTAACATGGATTGTTTGAGGATTTGCATCATTTAATTTACAGAACATGCCCACAACTTTGAAGATGTTTTTTTTTTTTTTATTTATTGTGAAGCAAACAACAAATAGGACAAAATAACAGAAAAAGTCAATGTGCATAACTATTCACCCCCCTAAAGTCAATACTTTCTAGAGCCACCTTTTGCGGCAATCACAGCTCCAAGTCGCCTTGGATAAGTCTCTATGAACTTGCCACATCTTACCACTTGAAAAGTGCTCCGGCTCCTTCACGTTGGATGGTTTGCGCTTGTGAACAGGAATCTTTAAGTCTGACCACAGATTTTCTATTGGATTGAGGTCTGGGCTGTGACTAGGCCATTCCAACACATTTACATGTTTCCCCTTAAACCCCCCAAGTGTTGCTTTAGCAGTGTGTTTGGGGTCATTGTCCTGCTGGAAGGTGAACCTCCGTCCTAGCCTCAAATCACGCACAGAGTGGTACAGGTTTTGCTCAAGAATATCCCTGTATTTAGCACCATCCATCTTTCCCTCAACTCTGACCAGTTTTTCAGTCCCGGCTGCGGAAAAACATCCCCACAGCATGATGCTGCCACCACCATGTTTCACTGGGGATGGTGTTCGTTGGGTGATGTGATGTGTTGGGTTTGCGCCAGACATAGCGTTTTCTTTGATGGCGGAAAAGTTCAATTTTAGTCTCAGACCAGAGCACCTTCCTCCATACACTTTGGGAGTCTCCCACATGCCTTTTCACAAACTCAAAATGCGCCATTTTGTTTTTTGCTGAAAGTAATGGATTTCTTCTAGCTGCTCTGCCATAAAGCCCAACTCTATGGAGCGTACTGCTTATTGTCGTCCTAAGTACAGATACTCCAGTCTCTGCTGTGGAACTCTGCAGCTCCTCCAGGGTTACCTTAGGTCTCTGTGTTGCCTCTCTGATTAAAAGCTGCTGAGTTCCAACCTAAGGTGATATAGCAACCCCGCCACCCGCAAGCCCTCAGGGCTCAGCACCGCTAAAACGCAGCATGGCCTTAATAATATTCTCTTTTAGTGTGTAATTAAATAGGGAAGGTCGACCTCGTTAAGATGAACCCCATCAGGTAAATAGTATGACTTAGCAACTGGAATTTCTAAAGCTCTGTGCCTAATTGAACCCCCCCCCCCCCCCTCCAGCTTTCTTATGAAGGCTGCCATAATTTTATTTATTCTAAGCCTTGCTTTATTTAGCCTTTTGTGATCAAACTCTCCCCTCAATTTAATTCTGGGTGTTACCTGAGACCATATTACTTGCAGGCCTGAAAAAAGCTGACACAAAGGAAAAACATCCCTTTTCATCATACAAGCCAATGCTCTTAAAGGTTTAGTCCCTAGATCATTTCCCAATATTTCCGGTGGAGGGAAGGACCTGGCATAACTCACAACCATCACTAAAACTTGCTCCCATTTTAATCACCGAACTCCAAACAACTTAAACAGTGCTGCCACCAGTGGAAAACCCAACTGTCGACCTCCATCGGTAATCGATACTTTTCGCGTAATATATATATAAAAATGCCCCACAATCCACACCTGTAAAGGAGAACCTGAAAAAAACATTATACATTCCATCAGTGATTAACAAGGAAAAAGTTGAATATACTTTAACATTATTCTTATACAACAACGAAGGCAGATTTTTGTGCCATACCTGGTCACCACTATTGAGGAAAACACGTTGATTCTGCATCCGCCGCCTTCTTCTCTTCTAAACTTCTCCCAATTAAAATGTAATAATGCGTCAGCTACGAGATTCTTCACTCCTGGAATATGCGAAGACCTCACTAATATATTAAACTGTAAACATCTCAAAACCAGCTGTCTTACCAACCTGACTACAGGAGGCGAAGAAGCAGTCGTAGAATGAATGGCCTGCACCAAGCTCAAATTATTGCAATGGAACAAAATATGCTTATTCCTCAGACTATCTCCCCACAACAAAATGGCCACCACTATAGGAAACAACTCTATAGAAGTTAGATATTTTTGACAACCCATTAGCCTCCCACTACTGTGGCGACCACTTTCTTCTAAAGTAAATTCCAAAACTCTTCGAAACTGCTGCATCCATATACAATTCTAGCACCTCATTGTCCACAGGCTCTGTCAATATCAATGTGGTCCCGTTGAAATGCTTAAGAAAAATGTACAATATGTGCAGGTCTACCTTCAGTTCCGCTATCACTCTGATTGGCTGATGTGGCTGTGTTAACCCTGTCATTGGCTAAAAACAATCTCCTAGAAAATATCCTGAATAATTCTGCATGCAAAGTTGAGTTTGCCTAACAATGACGGAAATTACCCTCAATGTAACCTTTTTGGGGGCTTTAGCTACCAACATATTCCTTTTTAAATCCTCTAACTCATCTCCTGGCAATCTGCATTCGAACAAAACAGTATCAATCTGAATACCCAAAAAACACAAAGACGTACAAGGGCCTTACAAGATTTCTTCTGCTATGGGAATACCAAAATCAACTGGAATACTATGAAAAGTATGTAGTAATGTTTCACACACACCGACGTACCAGCTGCACCCACAAATAGAAAATCATCTAGGTAATGAGCCACTGAGTATAAGCCCGCCTGCTTAGTTACCACCCAATGTAAGAAGGAACTACATTTTCAAAGTATGCCCATGAAATAGAGCATCCCATAGGGAAACACAAATCCATAAAGTCCACCTTGGCTAGCAACGCTCCCTTACCTGCATTTCCAACCAACTTCAATGCTTGTTTAAATGAAGTGTAAGTAACAGATGAGAGGTCCCTATCTATCCCACCATTTACGGAGGAACCATTAGGGTATGACAAGTGGTGTATTAACCTGAACACACCTTCCTCCTTCTTTGGAACCAAACCTAATGGAATACCCTTAAGTTCTCTAAAGGAACTGTTTTAAAAGGTCCTGCCTTCCTCCCTTTTTAACCTCATCCATCAATTTTTTTCCACACCTCCTGAGAGCTGTCCCTCGCGGATTTTAGGTTGGCCCCTTCACCTATGTTGTCTGTGGGGCTCCTTAACTAAAAATGCATTTAATTATATGTGAAATCATGTGTAATTCCCTAATTATGATATATATATATATATATATATATATCCAAAAGTCTACATGTGTGGGAAGCGTATGGGAATTGTCACTCAGTTGGGTCCTTTCCCTCTTCACCATTGCAAAATCTGACAGATGGCGCTGCAGATTTTAGCATATAAGGCGCGTCGACAGAAGAGGCCTTGAGCTAAGAGAGGCGCGCCCCAAGCCCTGGGGGACCGATTGCCTGCGCCAAACATAGCCATGGCCTCGCTGTCGATTCAGCGCCGTTGAGTTGCGCCACATCGGAGGGGAGAATAGTTCTTTGCCTTCCCTGGAACTTGACAGCCCCCGAAAACTCACAGCACCGTCGGGTGGATGGCACCTGTAACTACAGCTGTCAGTGCTGCAGAAGAAATGCGCAGACAAAGAGGGATAGATCTAATTTATTGTTTTTATTTTCTTTTGAATAAATTTGAACTAATTTATTCTCATAAGAGATTCCGTCCTGCATAGCGATTGACATTCCTGTCTATAAAGTATATGTGACACTTTGTGACATAATGTTCTATATAACTAATCACAAAATCCTGACTCGCAAATCCACACTGTGCTCAAATGCTGCTATAACGGCACCCATATGCTGTCAAGGCACCATGTTTAAAATGGTATTGGAATAACGTGTGAAAATGCATTTTGCCATGCCCAGTTTCCCAGAGTGCAATGCAAACACAGTATTTCTTAAGATTCTAAGCAGAAAATGGGTTTACTATGTTATTTTTTACTTGCAAATGTACTATTTTTTGCTGTACATATACATGAGCTTCTATGTAGCAAGGACAAATCACATGCAGTAATGTTTGTCTAAAAGGGTTTCCTGATGGACCAGATGTTAGGATCTATCCTGTTATGTTGTCGGGACAGGTCCACTACTGCAGTGCGGCCTCCAACCTCTAGATGGCGCTGCCGATATTTTGCAGTGCTGCCGATATGTGAGAGAAGTCGTAAGCTTATAATGTTAGCCTAACCCTTGAACTAACCCTCACCCTAATCCCAACCCTAACAGTTTACGTAAACCTTGACTCTATGATATGGCACTTGAATATCGGCAGCGCCACCTAGCCGATGCTCACCGCCACTGCTGCTGCCTTGTGCTGCGCCAGCATAACATGATGGTAATGGATTTGGTACTTTCACTGCTGCAACCTGGGTTCGATTCCAGTAAGAGAACCAAGAGGTCACACCACCCTGAAGCCAAGCAGGGTTGGGCCTGGTATGTACTTGGATGGGAGACCACCTTGGAATACCAGGAGCTGTATGCTGTGGCCCACTGGAGAAGGAACTGGCAACCCACTCCAGTATATCTGCCATGAATACCAAGTAGATCAGCATGGTGTGTTACGGTCCATGAGGTGACAATGTTTGTCTGACTGTCATGTAAAACTATGGCTTCCAGAACGTAGCCTCCACCAAAGGTTATGTCAGTGACAGTTCCTGATAACTAAGTGCGTGTTCCCCATTTCCGTGTGACCTGCACTCCAGCAGGGTGTCAAATAAACAAAATTAATGGTCCATTAGCTGTACATTAGCATTAGATGCCAGGACTGGGATCTGTAGAAACATTGCCTAGAGAGGGAGGAACTAGCCCGGGTTAGTCACCAGCACCTGCCCCTCCACACAAGTCGCAGCAGGTAATATGAATTATACAAGCTCCTCACCACCCTCACAGCCTGAGAACTTGGCCTGATCTTCCAGCTCAAGATGTCTTGTTTAACCTCCTCACACCCTAAGACTATCTAAATATTCCAAAAGAAATGCAATGAAACATAAATGTGATCTTAGATGATTTTGGACTCTGCCTCCACAAAATTCAATCATTTTTTTGTTATTCTTAAAGAGCATGAAAAACTATGTGTTGTGTTATCCATTTGTTTTCTAAAGTGAATCCTGGAAGATTGTAATGTTGTTGTTGTTGCTGTATTAATATGCAAATGAGCAGCTCGTGCATATTAATTTGATTACTAGAATTGCAATCTGCTTGTCTGTCTCTATCGCGACCAAAATAAATAGCTGCAATGTTATCTGGCAGTTAGACCCCTCTCCCACCCTTATCAAGTACCGTGAGCCGCACATTAGCGTAATTCTAAATATTTCATAAATTATTTACTGTAGAGAAAAGTGGCTAGTACAATGAATATTCAGTTTTTAATGCTTTTTAAAATTAAGTAAACTGTCTCTTAGGATGAGTCCATTTAAAATCTAGCCTCAATTAAACTCAGGTTAGCCTTATGCTTATTTCAGGTATATCCACTGTGTTTGACTTGTACGCTCTTACAGTTATCTACTAATGCGTGTGTGTTTGCGTTGTTTGGTCGTGTCCAACACTTTGTGGCCTCATGGACCGTAACACACCATGCTGATTCACTTGGTATTAATGGCAGAGATACTGGAGTGGGTTGTCAGTTCTTTCTACTAATGTCCTTGGGCACATTACTCCTAAATCCTCCACCTTCCAACTCATGGGCACTTGGAAGTCTTGCACATGTGCAGTTTCTCTTCAATAAGAGTATCTGTTTTTATTGAGTTCTATCCCTGTCACATGTCTAGTTTTATTGTTGTTTAGTTGTTCAGTTGTGTCTAACTTTCCGCGATCCTATAGACCACAGCACGCCAGACACATCTGTCAGCCACTGCCCCTCTGAGCTCCATCAAGCCCATGTTCATCGCTTCAATGACCTCATCTATCCATCTGCGCCTCTGCCGTCCCGTCCTTCATGCGCCTTCAATCTCTTCCAGCATCAGTGTCTTCTCTAGGGAATCCTGCCTTATGATATGGCCAAAATATATGAGCTTTAACTTCATGATCAAACCTTCCAGTGAACAGTTTGTTTTGATTTCCTGTAGTATTGATTGGATATTCTTGCAGTCCAATGGACTCTAATCAGTTTTCTCCAACACCACAATTCATAGGAGCCCAGACTTCTTTATGATCCAGCTCTCACATCTGTATCCCATACTATATAGCCTAGGTAAGTAAATTTATATGAAACAAAATTAATTCTAAATGTTCTCGTGGCACGCCTAGAATAACATGAGACACACTAGCATGCAGCAGCACACCCCTTGAGAACCACTGTATTAGAGCCATGAAGTCTTTCATCTGCATGTTAGTCTTTTTAGCATATGTATCATTTTTTGTGTGAATGGGCCATATTAACTAAGGAAAGAGGTTCCCCAGTTGGAGAGATTATGTCATACATTAGAGACTACACAATAACAGGCATAGTTCAAAACCTTTTTTTCTCCCAAGTAAATTACTGTAATTCAACATAGCACTAAAACACTAAATAGCTAACTATAAATATCCAAGGTCAATTATATGAGAGGTAGATAAGACACATGGGTGTAAACTAGTCCCAGCTATGGGGTATCTCACTTCCTAGGCAATCATAGATGGTACTGCCCGTCAGAATAAAACTAAAAATAGGCACCAAGCATTAAGCCATGACCAGATAGGGAACATGACATATTCTGTTTGTCACAATTTAATTTAATTATATGTTTTTAGTCAGAACAAATTGGGCACACAACTACGTTTTTGACTTTTAATTTTATTTACCTGCGAGGAACTTTGTATTCAGATAACATTTCTATTCATTTCTGCTGAAAACCTTCATTTACAAAGTGAAACTTGACAATAGGACTGAATATAGAGTAAGCTCCAGTAGGATAAGAAAAAATACGCAAAAAAACTTTAATTGGATACTCTAGATCCGAAAACTACGCCGCTTAAAATTAGTAAAAACAAACTGTATAGAGATACTGTAAATATTGAAATATATATAAATTATGGAATACTTTCATATTCCTTCATCATAGAGAGATTTATTATACTCAATCCTCATTAATCAGAATATACTAATTCTCCTGTTTAATACAGGATATACTGATAATCACAGGATTGCTACCAAAAATATATATAAAATCACATGTATCTATATACATATAAAAACAAAAATACAATAGAAAAAATCTGTAACCAAAGATGCTTTAAATCCTACTGAAAGTCTCTATAGTCAATTATAGCTTACTCTGTTTAAATGTATATATAAAGGAGAGATCACACTACTTGAATCAGAGCAAAATACATATAGCAGTATAGCAATATCAGAATAACAATAGCAATATACTTGCTGTTCAATAATAGAGCTCTTCAATCAATAAACTCTCCATTAACTCTCCATTAACAGAGCATAATAGAGTGAAAGAGTGAAACAATAGAGTGGCAATAAGGTTACACTAAAAAAAGTGTTAGACTTAGCTTTCAGTAGTCTTTGGTTCAGATTGGAAGGAAAAATAGATTGCCAACGGGCCGTTTCGTCCCTCCATGGGGACTTCTTCTAAGTCTTTTAACTTTAGCTGGCTTTTTTGGCCTATTTAAGGCCTGAAAATCGCTTCCGGGATTCAATTACGTTGAGAACGTAGTGATGCGTAGCGTGATGACGTAATGACATCCTTCAAAATTAGACTAACTTTATTTGTGTCAACAGAGGTTGCATCAGCGCTGGAACGTCAACGTAATGATGTCACAACGCTTATTCAACCTCTGTTAAACTTTATTTAAACAATCTTAGACAAAGAGTACAGATAAGCATAAATAAGCACAAAATAGCGCAAAAGAGCACCAAAAATACAATACTTTTCCAGAGGCCTACATATACCATCAATAAATTGTTACCTTTGAGGATAAAATTACCCACAAAAAATATATATATATTTATTTTTTTGTCTCACAGGGATTTGAAGTAGTGACATATTAATTTATATCAAAATGTAAAGAGGCTGCATTCTACCCACATGACCAAACTGTCCACTACTTAAACTATCTAAAACTTTACCCATTTGAATCTGTAATGTTGTGGTGTATATTGAGAAGATCCATGACCAAGACTAAAACACAATCAAAACAACAAAAAAAGGACAAAAAAGGACAAAAAGAAAAAATAATGGAAATGGATTTGATGATAAAATGATGGAAAAAAGTTGAGTATAAGTGAGGGGTAGGCTATAAAGTTGCTTTAACAATTGAAAAAATATGTGAAATGTGTATGATACTAAATTAGTGGAGAAATTGATCCTAGTATCCTAATGTGCAAAAAGTGTTATATAAAGTGTAATATATAGGAGCGGGCCATATATCATGGTCCCTAAATTAAAGTGTTATAATATTGTGAATTAAGAGGAACGATAGATGTATATGGATATCCCTATGAGGGATCCCTGCTCTAAAGAAAGGCAGAATAAGAGTAGCCTTCATTTAGGCCCTTAGGGTATTTGCTGTTTAGAGTAAATAACTATTTGCTCTTTTTCTGGAGTAAGATCTGATCTATATTTCCTCCTCTCGGCCCTATAGATAGTTTTTCTAGGACTTGGAACTTCATTACTTCTGCCTGGTTTTGATGGAAGTTGTTTATATGTCTAGATACTGGGGTATCCATGACCTGTGCATGATGACCTGGTCTGCACCAAGACCCCCCAACCATTTCCCCCCAATAACAGACACATAAACTGGAATGGGTATAATCAGGCCACAGCTTTATTAACATAACATGTAATACCAACCACGGGTAGCTGCACACCTTCCCAAGGGTGGAGCTCATCACAGCCCCAGAGGTCCAATGGAACCCCGTGCTCAATCGACCTCTGGCCTCGGCTTAAACCGGATACCTTATCCGCTAATGACCTCTGCCCTAAGGTGATTCCGCACCCCCGCCAAAGCTGTGACAAATGAACAACAGTACAAAACCAACCACATGGGAGGGAGGGAGGGAGCTTGCTGATCCCACTCTCTATGACCCCAAAGGGCCGGAAAACCCCCTTTTATGTCCTCTCTAGCCACTCCCCCTTTTAAAACCGCCAATAAGCTCCCTTTGGCACTCAGCCAGGTCAAAAGCCCCTAATTCCTAGGCAGTCACCCGGGGCTCCCATGACCTGTGCATGATGACCTGGTCCGCACCAAGACCCCCCAACCATTTCCCCCCAATAACAGACACATAAACTGGAATGGGTATAATCAGGCCACAGCTTTATTAACATAACATGTAATACCAACCACGGGTAGCTGCACACCTTCCCAAGGGTGGAGCTCATCACAGCCCCAGAGGTCCCATGGAACCCCGTGTCCAATCGATCTCTGGCCTCGGCTTAAACCGGATACCTTACCAGCTAATGAGCTCCGCCCTAAGGTGATTCCGCACCCCCGCCACCCGCAAGCCCTCCGGGCTCAGCACCGCCAAAACTAGCCATGGCCTGAACAATACCCTCCTTTAATGTGTAAGTAACGCCATCCCACAAGTTATACTCTTGTGCCCCCGGGGTCTTAAAATCCCGATGCCTAATAGCAAAACCCCCCAATCTCCGAACATATGAGGACATAATCTTATTTATTCTGAGCCTAGCTTTATTCAATTTCTTTGGATTGTGGGCCCCTCTACATTTTAATCTAGGTGTAATCTGGGACCAAATGATATATAAACCCGGAAACAATTCCTTTACCCTAGCTAAATCCCTCTTCATACTACCGATTAACTCCTTCATGGCCATATACCCCAGGTCGTTTCCCCCTGCATGTATGAGCAATATGTCTGGAGGAGGGGCACATCTAGCCCACGCGACTACCTTTAACAACACCTGGTCCCATCTCATCCCCCTAATTCCAAACCATTTTATCATGGCTTCCTCAGGAAAACCCAACTGGTGGCCCCGATCTGTGATAGCTGCTGCCCTTCTGGCCCAATATATGAAGGAATGACCCACAATCCATAGCTGCAAAGGCGGCCCTGCAATAAAACAAGCAAATTACTAGCATTTATTAGCCATTACCAATCCCAGAATACCCTCAAACCTAGTGCAGTATGCCGTACCCCAAGGGACCCGTGATCTGATTCATAAACACAGGTTCCACAACTCTGGATCAAATAATGTAGGTTCAACTTTAGCTAAAGGCGCTAACCTCCGAAACGTCTCCCAATCGAATCTGGACAAGGCATCTGCCACCACGTTCTTAACCCCAGCGATGTGTGATGCCCTAACCATAATGTTCAACTGAAGACATTTTAATACCAATTGCCTTAGCAGCCTAACCACCGGAGGCGAAGAGGCAGTCGTTGAGTTAATTGCCTGTACCACACTCATATTATCACTGTGAAACACTACATGGGGATGTCTTAAAATTTCCCCCCATAGCCACAATGCTATCACTATAGGAAATAATTCCAATAAGGTTAAATTCCTAGTCCACCCCTCTGCGTGCCACCTAGCGAGCCAAGCCTGCGCACACCAATAACCTCTAAAATAGGCCCCAAAACCCTGTGCACCTGCCGCGTCCGTATATAATTCCAAAACTTCGTTAACTGTAGGAGCTTTTAGAATCATGCTCCGACCATTAAAACTCTGCAAGAAAACATACCAAATACGTAGATCCGCCTTGTGCTCCGCCATGACTCTTATATGATGATGCGGATGGCACACTCCCCCTGTAGCTAAAGATAGCCTCCTGGAAAAAATCCTTCCCATAGGAATTATACGACAAGCAAAATTAAGCTTACCCAACAATGACTGCATAACCCTCAAAGTAACCTTATTTGCCGACAAACCCCCCCCTACAGTTTTCCATAAATCCACCACCTTATCCATTGGAAGCCTACATTCCATGCTATTTGTGTCTACTTCAATCCCCAAAAAACTCAAAACCTGGCAGGGACCTTCTGACTCTACAAAAAAAACTTCCCCAAGATTGAACAACCCAACAACTGCTGCGAAACAGGGTGAACAGGAAGCAAGCGAAAAGCAGACTTGATATCTACCTTAGCTAGCAAAGCCCCTTTTCCCACCTTCCTTACCAGCCTAACTGCTTGCTTCACCGATGCATACGAGACCGAAGCCAACTCTTTTTCAATCCCATCATTGACTGAGTGGCCCCTGGGATATGACAAGTGATGAATTAGCCTAAACGCATCCGGTTCCTTTTTTGGAACCAGCCCCAATGGAGAAATCCTTAGATTGTTAAACGGGATATTATCAAACGGACCAGCCATTCTACCCTTGCTTACCTCATCCATGAGCATACTAAAAACTAATGCAGGATTATCCCTGGCCGACTTTATATTAGCAGGATGCTCGTCTATGGCCCCAGCCAAAGATGGGATAGTAAAACCCACCGCAAAACCTTCCCTTAGAAAATATGCATCCTCCGCACTAGAAACCCTACTGGCGTATAATTTTAGCCAATCCTCCATCCTTTCCAGACGCACTGGGCTCCACCCCTTTTGCAACAGAATCCCCTGGTTTCTGCACTTTTGCTCGCCTAAAGCCACAAAAAAGAGGATGGCCCCTACCGCATTCCAAACATTCATGTTTGAATTTACAAGATGTTCCCCAGGAGCATGAGCTTTCATTAAAAGCAAAACAAAACCCCTTTTTCGCTTGACTTACCCCCACGGACTTAGCCCCTGTAGCAAAAGATGGGTGTAGCGGCGTCACAATTTTTAACCAACTGCCCATATCCCTATCATCCCACTGCATAGAAGGCCTCACCGCTAACTTCTGACGGAATTTTTCATCATACGCCCACCACGTCTGCCCCCCATAGGTTCTATGAATCCCTTCAATTTCATCTAGATAACAGAATAAGACAAAACAAAACTCCGGTTTTTTTTCACCCACCATACTTGCAAATATCACATAGGCCTGTAACCAATTACTGAAAGTCTTGGGGATCTTTCTATATCTCCGCTTACGCTCCTCCTCCTCTTTCTTGACATCCTCTTTCTTTTCATCTGGCTTAATTTCTATGAAATTGTCCAACGGGAGTACTGAAAACATCTCTATGAATTCCCGTTTCCATATCTTCTCCCTCAACTCTTTTGACAGGTGCTCCCAATTGGTCCAATAGAACACAGGGCTGATTTGCACTGTGTTTGCCACTCTGAGAATAGGTTCTACACCTACTACCCGTGTGGTGGCCACATCCGATGAACCCACCGCCACTGCCTCCCCCTCAAGCCTAATGCCCTCCTGCCCATAGCCGATAAAACTTGCATTACCTGCCTGACTCACGGGTAAATTAAACCTAGACCTATCCGGACCCAGCCATGCTACCTCAGGCCCTGCCTGTCTCTCCCCTTCTAGCTGAGACACCAAGCTACGTAAATTAGCCAAAAGATTTACCAAACTACTTTGCATATTATTGTTAGGTTGTGTGTTGTGTATAGACTCACCCATATGCCTCATATCTGTTTCCGATGATGAGGCTGTAACACCTGATGCGTCGACTGCTTCATTCTGCTCCCTTCCCCGAGTTGTGGCGGGAAGTCGACGATTCCTGCTCTTTGCTGGCTCTTTTCTAGGTGCATCTTGTACCCTCCAGTCTCCGCTCCTTACATCTTCTTGTTTACGTGCCGCTTCTGCAAAGATAAGAAGGAGAGACCCTTTCCCTCTCCCCCCTGTTATATTCACGATGCCGACATGTCCGGTAAGGTGACCTCCTCCTGGATCTAGACCTTCCTTTCGGAGAGGGCGTATGTCTATTCCTGCGAGCTGGCTTCTGCCTCTGTAATTATATGATACATTTTCCCGTCTCTCCTTGCCACTCCTGTTCCACTGCCTCTCACCTACCAGCTGCCTGAGTGCCCTTGGGCCTGGATATATGGAATGGGACGATGATGCAGCTGACCATAAATAATCCTGTTGACCGCCCCCTGGGCTCCTCTCGTCTTGTTGACCAACAGGCATGTCCTCCTCACCATGCCTCGGCTGTGACCTGCTCCAGTTGCATGTGCCCTCACCAGGATCTCCACATGTAGAAACGGGACAAAACCTTGTAGCTGATGCTGCATCATGCTCCCTCCTTCCTTCCTGCTGAACTTCCTGACTTGTGTCACTGATGTGACCCTCCAACACCTGACCATCTGCACTTCTTTCTTTTATATTCATCCCCATGTCTCCTTCTATTCCTTCTTCCCTCTGCTCCTGCCTTCCTTCTGCTTCCTGCCCCACTGCAGCCTCTTCCACATACTGAACTCCTGCACTCTTCTTATTCTTTGATGTTATTCTTGCTGTGCCTCTATTTGTGATGCCTGCCCCTGCCTGGATTAAAGACTGACTTGTAGCCTGAACTAGGCTGTTGTTTGTCTTCCCGGACTTGCCTTGTGCCCCCTGCTGCGCTGTGACTTGCTTCCTGGCTCCCTCAGCTCTTCTGCCTCCTTTTGACGCTGATTGCATCATCATCATGCCCCCATGGTCAGACCTACTTCCAAACGCTTCCGCGACCCTCTGCTCACCTTCCGATGTGTCTCCGCCGAGGGCCTCCCTGCCGCGCCGGAACCTCTTTCGCGTAGTGATCCGCTCTGCAGCTGCCGCTTCACTGGCCAGATCCGCCGCCGCTCCTGCTGCAGCCTGTCCCCGCTGCCTCTCCAGCTGATGTGCTTGGTCCGACGATGAAGAGGAGGGTCGCGCCGGCCTCCGGTGAGTATCTTCTGGCTCCTCTGCCATTTTTCCTCCTCTGGGGGTCCCGCTGCCGCTCTGCTGCTTCCAGGGGGTCACAATCTTCTTCCTCAACATCCGAATTCCTCTTTTCTTCTTGGGGGTCTGCATACTCGGGCTTAACCTCTCTGGGGGCCATGCTCTTCTGGGCAGACGACTCTGCCTCTGCGCAGCCCTTGCTCTCTCTTCAACCGCAGCCTCCTCCTCCTGTCTTCCTGGGGGTGCCTCATCTTGCATGCTGGCCACCACGGCCTGTAGCCACTCAAGCCCATGCGTTGCCACTTGGGACTTCAGCTGCTCCATAAGGGAATCCACTAAAGGGGACGCCATCCTGCTTGTAGCTTGCTGATCCCACTCTCTATGACCCCAAAGGGCGGGAAACCCCCCTTTTATGTCCTCTAGCCACTTCCCCTTTTAAAACCGCCAATAAGCTCCCTTTGGCACTCAGCCAGGTTAAAAGCCCCTAATTCCTAGGCTCCCAGAGATTTTGTTATTGAATAGACATGTTCAAGTATCCTCCTGCGTAGTTGTCGAAAAGTTTTACCCACGTAATATTTATGACAGGGACAGGTCATTACATAAATTACATGTGTAGTTTCGCAATTTAAAAAGGTTTTGATTGGATATTTCTTTCCTGTATTGTGGTCTATAAATTCTTTGCTCGGTTGTATGTAATTGCAAGCTTTACAATGACCACATAGGAATAATCCTATTGTAGGAGTTAACCAGTTGGATGTTTTTTGAGGAGGTTTATAGTAACTTTTAAGCAATGTATCTTTTATGTTTCTATTTCTCCTGTATGTTATAAAGGGTTCTGATGTCAATGACTCTCTCAGGGCTTCATCCTCTTTTAAAATATACCAATGCTTTTTTAAAATCTGCTTGATGGCTGCCCAATCTTTTCCATATTGAATTATGCAACCTATTTTCGTATCCCAATCGGTATCATCTTTTTTATCTGTTTTTTACAGTAAATCTTCTCGTTTACTTGATAGTGCTCTTCTGTAGGCTCTTTTGAGCACACGATTTGGATAACCTCTTTGTTTAAATCTCATACGCAAATCTTTAGCCTTTTGTTTGAAATCCGTCTCATTATCACAGTTTCTCTTTGTAACGGTAGCCCCACACATATAAGGGGGTGCCAAGACCGTTTTAGTCGTTCTGCCCGTCCAGTTCTATAGGGACAGCTACCGCAGGACACCTATTCCCCCAAACTGGATCCAAGGGGAATATGCTCCAAGCCTGGAACTGGAACCTCACGAATAGCTGCTAGCAGCTGAACAGGAAAAGCACCCCAAGATGCTTACACTCCTGGCATCCAGTCTGTAACAGCATACCATGAATCCCCCCAAGAACGAGACATAAGCTCTGTGTTTGAGGGTCAAGCAGTGAACTTTCTTCTTTATTGACAAAACACACATTTTTAAACACTTCACATACACAGTAGGGACAGTGACTACCTTTGGTCAACCCCTAATTACCTCTGGCCAATCAGAAAGGGTTAAGGCATGGGAGCCAGGAGTCCCCTCCCCAGGAGCCACCCACTAGGCGTGGCTAACTGCTCATTCTACCTCTGGCGGTGGAGAGAGTAAAATCCCTAGGCTCACTTACTCCCCTGCTGGGAGTATGGGGAAACCCCAGGCCATCTCATTATTCAAGAGTCCTTACCCCCATTGTTCATGGTGCCATCTTGTCTGCTAAAACCCTTTTGTTCTGCTATCTCTTGTGTGTTTTAGCAGATAGTATTAAGAGGCAGATGGGCAACTCCTGACCAAGTGTATGAGACCAAAGAAATTTGACTGCATACCACACAATACAATATTTTTACAGATATAACCACAACATATTATAACCCAGAACATATCTGCAGATAGCTTAGGTCTGAGCACACATTATTACTGAATGGCGCTCAGACTACATACATACAGTTCAATGGCCATGGAACCAAAGTCTTTCTGCATAGGAAATTAAAGTATTTAAATGCCGGTCCATAGTCAAAAGGCACCAGGCGGGCAACCAGGCTCCTCCAATGTACAGTGGCTAGATTGGTCTCGTCACACCCTTTAATCTTAAATATTGTCCTGTGGGTATTCCCGATTTGAGTCTCAGGGGGTGCTGGCTTGACCAATGAAGGAGTGAATTTGATGCTGTAGATTTACGGAATACTGATGTATGTATCTTGCCTTTATTATCTTTCATGATAGTTATGTCCAAAAATTCAACTTCTCTGTTGGTAATCATATAGGTAAATTTTAGGCCTACATCATTCTGATTCAGGGTGTCAATAAATTCTAAGAATACTTCCTTAGGACCTGTCCAGAACAGTAGTATATCATCAATAAAGCGTTGCCAAAGTAACACATTCTCCGTGTATTTCTGCATTGTTTCACTAAAGACTTCAATTGCTTCCCAATGACCTAAGTATAAATTGGCATAACTCGGGTGCGCAAGACGTCCCCATAGCTGTTCCCTTGCTTTGTTGGTACCAACGATTGTCAAATAGGAAGTAATTCTTAGTAAGTGTGAACTTGAGTAGTCTAATGATGAATTCATTGAATTCAGCATTTTCACTGCTTTGCATACTTAGAAAATGTTTGACTGCTTTAATGCCCTTGTCATGAGGGATTGATGAATAAAGCTGTTCAACGTCAGTTGTGATGAGGATTGTTTGTTCAGGTACAGTGATGTCATTTAGCTGTTTAAGAACATCCAATGTATCTTGGAGGTATGAGGGCAGGGTTTTGACTGTTTCTTTAAGGTATTCATCCACAAATTTGCTTATTCTTTCCGTAAGGCAATTCTTTCTGGAGACAATGGGGCTACCTGGGACCGGGGAGATTTCCTTGTGGATTTTAGGCAGGGCATAAAAGGTGGCTGTTGTAATATATTTTGGCAGGAGAAAATCATATGTAATTTGATCAATTAGTTTTCTGTCTTTTGCATTGCACAATATTTCTTGTAGTTCTTTCCTAAGTTTCTGTGTTGGATTCTCTTTTAGTATTGTGTAAGTTGTCTTATCTCCAAGAATCTTGTTACACATTTCCAAGTAGTCAATGCCATTCATTAATACAACATTGCCTCCCTTATCCGCCGTTTTTATAATGATGTTGTCATTGCTGAGTTTTTTAAGCACTTTTCTTTCCAACGTATTTATATTCTGATGCACATCAGCCTTGTATGTCACCATGTTTTTAGCATGTTCTATCAGGTCCTTTTCCATCATATCCAGAAATAACTGTATGTTGCTGAACATTGTCAGATCTGGAGTAAATTTACTTTTGTTATTTATTCTTCTTCTGTACTTATTATTTACAGATGTAGGTGTTTTCTGTTCATCCAATAATGCCATAAGTGCTTTAAAGGCTTCTGCCTGTTTTTTATCCACCCCCAATTGGTTGAGTTCACGGGCTTCCTTATTCAGGTGCCATTTCTTCAAAGCCAATTTTCGGACAAACAAGTTGACGTCTTTTATATTATCAAATAAATTAGAACTACTTGTTGGAACAAAGGATAGACCCTTTGTTAGTATTGATTTATGTGCCTCTTTTAAAGCAAAATCTGAAAGATTAATAAGGTTTATTTGTGTCGTGTTTATTTATATTTTTTATATTATTTAATTTTTCATGTCCTTTTTCCAGTATATGGCAAGATGTGCCATGATTTACCTTCTTGGCTATCTGTTGTTTTTCTTGTCTTGTTGTTTTATTTCGTGCCAGTTTTTTCGGGTATGCTCCTTGGCTCCATAGTTGTTTGGTTTGTTCTGTTTGCAGATCTGGTTTGAGGACCATGTGGATTCTGTACAGCTGCTTGATGTGCATGCTGATTGTTTATTCCAACCCTTTCTTGATCCTCACTCTCCGATTGCTCACATTCGAATGAGCTTATATCTTCTGGGTTATTTCTTTTTGAGGGTCTTAAGAATTTGTAAATTCTTCCTGTTTGAAAATCTTGCGAATCTCTCAGAAATTTTTTTTGTTTTCTCAAGATTAAATCTTTCTTGAATCTCTCAATATTATTTATCAGCTTTGTATTTAGATCTTCAAATTCTAGTGTGTCCTTAAATTTATCAAAATGTTTTCCTTGTTCAATTACTTTAATATTTAATGTTTCCAAGTTCTTAAGTTCTTCTTCCAAAATTAGCTTCATAAGATCCTCTGAACATTTATTAATAACGTCAGTCCGGGATTTGATGAATTTGTCACTTAAGAGATGTATTCCCGGTGCTAATTGGATTCTCAAGCCACGAGGAATCATCTTGTTTTTGATGTAATTTTTTATACTAGACACCTCCCAGATAGTTCTGATCTACTTTTTCAGTATCTTTAACATTTCCTTAGATGCCACTATAGCATTATTCTTAGCACTTATATGTTGCTCAATTGCACCTTGATTACTAAATGTTCCCTCTGCCTCCAACATCAGACTAGCCAATTTCCATCTATCTGATTGAAATTATGATGCTGTCATCTTAACGCTCAAACACTACGTTACTCAGATCAATATATTTGGACTAAACCAATATTCTTTAAACAATTATAGAAAAAATAGTGATCTGTGTTACTGGTATCCTTGGTGCTTAACACCCCTTATGATATGAAAAAATACGCAAAAAACTTTAATTGGATACTCTAGATCCGAAAACTACGCCACTTAAAATTTGTAAAAACAAACTGTATATAGATACTGTAAATATTGAAATATATATAAATTATGGAATACTTTCATATTCCTTCATCATAGCGTGATTTACTATACCAGTAGGATAACCCTCCAATCCACAGGCCAACCAGCTAAGATGGATGCACCCGTGACACATGCAGATCTGCTACACAGAATATATATATTTTTTTTGTTAAAATGTTTTTGTGCTCGAGGATTATGTAGCTGCTAAGGTTGCTTCATATACTTGATGTTTTTTTTTCTCAGGCTAGACTGATCCTTAAAAGAAACTCTTTAAAATAATAATTTTTGTTTTATATAAAGGTTTTAACTAGATCAATTCATTTTATTCTCCTTGTCATAACCCAGAGATGCACCCCAAGACTCTCCTACTTTAGCTTACAGGAGCAATCTGCAGGTTGTGACTTTATTCATCTCAGCACCCAGCAATTCAGATCAGGACATCATTCATGGAGAAGCAGGAGAAACATATCCCTTTCATTAGGATTTATCATCATGCAAGAAATACATATGCACCTTGCCTTATTGCTGACTTTACTCTTTCTTTTCTATATATATAAATTCTTGCAGAAACTTTGGTTCAACCCTTTGTTGTCACACTAACAAACATGGCAGAAAGTGTATCCGGTAAAATAACATTATTACAGTGCATATAACATCATATAGTAACCCCAACATTCATTATTGTGGCAACATTACATTACACAGAACCACAACATGTCACAGTCCTTAACACAAGTCTCATGTCTATTTTAATAACCTTACAACTTTACAACTTAAATTCAGTTTACTTCTAATAAGCCTCCTTTCTTCCTGTGTTGTCGTACAGAGCTGTTACCAAAGACCATGCCCAAAAGGGAGGGCTTCACATTACCAGTGTCTCATGCGGCTCAGACAAACAGCATGTCAATGTTTGTTACCAGTATGATACACTAGTCATGTGAAGCCTCTCCTATTTGGTCACAGCTGTGATATATGGAACCTATTATGGGGGGTTACAAAAGGTGACAATCTGTTACTCTGGATTACTCTGCATGGTTCTTCGATATAAGTAAAGTATACATTTTATAACATAAGTAGCAACTTGCCAGTCAAAAATGACGACAATAAAATTTGAAGCCTCTCAATGCTGTTTGCCATACAAAGCGAGGCTCTCCCCTGCTCTAACTTGCATGCCTCGTGATGAGTGCCTTTGGCGCTCATTGCTAGATTCCCCCCCACCCTCTACTTTACAGGCCACGTGATGGACTGATCGTGAGCCCCTCAATGAACGGCTTTGTTGCTCATTGCAGGCTTTGGCAAACCCGCAACTTGTGTGCCTCTCCCAAGTCAACTTTACGGTCCTTGTGATGAGTGCCTTTGCTACTCAATGCAGGCCACGGCATGCGCAGTGCGCATGCACAAGCCCAGAACTTTGTCACTTATGGCGGGCCTCACGATGAGCGCTTTTGGCGCTCATTGCGAGCCTCTCCTCTCTGTATCTCTTTCCCCCCTCTCCCTCCCCTTTGTCTCTTCCCCCTCTCTCACTCCCCTGTGTCTCTATCCCCCCCATCCCTTTCCTCTCTCATTTGCAGGCTTGGTGGAGGTTGAGCCTGTAACTTTTTTTCAAGCCTGCAAGACTTGAAGCTTAAATAGTTATTGCTCCAAGCCTTGCAGGCTTGAAAAAAAGTTACAAGTTTAGCGGCGCCATTTTTTTTCAAGGCCGTAACTTGGCAGCCGTTGGGAGGCCACCAAAAGATGCCAATTGAATATCAAATTAGCTTTCACTCGCACTTATTGACTCACTGCCTCAGGAGGAGGCAGGGAGCCCGCCCATAAGTGAGGTTGGTAGCTAATTTTCTATTTAATTGGCGTTGTTTGGCGGTCTCCAAACGGCTTTCGAGTTACAGGCTTGAAAAAAAAACGGCGGCGTTTTAATTTTCAAACCATAACTCGGAATCCGGTCGGAGCCTCTTTTGCAGGCCTCGCAATGAGCGGCAAAGGCCTACAGCGCTCATTGCGGATCGCGTCAAACCCGTAACTTTCGGGCCTCGCGATAAGCATGGCATGCGCAACCCGTAACTTTTAACATACCGGTACGGACAAACTCGAAATTATGACCACAATTATAGTTGATTATATTGAGGAGGATAAAAATAGTTCCCTTAAACAATTATATTTTTTAGGCATTGGAGCCATTTTTTAAGAAATGCTCTTTCATGGCAAAATAATAAAATGTTTTACTTTAAGATGGTGCTTTTCATGTTCTGTTAACTGATGCTGTCTCCCTGGCTTCCAAACCTGAGACCACCATGCTGTGGATTTCTTATTTTATGGCGTGCGTTTTCATAGATGGATTATATGTATTATGACTCCTCTGTCTACCCATAGCTGGAGTGTACATGGGGACTTCCATGTATGTATACATCAGTGGTGGTGCTAGAGAATGGAGGGCCTTGGTGCAAAAAAAAGTTTTGAGGCTCCCTTATTGGGGGTCGCGGGGTGGGGCAGTTGTAAATGTTTTGCCCTGGACCCCGCAGTAAACAAAATCACTCAGTGCTTCTCCCCGGATCTTCCCATAACTGCTCCCCTCCCGAAAACCCCTTCCCATAGACTCCCAAGACTCTACCCATTGTTGCTCCACCTCAAGACCCCTTTCCAATATATTTACACACATATATAAACTAGACCCCCACACAGCATCCATCTCTCGATTTAATTGAGCTTTTAGCCGATCCAGTAGCCCGTAAGTGAGGTCGCAAGTTATTTTGCTATTCAATTGGCGTCTTTTTGCGGGCACCAAACAGGTTACGAGTTACGGCCTTGAAAAAATGGCGATGGTTAAACCCGTAACTTACAGCCTCCCGAAGCCTTTGATCTTTCAAGGCCACAAGACTTGCGATTACAAAAATCGCACATAGCTATTCAATTGCAAAAATCGCTCAAGAAGCCAGCCGCAATCAAGCCTGCAAATGCCAAATGGCGGCCCAAAGCTTAGTTCCACTATTTTGTAACACTGCAAATTACAATATAAAGACACCAATGCATTTTAAAATATGGGGAAAGCAATGAAAGGCATTACAATTACATGCACAACAACTTTTTGCAATAAATATAGCAAAAAAATTTAATGTTTTTTTCCCTCATAGGTTGTAATGGTCATGTGTATGCCAATATGAAAAGCCATGCTGCAAGATGCTGATGTCCTCACTTCAGTTGGATGGACCTGGCGATAACCTCAGTCTATGGAGGAGGGGGATAGTGTGGTTGAATCCCGGCAGTATGGCCGGGGGTCCAGGTGCACCAGTTCCTGCTGGGCGGGAGCTTGCTCCTCCACTTTATCCTCCGATGGAGCCGACGCTCCCGCCTCTGGCTCTCCACTGGACCCAGACCTACTTGATGCTGAAAGCGAGAAAAGAAAGGTACAGTATATGTCATTAGTATGATGAATAATATATTGTTTTGTGTGCATTCTGACATCTAGGCGTGAACCTGGATGATACTCCTAATTGCAACTCCTAATTAGCTATCATTGCCAGATATGATCTATTCTTTGGTTCTTGGTCTTGATTGTTCTTGGCTCCTAACCCTATCTTGATTCCGACAGTGGGCACACCAATACATGGACCATCTATTGGATGATTACTGTTGCGTATGTGAGAGGGGTGTTTACGTTTCTGGAGTTGTAGTTGCATCCTTTGATACAACATCCTGCTTTGGGGACAGTTAGGGAGAAGGGGTGTGGTGTCAATCTTAATCTTATTCAGTTATCAGGCAAAGGCAATGGACTTCTGCATGTTTCCTCCTCACAAACCCCTCCCTCCTCTGATAAGTACAAATGTACAATCACATCATCCAGCTATCAGGATGTGATGTAACTAACACAAAATGGATTCCTGTATACATAGACTTCAAAAATTCAGATATTTCCTAAAAATGTTTATGCCCATGGCTTACACAGCTGCTAAATGTTAGTTTGGTACATATTTGCGATACAAGTGTCATTTTTCTTGAACAACAGTGGTCCTTTAATAAGGTGGTATTTAAACTGGACCTTGAAAGCGGTGGGGTGATGAATTTTCCTGGGCAGATCGCTCCAGGTAATGGCTAAATAGTTACTTGTGAGAAAGTTCTAGAGCTCCTTCTTTGCTAAAACCAAACTGGAACAGTGAAGAGCCGTCCTGAGCAGTGCGAAGCTGTGGTATAGTAAGAGGCAATAGCAGATCTTCTGCTGGTTCAGCAAGTGCAAAGCACCGGGGTACATTGCGGGGCAGAGGCCATGTGCTACTGGCAGTGTCCTGGAGTGAAGGAAGACTCAATATATTAGCGGATGAAGAGGGATTCTTATTTTATTTTTATAGAAAGGTGATCGAATCACCATAGGAGTAAACTCTGACTATCTACATACATTTTTAGATTTTTTGACCCATAAGCAATGTATAGAGAATTTGCTAGTGGGCCCCATATTATTTTGCACCATGGCCATCGATTCACCAGCTCCGCCACTGATCAGAAGTGAGGGGCTGAGGAGTGAATAGTCTTGAAGCAGGGGGGTACAATTTTATACGTCATTGTTGTGTAATTGTTGACTTTGGGCCCTATTCTATTGCCCAATTCATAAATGTATACACACTTAAAACTGCTCTTAAACTTGCCACATATTCTATTAGCTACTCACAGGGGGTTACTCGCCCACAATCACTATGGGCCAGCCAAACCTGCAAATTTGGCCGTAGAACTCCATTGATTTTAGCACAGATCGAATATTATGAGCTCTGAATAATTTAAGTTATACAAACTCACTATTCTTTTAGACCTGTGGCTCTAGCTCGCAAACAAAGTCTGACCCGCAACTAGAAAAAAGTATCAAGTTTCTGTCAAAAATATTACTAATAGTACTAAATAGGACTCGCAAGGGCTTTATCAAACACTTATTAGAGCAGTAGCAGCTATTACACACACACTACAGTACTTTAAATGCATGGGAAGGCATGAAAATACAAATAGAATTAATTGCACAACAGTCTCAAAACAAAAAAATTGCAATTCAAAAATATTGTTTTTAAATGTTATTTCTGAGTAATATCGATCCTGGGACTCAAGGGTTTAATATATATCATGAAACCTACATGGACTAAAACAGATGCTCTAATGCATTTTATAGAGTGATGCATTGGTAGATTGCAACCCGATAATAAATAATACCTATTGGCACTAATTCATAGCCTCTGATTGCAGATTACATGTAACTTCAATTTTTAACTGACGTCATGATGACGAACTCATGTACTATTGGCTGTGTCTAAGAAGTAAATTATGGGCTTACATTTTGTATGATCATGCCCCTGCAGTATGAAGAGCTGACAGGGTTGGGGCTGAATGGTGTTGCTGGGGGAGTGAATGATGCTACTGGGGGTGATGGGGGGGGAGGGGGTTGGGGTGGTTGGGGGCTGAATAGTTCTGCTGGGGGTGAATGGTGCTGCTGGGGGAGTGAATTATGCTACTGCGGGGTTGTGGCCTGAAAGGTGCTGTTGGGGGCTGAATAGTGCTGATGGGGGTGAATGGTGCTGCTGGGGGAGTGAATTGTGCTACTGGGGGTTTGTGGGCTGAAAGGTTCTGCTGGTGGGGTTGCAGGGGTCCACTGCACTGCACTACAGAAGAGGAACATGTTAACATAAAATATTTTTTACAAGAAAACTTAATAAAAAAAAACAATATATATAAAAAAAATGTTTGCATTGGGGGCCCTCCATTCACTAGCTCCACCACTGATGACTCCCATTGTGAGAGATAATTAATCATGTCGTACAAAGTCAATAGAAAAGAGGGAGCGCCATTACCATGTAATTCATGGCTAAAATAGACAACAAATAATTAATAATTATGGAAATGTATTTGCTTACTGTACATTTATATTAATAACCATTAACACATAATAATTATTAATAAAATCAATAACATGTTCATATATTTTTTTTTCATTTTTGTATCACTATCAATGTTATAAATAATACTATCACAATAATCCCTTAGATTGTAAGTTTGCGAGTTTTCAATTGTGTGTCAGTGTCTTGGAAGCAAGCACTATGTACATTTGTTTATATGCTCAAAAACAGGGCCCTCCATTCTTTAAGGTGTTAAGTTTGTTTTTTTGCCATGTACTAAACCCCTGTACAGCGCTACGGAATATGTTGGCGCAATATAAATAAAGATAATAATAATAATAATAATATAACTATAATATTATTAATAATAAATCATCATGGAAAGACAATTTTTGGGCATGTGAAAAGGGATAGAGAAAGGGCAGGTTCAAGTAGAATTGCTTGTTTACAACAACAACAAAAAGAGACGTACACTTGAGAAGGGTCACTACGTAATAATGTGATCTGTGGGATAGTGCCCACTCAGGAAATCTCCTGAGGCATATCAGAATGTACCCACCTCAAGAGGCAAATGCCAGTTAACTCCCCTACATGGGAGAGTCAGCAATACAAGGTGTTCGTTTCCGCCATAACTGTCTGTTTTCATGGGAAGCTCCTGATCTCCTAGTCACAGTGACCAAGAGGTCCATGCCTTGGTAATTGGGAGCGCTTGTCGACAACCACTACGTAACAATGCTCAATGCCAGGCAGCATCTGCAAATGTAAGTAACATATTAGCATGCATTAAGAAGGGTATAGAAGCAAGGGAAACAAATATAATTATGTTGCTGTTGTTTAGTCCAACTTTCCTGTGATCCTATTGACCGCCGCATGCCAGGCACATCTGTCAGTCATTGCCCCTCTGAGCTCCATCAAGTTCATGTTCATTGCTTCGATTACCTCATCTATCCATCTCCACATCTGTTGTCCTTTTCTTCATGTGCCTTCAATCTTTCCCAGCATCCGAGTCTTCTCTAGGGAATCCTGCCTTCTCATATATGACCAAAATATTTGAGCTTCAGCCTCATGATCATACCTTCCAGTGAACAGTTTGTCAACCAGGTATAGTCAATAGTTGGATCGAGGTCCATATCAGTACATCTGTTTTTTTTTGTTCTGGAACTCCACATCATTATTACTTTTTCCTATATCACAACTGCAGCTTCCGTAAAGCTTTTAGTTAAATGGTACCCTTTCTGTATATGTCATTTCCTAAGTAATCTTCCTTCTTATGCACTTTTCAGCACCATTACATTACAATAGTTGTATGTGTATTCTTAAAAATGTATGGACTCCAAACCTTGAATTTATTTTCCCCAAATACATTTGGACTTTGGTACATTTTGTAAAAACTTTATTGACTACCCCTGACTTAGAGGGACCCTAAGGGATTTACCCCCTAGGATCTCTACCTTGTCGTAGTGAAGACAAATCACGATCCACTGGAGAAGGAACTGGCAACCCACTGCAGTATATTTGCCATGAAAACCACATGGATATGCACAACCAGAAAACACAGACAGATATGCATGGTGTGCTGTGTCCATATGGTCACCAAGAGTCGGACACAACTGAAGGACTGAACAGCAACAACAAAGGAATTTACACAGAACAAAAACAAAAGGCCCCACCTTAGAATGGACACTACTTAATACTGTGCTGTAACGGGAACCTGACAAGTGTCTTTCTAACGTTAATGTGTGGGTGAAAGGGTTAAGGGTAAAACAGCTTATCCAGGCTATCTGTTACAAAAAAAAAACAATTTATTAGATTTACCACCAAGGCAATTTAAAGGCCTAACTCCTTATGGCAGTCTTCAGTTTTTTTATTGTTCAGTTGTTCACTCATGTCAGACTATCCATGACCCTAGGCAAAGCAGCAAGCTAGGCACATCTGTCAGCTACTTCCAATCTCCTTCAAGCTCATATTAATTGCTTCAACTACCTCCTCTATCCATCTCCGCCTCTGTCATCCCCTTCTTCTTGTGCCTTCAATGTTTCCTAACATCAGATTCATCTCTAGGGAATAATAACAAAATAATAAAAAGATATACAATGATATTTAGTTATCAATAAAATAAAATAGGCACAAAACAGAAAATCTTATACTTCAGTGTTTGTTACCAGGCAGGTAGTTTGATTCTGTAGATGGATTTATGGGTAATTGAGATGGTCCTGTCATGCCCACAGCATCTCAGTTGGATTCTTTGCTGTTTCCCTCAAGCAAGACAAAATGACTGAGGCTTAGTGTAACTTTAAGAGTTTTTTTTTTGGTGTAGCCTTACACCTCTCATTATGTTTGATACCCAAACTCTTCCTTTAGGATTTTTGGCTATGTCATTGTACCAAGTGCTTGCTGGCACTGCCTACGTTACTCACTCACAAAGGACATGGCATTGATATGATTGTGTAACCCTTTTACTACACAGCAGCAGCCATTTTAACCTCTTCACGTGTTATTCTTGAAATGTGTCCTGTGGGTTTGTGCCCACTCAGGGTGTTGTCTGTTTTTGTTCACTTGTGCTATTTCAGATGAGAAATCTATTGAGTGTATCGGTCATACTTGTACAAGATTACATATAAAAGCTGTTATTAATTTAATTTAGAGCTACATTTAATAACTTAAAAGTGACTGCACTCGTTAACATCCATCCCAATAAATACTCGTTAATGGGTCACAATGAGAGTGCTATTATCAGCCTAAGTGGTTACTGGTGAAAGATCCACATATAGAATGTCTTTGAGATAATTAAAATGCATAATTAACAGACTGTTATTATTCGTTGAAAAAGCTTAAACATATTTAAAATTAACAGAAATGTCAATGGGGTGGCTGGATAAAATTATTTAGATTATACAGGATGGGATCTACATATAATTATGTTGGCTGTTTAAATTCACACCTGTTGACATGTCCAATTTCATGTCTATTAATCTAGTACACAAAGTAAAATTAGCAGAAAAGATAATATAGTAAATTTTACATATGGTACATGTAAATGGGCGTGGTGGATGTAAAAAGGGAGGGAATTTCATGGTGGTGATTTGGTCAGGCAATGGAATCAATAGAGAGGTGGGGTTATAGAATATGTAAACTTATGCAATTGGGAAGGAAAAAATAACCAAGTAATTTATAATCTTAATGGTGCAAATCTGTGGGTATCAGAGATAGAAAGGGATTTGGGGGTGCTTGTCGACCACCACCTGTGTAACAGTGCTTAATGCCAACAAGGGAAACAAACATAATTCTTGTTGTTGTTCAGTCATTTCCAACTCTCCGTGACCCTCTGGACCGCCACACGCCGGGTACAACTGTCATTCACTGCCCCTCTGAGCTCCATAAAGTTCATGTTCATTGTTTCAATTACCTCATTTTTCCATCTCCACCTTTGCAGGTCAGCTTTTATTCTTTTCATGTGCCTTTAATCTTTTCAATGATCAGAGTCTTCTCTAGGGAATCCTACCTTCTCATGATATAACCAAAATATTTTAGCTTCAGCCTCGTGATCATACCTTCCAGTGAACAGTTTGTCTTGATTTCCTGAAGTACTGATTTATTGGATCTTCGTACAGTCCAAAGGACTCTAAGCAGTTTTTGCAAACACCACAACTCAAAGGCATCAATTCTATGGTGCTCAGCCTTCTTTATGGTCCAGCTCTCACATCCATATGTTACTACTGGGCATACCATAGTTATAACTATGCAGACCTTTGTTGATAGTATAATTTATTAACTTTTAACTGGCTTGTCTAAGCTTGAAATAACTTTTTTTCCCTAAAAGCAAACGTCTTTTAATTTCATGGCTTCAGTCACCATTTTAAGAGATCTTGGATCCAATGATAATAAAATCTGACATTGCCACTTCTTCCCCATCGGTTTGCCAGGAACTGAGATTGCTGTTTGCCTTTATCTTTGTCTTTTTAGTATTGAGCAGCAGGCTAGCTTTTGCACGCTCTTCTTTTACCCTCATCAATAGGTTCGATTCTGACCGTGGCTTATTGGTCGACATACAGATTCTTTGGGAGGAGGGTGGGATGATCTGGTACTCCCATCTCTTTAACAACTTGCCACATTTTGTTGTGATCCACACAGTCAAAGGCTTTAGAATAGTCTATGAAGCAGAAGTAAATATTTTTCTGGAACTCTCTTGCTTTGTCCATTATCCATTAGACATTGGCAATTTGATATCTTGTGCCTCTTCCCCTGCGGAACCCAACTTCTACATCTAGCAGTTCCGGGTCCATATTTTGTTGCAGCTAAACTTGTAGGATCATAAGCATTACCTTGCTGGAATTAGTGCAATTCGTTTTGATAATTGGAACACTCTTTGGCACTGACGTTTTTGGGATTGGGATGTAGACTGACCTTTTCCAGTCTATTGACCACTGTTGAATTTTCCAAATTTGTTGGTATAAGCAAGTAACACTTTCACATCATCATCTTGTAGACTTTTGAATAGTTAAATTAGGATTCCATCAACTGCTGCAACCTTATTATCAGCAAGACATCCTAGGGCCCATCTCACTTCGCTTTCCAAGATGTCTGGCTCATCACTGTTGTTAAGATCCTTCCTGTATAGATTGTCAGTGTATTCCTGCCACCTCTTCTTTATCTGCTCTTCTTCTGTTAAGTCCTTACCATTTTTGTCTTTTATCATGCCCACTCAGGTTAGAAGAAAAAATACCGTACTTACAGTATGACAGTAGGAGGCAACTAAAAAGTGTATTTGTGTACATTGCTAGCAGCTCATGTTATACTACTACCTGGTAGTTATGTGTGTTTTATAGAGTGGTCTTGAAAGGCTCCAACTCCACGGATAATGCATCACTTAGATGGTGGAGAGATCTTGAATTCATTATTTAAAAGCACAGTAAAAGTTTAATAAACATTTTTTGTCTTGTCAAGCCCTACCCAGCTAATGTTTAGAGAGCCCTTTATAAGACCACTAAAGGTGATCTTTAAGAAACAAATGTCAGGGTCCTACGTTCAGAACTTTTAAGTAGTAAATAATAGAACAAACAAAAAATGTATTTAAAGAAAAAGTTTATTTCTTCATGATAATAATTACACTGAGAATTGATGTTTTCTTTATATAGACTGGAGCTGAATACTGAATACGGATTAACACATTTCCCCAAACTCTGCCACAAGTTGGGTTGTGCACTATTAATGCATCTAGATTTTGAAAAAAAAGGGTTTGAGTCACAGCCCAAAATTTAAATTTTTTTAAACATAGCTGATTGAACAGCTGATTATGCTGATTCTATTTAAATTGACATAAACATATGTGTAATTGATTGCTATTAAACAAATTTAAATGAGCATTTGATATTTGACCTTGAGCAAGATGAGATTTAAGTAGAAAATACTTTTAAAAATCATCCTACCTAACAGGGCCTCTTATCTCAGTGCATTAATTAATCCCCTCGGTGAGGGTAACTAGGAGGACAATTTGCTCAGTTATGTTGAATCAATGACAGAATAATGATAAATGCTTTAATATTTGTTGTGCTGATTCAACCAACTGGGCATGCTCTTCTTGCTGTTCACTGTAACTTTATGGGTGATCATGGGTGATCTAAAGCCATTAGACAATAAGTTTGTTTGATGTGTGCAGCCTCTGGGTGCAAGACCTGTATTTGTGGATTTATTTTTGCACAATAAGATGTGGGGTATTTGAAAAATATTTTTAAAAATATTTTTTGTTTTATCATATAAAATATGTAAGAGAAAAAAAAAATCGCCTTTGGTTACAAATACTAATAGGGGTTGTAGGTGGGCATACATTGGGAGTTGGACTGACAGAATATATGGAGTTCATCTGGTGATTTCCTTCCATGGTGATCAGATTTTAGTGAGTTAGGATTATAGGAATGCTGGAGGAATTCATCAAGCTTTTCCTTAATGACTTGGCAGTGGGGGGGGGGGGGGGGGGAGGGTATTTGTAATAGTCATGCAAATGTTTAATAATAGCGAGAACCAGAATGGGGCAATAAGAGGGTTCTATACAGAGGAGGAACAACCACCGGTTCTACCAGTGAAGCAGCACCAAACCTCTCACCTCAAGAGACCACTCATGGCCCTCCGAGTCCTCATAGTCTTTCTGGCCCCTGACAGCCCTTTCAGTCCTCTCTTACTCAATGTGGCCCCTGACGGTCCTCCCCATTTCCATGTCTCTCTTCATCTCCGTACACCTGTCTCTCTCTATCTCTCCTTTTGACCCTTTTTCTTCCCATTTTACCTTTCACTCACCCTCTTGTCATTTACTCTCACCCTATCTCTCTATCTCTCACCCATACTCTCTCCCACTAATCTCTCACCTCTCCTCTACCTCTTCTAACCCGCTTCCCATTTCTTCTCCCATTCTCCTTTTTTTACCTCTCTCTATCATCCCCTTTTTATCCCACTCTCGTCTCTCTTTACACCTTTTTCCCACCTCTCCATCACACCCGCTTCTACACCCCCTTCTCTCCTTTCTAATTTCTCCCTTTCATTTCTTTCCTCCTATCTCCTTTACTCTCCCTCTCTTCTTTCCCCTATATATATATATATATATATATATATATATATATATATATATATATATATATGTAAATGTATGTAAATGTATAGACAAATATATGTTTATGTAGATACAGTATATATATATATATATATATATATATATATATCATATATACTCGAGTATAAGCCGACCCGAGTATAAGCCGAGGCACCTATTTTACCACAAAATACTGGGTAAAATGAGTGACTCGAGTATAAGCCGAGGGTAGGAAATGTGCTGCCCCCTGTGTCCCCCTCTCTCTCCCGTGTCTCTTCTCCCCTCTCCCTTCCCTGTGTCTCTTCCCCCTCCCTTATCACCCTCCTCAACCTCCCTCCTCATTCTCAACCTCCCTTTCTCAACCCCACTCCTCATCCTCAACCTCCCTCCTCATCCTCAACCCCCCCTCATCCTCAACCCCCTCATCCTCAACCCCCCATCCTCAACCCCCCCATCCTCAACCTCCCTCCTCATCCTCAACCTCTCTCCTTATCCTCAACCTCCCTCCTCATCCTCAACCCCCTCCTCAACCTCCCTCCTCATCCTCAACCTCCCTCCTCATCCTCAACCCCCTCCTCATCCCCCTCCTCACCCCCCCTCAACCTCAACCCCCCTCCTCAACCTCAACCTCCCTCCTCCTCATCAACCCCCTCCTCAACCCCCATTCTCAACCCCCATCCTCAACCCCCCATCCTTATCCCCCTCCTAACCCCCCACCTCAACCCCCCTCCTCAACCTCCCTCATCCTCGTCAACCCCCTCCTCACCCCCCCTCAACCTCAACCCCCCTCCTCCTCATCAACCCCCTCCTCACTGTCTCCCCTCTAAATACCTCCCCCTCACTTACCTGCTTCTTCTCCGGCCTCTGCTCCGTCTTGACCCCGGCGCGCATGTGACGTCACATGCGCGCCTCGTCATTAGCATATACCGGGAGGTATTTAGAGGGGAGACAGTGAGGAGGGGGTTGAGGGGGTGGTTGATGAGGAGGGGGGAGGGAAAGAGACACAGGGGGGTAGAGAGACACGGGGGGGATTGAGAGACACGGGGGGGTTAGAGAGACACGGGGGGGTTAGAGAGACACTAAGGGTAGTGACTCGAGTATAAGCCGAGTGGGCCCTTTTTAGCCTTAAAAAAAGGGCTGAAAAACTCGGCTTATACTCGAGTATATACGATATATATACATATATATATATATATATATATAGATATATATATATATATATATATATATATATATACAGTATACTGTATATACTGTGTGAGTTGACTCCTGGGGTGTCCCAATTTTTTTTTGTTTCACCAAGGAGCTCCATGCACTAGCTCCGCCACACATGATAACAGTACTAAACAACATATACACAATACACCTGGCATACTCTCAGAGCAGAGTTCTCAATCAGATATTAGGCCAGCTGAGCTAGTCGATACCTGATGAGAATTTATCCCACTGACTCAGGATTTCACAGAACTTCTCACAATGTCATAAATATTTCTCCACAATTAATTTAATAAAAAAATCAACCTACGTTCAAAAATGTTAATGAATCAGCTTCCTGGTTAAGTGGTAATCGTGGGTTAGTGGCATTCCAACACCATTTACCATCATATTTCTGCTGCCCTAGGCCAGGTCTGTGGTTCAAGTGGGGAAGATTATGGTTTACTAAAGAGGTAGAGGAAAGTAACAGAGTAAAAGTGTGAAGGAATGATGGAGAAGGAGAGAAGGTAAATTGGAAAGGGAAGAAAGGTGGTACATGTGAAGGCAGGGGTTGAGGGTAGATGAAAGGGACTGCTTCGGACATTTTTATTTTATAATAATGTTATGAATTTACCCCTTTTGGATCACTACCTTGTCGTGGTGAAGGAGCTTGCGTATCGTAGTAAAGCTGGGAATTATACCATGTAGGGTCGCTCAAGATAGGCAGGTCGAGTTACTCTTACCCCCAGTAAGGTAGGAATTAGAGGTATGTCTACTAGGGATTCTTGAGAAAACCCTTCCCCCCCTAAAAACAAGCTCCTACGGTACTTCTATTTAACTACCAAGAGCCATATAGCAAAGAACTGGAAGTCTGATAAACTTGATCTGTCAATGGTCAAGACTCTATTCCTCAGTACATGAAGATTTGGGACCCATGGCTGGAGAGTAGAGAGGGACAACCATTGCATTCACACAATTAACATATCTTGGTGTGGAGGGGAACAGGGGCTTGGTGGTCATGATTGGGGCCTGGAACCTGGAAAGGAGACCCTCTATTTCTAGAGGAGAAACCGCTCTGACAAGGTTGGAAATTTCATTACTAAATTGTTAATATTTGTTTTGTTTGAAATTGTTTCATTTAATTTAGGGAAACTAAACGGGTTATGCAATCACTACGAACAAGATAATGTAGTCATACAAATTGAGTTTACTTTAATAGAAATTTAACAAATAAGAAAAAGACAGTAAGATTTACTTAGATAATGTCGATATCACATTTAATAGTTGTCAAACTGCGCGTTGTCATCACGCTTGCAAGCCTCGCATAGCGAGGCGAGCCGTTAAGGCACGAGCTTGCAAAAAATACGACTTTAACGGCCAAACCACAAAATTGGAAAAGACGACAAAAACACACAAATATGTCTCAAATTCACTTACACACTTACACATAGCACAGGGGGAGAACCAGGGAGCCTGTGAGACTCTAACACTTACACCAACAACGCCAGGCACGCAGGTCTTTGAAAATAAAACCAACGGCAGTCAGCGCGCGCCATGCAAAGATTCAGCAGAGACACCGAGGAGAAAGACACAGGGAAGGGATGTGGGGGATGGTGGAAAGAGACACATGGTGCTCAGAGGGGGCAGAACATTGCATTGTGTGGCAAACAGCATTGTCAGGCTTCAAACTGTATTGCCATTATTTTTGACAGGCAAGTTGCTAGGTGCAAATAATCACTGTTTAACCCCCAGATAGAAAAAGGACAAGATGGAGAAGACAGATAACTTAAAGTGTTAGATAATAAGATATCACACTGTGTATTGCATCTCTATTCATTTGTTGCCATAAATATCTGTGATGTTTATATAACTGACTATTTGTCTAATAAAAATGTATTGAAAAAATAAAAAAAAGATGGGCAGGTCATAGCAGAGAGGTCGGACAAATTGTGGTCCACTGGAGAAGAACTGGCAACTCCCTCCAGTATCTTTGCCATGAAAACCATATGAATAAGCACAACCAGAAACACAGACAGATGTGCCTGACATGCTGCATCCATGTGTTCACCAAGAGTTGGATAGGACTAAAGGGCTGAACAACAACAAGGTTTATTTAATTATTTTTTTCTGTCCAGGATAATTTCATTTAAAAATTCCACTTTCCTAGCTTTTTATGTACCAACCAACTAACAGTCTTTCAGCTTCTAGAACCATCCCTTTTCTTCCTGTATGCTTCTGTGCATGCTGCCAACTTTCACATCTGGGACCTAGCACACTACTCTGGGATCTAAGGCTAAGCTATATAGAGAGAAGGGGCAGTTTCAGAAGCTGGCAGGCTGTTAGTTAGTTACCTTGTTAATAGAAAGAGAAGAACATTTCATATAATAAATACATTGAGGAAGAAACCGGTATTAAATAAAAATAATTAGAATATATACATAACATGTAAAAAAAAAACTAAAGATCCCCTTTAACACAGAGAGTCTGGGACAAACAAAGTAAAAGGGTTAAAGACATGGTGGGAAAAAATTGATAGATGAGAGAAAAGACTAAAGGGATCCGGACAATGAGAACAAATGAGGAATAAACAGTAAAAATCGGAAGCCCTCTTGGTAGACACTCCAAGGCATCATTAGCCTTTTCGGAAACCCAACCATGAGGTCTTCTCAGTGATAATAACGATCTTCTACTAACATGTTATTATTATTTTGTTGAAGAGCACTTTGGCCTTCTTTTAGAGAAATGCATTCTTTAACTTACTACAAACTTCAGCGTAGGAGGAATCTCGTTGAAGCTTTGTTACTATCTCACCCAGATGGTAGTGGCCATTTGTCCCTTGCTTCTACTGTTGTGAAGATTACTTTTAGCACAGTCTGGTACGACCTGTCCTTGATTTAACTAAATACAGCTGCCGATTAATTTAAAACCCACCCAACAGCTGTAATTAGTCAGTCGGGATAGGGTTAACTAGGAATTGAGCTGAGATATGAGAACTCTGTGTGCATGAGGTGCTGGGGCAGAGCTTTGTTGGGACTATTTGGAATGTTTCAGTGAATAAAAATAGAGCTTTTAAGCTATTGTTAATAAAATTATGTTTAGATATGCACTCCCCCGTTTTTAAACTCCAACACTTATACATACCAAAATCAATGCACACCACTTACAACAATAATATTTAATATTCTTTTTCTTAGAGTGAAATTGAAAACGTTGGGAATTTTTTTGTGTGAAAAACTTGGCTTTTAGCATAGACAAGCGAATGTGTATATCTGTGGAGTAAGATCTGTTGGCATATGTCCCAAGATATGGAATGACCAGACAGGGACACATATACATTAGCTAGTGTTACCGCCATTTAATATGATATGTAAATTAAATTTTAGAGATACACACATGTAATATCTGTACAATGCTTCACATAGACATATATTTTGCTGAACTAACAATCCATGTTTCTGTCTGAGAAACCGGAGAAAGGGAGACACGAGCCAAGCTGGAAAACCGGGTTATGCACTTAAACTTGGGATTCTCCTTCAAAAGAGGGATATTTGGGAAACTATGAACCCGATTTAATTGCAAGCCAGCATGATCTCGGGATACAAGCTTGCGGGTTCCCGTTCGTCTCCGATTCCGGTGCTATTCAATTGAACAAGCCCGCAAGTTATGGGACAAATGCAAGGCCGTACCCACCCGTTTCTAAACAGCCAATAGAAAATGAGACTGCCATCATTACGATAGTAAATCATGGAGGTTACATGTCAATCAATTAGGTTTAGGGGTCCGATATGAGATGGGACTTGCAAACCCTCAAAATATGAAATTATAAAAATTAATGCCAATACTGTTCTAGTCCATATGGGTGGCCTGATATGTATTAACTCATTGATTCCTCAGATCGATATAACCCCGAAATGACACATAAAATAATTTGATTTTTTATTCCCGATTTGCGAGCTTGAGACTGTTGTGCAATTAATTCTAATGCCTTTCATTGCTTTTCCCATTATTTACATTGCAGTATTGATTTTTTATTTGCATTTACAGTGCTGCGGACAGGGGTTAAACCCCCTTACAGGTCCTCTCTAGTACTCATAGGATTTTCTCCTACATTTTCCGTTGACGGGTATGAAAACATTTGCAGGCTTGGGGAATTGTAGCAATCGAATAGCGATTTACGATTTTTGCCATCGTAACTCTTGCGGATGGGAAAGATCAAAGGCATCGGGAGGCTGTAAGTTCCTGGTTTAACAACCCCAAGTATTTTGAGGCTCTAACCCATAAACAGTTCGGATCCCGCAAAAAGATGCCAATTGAATAGCAAATTAACTTACGGCCTCACTTACGGGCTCCAGTAACTTACCTGCCCATATTCAGTTGCAACAGTTTCAGAGCGATTCAATTGAACAAGCCAGCAATTTACGGGCTGAAAGCCTAAACCGTAATCAATGCACCCATAATTAGCATTTCAGAGTGTCATCATAATCAACTACGAACTACGCAAGGCCATTTAGAAACAGCCAATTGTAAATGAGACCGTCATCATGGCGTCAGTAAAACATGGAGGCCAAACGTCAATCAATTAGCGTTTAGACGTCCCATATGAAGAAATATAAATTTGACTGGAACTCAAATAGTATTGTAGGAATTAAACTAACCACTAACCCAATTAAATTAGTTACTGATAACTTCTTCCCACTGTTGGACGAGATTAAGAAATGCACAGAAGCATGGAAAGAGATAATCCTGACCCAAAAAATTATAAATCTTTTTCTGAACAGAGGTAAGAAAGCACATTTGGGGAATGAAAACATTAAAAGAAAACTTGAGAGAGGAGGTTTATCCTCCCTATCAATATTAAATCTACATGAAGCTGAGTCATCTATATGGCTGGAGTTCATGTGAAATTACTGCTTAATGGAAAACAATTGAAGAGGATATAGTGGGGAAGTACCCAGCCAGTTCTTTCCTCTGGTTTTCTAAACTAGATTTGACATTATTTCAGGGGATTATTTCTTTACTTAAATTTTGGTATAAATATAAGACACTAAATATCACGCATAGACCCTCCTTAGTAGCTCCAATTGCAAAAAACTAAAGAGAAAGAACACCTATAGATCATACCAGTCTAACATCTTTAATGTAAGTATGTTTTCTAATAAGTGACAGTGCACATCATCCCACAACCAAAAAAGCTATCCCCATAGGGGTCGGTATTCCATCAATTTTGAGAAGGAATTGCTCACAGGAAGAAAAGTTCAAAATACAGGCCTTGGAACTTAAGGAAAGGTTAAAACTGAGAGGATATTCAAACACAGTATTGAAAAGGGCATACTACTGAGCTTTAAACAAGCCAAGATAACTATTATTAAATCCTAAACAGAGATTGAATGTACAACAACCTATAAGGTTTATCTGTACATATAACCAACCAACAGTGGAAACAACTCAATGGAATATTAAATAAACATATTGCAGTTCTTAGATCAGACCCTGTAGTTCAAGAACTTATAGGTGATAAAATTGTTATAGGGTGGAGACGAATTTTTTGGATTATTTGATTAACAGCCATTTTGACAACAAAAAGCAGTTGTTGGGTTCATTACCAGATGGAACATATCCATGTGGCTGATGTAAAGTATGTAAATAAATGAAATCAGAGACCACAATATATGACAGACTGAATAGAGAAATCAAAATTAGAGGCTTCTACAACTGCAGTACTAAAGCGTTTGTATATTGCTTAATATATCTGTGTGATTTTAAGTATGTAGGGATGACCACTAGGGAATTGAGAAAAAGACTTGGGGAGCATGTATCCAATATAAGGAATGCACGGTCAGACATTGCTAAACACAAAAATCCTACATCAGTGGCAAGAAATTTTATGACAGTCCACAATAGTAAACTGATACTGGAATGTAGAGTTCTATACAGAATAAGATTAGGTATAAAATGAGGTAATCTGGAACAAGAACTCCTTAAAATAGAAACCAAATGGATCACATTATTTAACTCTGGGGTTCCTTATGGATTAAATGAAAATAATAATTTCACGCCATTTTTATAATCTCATTTGTATCGTTAAGCTATTATGATATCAGACTTATCACTATAGGAGGATGGCAATAGCCCTATCCCGTAAATATTCTGGTTTTAAGTATCTTTCCATCGGCTACATTACCTTAAAAATAACTGTCCTTTTAGGGTGACAATAGTAGTAATAGCTTTCATGTGTATAGTCCTTAGTCATCTAGAATTGTTACATTGGCAGATACGAAATAAGTGTGATTATCTAGACAGACTTTCTCTATAAGAGAGGTCATGGTAAACTTATATATATAGTCACTTTATTCTCCTTATATTAATACCTTGAATTGAGACTATTCAGGTCTGTTTATACAATGTTATACATTTAATAGTATAATATGTTGAGCGTTTAAGTCAACATAAGATGATAGTTCTCATAAATACAATGATTTCAGTATTTTAGAATCTACAGGATATGGTGTATTAAGACATCTGTGTACAAACTGTACTGTATCTCTGCGATATCGGAATACAAATAGTATTTAGTACTACGTTCTGGCAATTACCATAAGCCACTATAGTCTGTATATGGATGGATGAAAGGAACATATCATATATCATTCAGTAATTTTACTATAAAATTATGATATGTATATGTCTATATATTGGAGTGTTTCCTAATCTACCATCATTTATATATTTATTTCCAGATATGCAAGACTTTCCTTTCAGTATGTGATGAAGTAATGATTATGCAGCACAAAAAACATAGAAGCAATACTCTGCATTATCCTCAGACCTTGGATGGTTAATATCTGAATCCATTCCCCCTTCCCATCACTATAAAGGACTGGCAAGATGCCCACTTCCAACAGGTCCTTGAGAAAGCGCTGTGACGCGAAACGTGCGAGTCAACATGTTTGTCTCGCAGCTCTGACGTCCCCGGCGTTATCTGAGAACATTGGTGTCTCTCGGCGTACCATGCTGGATATTCTGTTTGCAGACTACTCTATAATATGATAAGTCTTTTTCTAACTATATATGAATGTTGATGCTATCTTTTGATTGTATTATCAGGTCATTTATGTGTATAACCTCTATAGTATTTGTTTGGTAATAGAGGGTGAGCCTGGGATAGTTATCATAGCGAGAGGGCACTAATTGAAAGTGTTGTGCCTTTAGTTAGCAGCAGAATTAATATATATAATACTTGTATTTGTTTATCGATCTAGAATAGATCATTATTTTAAACTATCATTAGACTTGTTAGTAAAGGTTACTTTTGTATACAACATATTGCTATTTAGAGCACCGTAGATTATACATTTAACATATAGCGATATATTATCAATTCCTGGTAATATATTAATTTGGCTCAATATCCTAGTACTTTTTAACATATTGGTCTTCATTATACAATGCACTTTATATAAGTATTGGCTATTCAAATATTTGTATTGATTCATATTGCACTTTGTATGAGCACACTGTGCATTTTGTCAGCTATGCTGTTTCTGTATTTGCACTTTAGTTTCTGTAGAGTAGGTCAGCTTTCACTGCTTAGGTAAAAGGGTAATTTGTGGATCCCCAATTCCACCATTAGTATTAGTGTATTTAGCACTTTTTTTTTTTTTTTCATTTATATATAATTTTTTTAGATAGTTTATTTAGCATTAGTGTAAAGGAGTAAATGGTGGGCTCCGCTACCACCAAACTATCTTAGGGATCTATACAACGAAGGTATCTATCACTTATCAACTTTATATAAGTTAATCATAGACCAACTGTTGGTACTTTAATATTGAATGAATGCCGGTGATGGTCACTTCTGCGAATATATTTTTTTAATGTTTTTATATTATGTATTGTTGATTGAATTGTGTATAATAAACTATTCGATTTTATTATATTATTTTGTTTGATTACTATTGAATTGATATTTTTATATTGTCCACTTACATTAAAGAGGTTAAACTGGTATGATATATAGGTGTTCTTTCTCTTTAAGTTTTTTGCAAATAGTTTTACACTTTTTCATACTAGTAGGTACATATGATATTTACAATTAGGTATTTACCCCTATTTTTACTTTTGATTTACTAAGTACCGCCTCCCCACAGTATACTGTCTCTCTTTGTATACACCGTTGGAGATCTTGATGAAAGAGACCAACACTTCCCTATCAATAAATGGAAATCCACAGGATTTAAGTTTAAAGGTGATTTGTTTATTAACAACTCATTTGTTTCTGAAAAACACTTGTCATCTAACCCTCAAAATATAAGATTTTCCTGGTTGTATGGAGCCGTAAAAGCTAAGGTTCAGTTGTTGGGTTATAATCTAAACAACATTTTGCAATACCTACCGTTTGAAGTGTAATTATTTGCTCTCTGGGGTAAGAGATGTGGGGAACTTAGAGAATGGTCAAAATGGGAAAGAGATCTAGCCATGATTTGGCCAGAGGAGAGTTGGTTTAAAGCATGTCGATTGGTAAAGAGATGTTCAATTTTTATGTCATACAGGGAGACATTTTACAAAGTTTCCCACAGATGGTACTTAGTACCAACAATGTTGAATAAAATGGACACAAGCTCTTCTAACTTGTGTTGGAGAGAATGTGGACAGGAAGGGTCAAATATGCATATATGGTGGGAAGGCACCATGGTCCAAAGCTTTTGGGAACATTGTGTGAAGAATTTATCAAGAATCATAGGTTTGGTGGTTTCCTGCAAGCCAGAATTTTGTTTGCTGCACTTATTTCCAGATAATCTCCCCTTAGGAACCGATTTAGTGATCTCCCACACAATGTTGGCTGCCAAATGGCTCCCAACAAGGCGTTGAATATCAATTCACTTAGTATCCTGGCAGGAATTAGAAAAGGCTATACTAAATGATAGAGAGATAGAACATTCTCCCTGTTTTTGGAATATAAAAAAAAAAATACAATGATTAAATGGAGAAAATAGGATTTATATAGTGAAGAGGATCAGAGGTAGAATAAAAGAGGTTTTTTATTTTTTTCTAATTTTAAATGTTTTCGTCAGATATAATCACAATCAACCCGTTTGTCTGTGTAATTGTATGTATACGATTGGTAGATATTAAATGATTATAAACTTTGCAATACTCATTTTCTGAGCTTAAGAAAAACTATCTAAGATATCTCTTCTTAGAATGGATGTGAATTTTAACTGTGTACAGTGTTTACATGTTGTTTATTTATATTTTGTATGTTAAAACAAATACTCAATAAAACTTATGAAATTAAAGATAATGAATAAGTACACAATTATTTTTATACATTAAAGCTTACATCTAATTGAAATAACACATTTTCAAACCTTGTGATGGATTTCTACCAAATTAATACTTAACTTAAATACTTGTGAGGTTCATATTTGAGATTTGTGTAGATCTAATTATAGAAATCAAATACTTGTTACATATCACAGTTTCCATAATTTCAATGTTTCCATATTATTATGATAATATAATTTTAAGATATCACACCATGGCTAAAATTTGAATATCAAATAAAAAAGTTGTGTGGATAAAACTATTATTTTTTCGTAGCTTGACAGTGTATGTTATATTCTTTGTACATTTATACTATAATGTAAGCACTATATTGTTATATACACCTATGTAATATATCATTTGAATGTATGGTGTATGTTATTTCTCAATGTTGTAAAAACCTGAATTTTGTGGTTAACTGTAACTGTATCATTAAAAATTATTTTGTTAAAGAAGTCCCATATGCGATCAGACTCGCAATCCGGCAATGTACATAGTACAAATGAATGACGATACTGTTCTAGTCCATGTGGGTGGGCTAATATGTATTAACTCCTTGATTACTGAGATCGATATAACATGGAAAGGAAAAGTAAAAAAAAGCTTGAGACTGTTGTGCAAATAATTCTAATGTCTGTCATCGCTTTCCATGTAAGTGCAGAATTGATTCTTTATTTGCATTTACAGTGCCACGAACAGGTGTTTAACCCCCTTGTTAGTCCTATCTGGTACTGTAGGATTTTCTTCTACATTTGCCATTTATGGGTGTGAAAACATTTGCAGGCTTGGGGAATTGTAGCAATTGAATAGTGATTTGCGATTGTAACATTTACGGGCTTGACAATTTTGACAACTGCAGGGATTTTCAGCCTGTAACCTGCAAATCGTTTGTGGGTAGCTAAAAGCGCCAATTGAATGGCAAATTAGTTTATGGGCTACATTAAGGGCTCCAGTTACTAACAATTGCTCAACTGAATGGGGTTCTAAGAGGGACAGAGGGATTTATCCTGAAAGAAAATGACTGGGAGGTATGTTATAGCTAGTTTTTAATCCATAGGGTGTGTGCTTTCAGATAATATATTACTTTATATGTCTAATTTCACGTCCTGGGTGATTTGTCCTTATGAAGTATAGTTTGGGTTTTTTTTGGATGCAAAATATCAGCCATGAAATTCCTTATGGTCAAAATTTTATTTTACATCTTTTTGACAAAGTATCATATATGTTTATTTTATTTTTTGCTAGAAAAGGTGACATTAATATGCATTTTGGCAAAAACCCATAAAAAGATTAGCAAATATTAGATTTTTTTTTTAAGATGAGACATGCTGGAAATTGTTAGTTTCTCTTGGGTCTTTACTTTCATTCTATAAGTAGAATTAAAAGTTGTGTTGATTTTATGGGATCATTTTATCTGGCTAGGCCAGGCATAGGTATATTGTTTGTTTTTTGTTGTTCAGTCATTTCTAATTATCTGTGACCTTATGGACCGTAACACACCCGGACATCTTTATGTCCATGGTCATGGTGGTCCACTTGGTATTCATGGCAGAGATACTGGAGGGGGTTGCTGGTTCCTTCTCCATTGGGCCACAGCATACAGCTCCTGGTATTCCTAGGTGGTCTCCCATCCCAGTACTGACCAGACCTAACCCTGCTTCAGGGTAGTGTGACCTCTTGGTTCCCTTACTGGAATACAACCCAGGTCAACAGCGGTGAAAGCACCGAATCCTATTCAATGGTCCACCAGGGAACCCTATATTGGTTTTAGCAAGTCATAAAATACTTTAAAATTAGTATAAATCTGTGCATAAGTGCACAATGAAAAACATATGTAATATTAAGGATTTATGACATTATATTTTATATAATATACCTCTAATGCAATTATGCCAGTAATTCATAGATGTAAGCAGAGTTATTTATTAATTATTTTATTAACTGCTGTGTTATTGCTGAATTGCTTGTTAAGAGAGCACCCTTTGTTCATTAATTAATTAACATAATACATCAGTCTTGGCGCCCTACCTTTCTTTTCTGCCATATTTGCTCTCACAAATCCATTAGAGCTTTGCCAATGAAAGGCAACTCCAGATACTTTGCACACAATCATTGCCAAATTAATAAATAAATTTAATAAAACCATCTTTAATTAAGCGTACTAGAAAGGTTTTATTGCAATTTATTGAGAACATTTCCAACAGGTCAGTGATCCATGTTTCTGCATCAAGACAAATAAAACACAGAGACAGAATTTAAAATATGTATTGTTTAACCCATATAATTAATCCTTTACAAAATGAGGGCAATATTTAGTCTTGGTGGTTGCCAGCCATGCAGAAGTGCCCTTATCTCCCAAAATACAGCAGCACGGGTCACAGTTGTGCAAGATGGCAGCTTGCAAGGGAGAATGGAGGGATAAAGCAGGAGCTTCTAAAAACTGATAAACTGTTACACTGTGGGCTAAATTAGTGCAATTTTTGAAAATTGTCTTGAGGAGGATTAAATGAATCAAATAACTTAGTTAAAACATTTATAAAAAAATGAAAAAAAAAAATCCTAAAAGTCACTTTAACATATTTTGGTAAGTAAATAATATCACTAATATATTTCTCTAAGTGGCACATTATTCTAATTAATGACACAGTGTAGTAATTAATTTCTATGCTTGCCAAAATAATTAAACCCTATATTATCTACAGATTAATTTGCATATCATAGCACTCATTGAAAGGGGTCACATCCCAAGATCATTTCAATTAAAAACAATCTCTACCCCAATGTACGGTCATTAATGATCCTATAAAGAATGCAAAATCCCATAAATGCATCTTCAAAATAGGTTCCCTTTAAAAAGCTATAATTAAATCTGACAACACTGGTTTAATCAGATTTCTTATTTAGATGAGATTCATGTTTACAGCCGCAAGAACAATGCAAACTGTACAAACACAACATGAGGAAAGTGTTTGTTTTTATTAATATTGTGTAACCATGACCCCATATTAATACGAAACGAGTTCCACAGACATTCCTTAAGTGTTTTAAAAATTCCAATCAAGATTATGTTCTGTAATCATCAACCTTAAAGCAAGAACTTGCAGAGATGCCTCATGCTTGGGATAATTTCTTGGTATGTGGGTGTTACTATTGCCAGTAATGAGCTGTGACCCAGGTGACTTCTAGTGAGGACAGGTGAGTGAGGTCATCAAATGCAAAAGGAAGTAGTGGGATGCAACCCATGGTATATTGAACTATACTTAATACTCAGCTTGATTCTCTTATCCGTTGTGTGCTCATATATACTAACAAATGGTAGCGTGCAACTCGCACTAGGTAGAATAGTCATCAACCAGTTCAATTCAAGCAGCCCCTAAAAGGCCTCATAATGTGATGTTCACCTAGGTTGGGTTTGTCCTACAAGTTAAAGTATATGTAAATTAGTTTAATGGTATATATTGGTAAACAATGATATTGAATCTCTCTTTAAGACCACGAGTTACCAGTTCATGTGGATCCAGCATTTAGGGGAAATTCAGACTTGCCCATCCAACCTTGGAACTAGTCTCCGTGCTGGTGTCCACGTGAAACTGCCAGTTTTGAGAAAGAACAACAAGTTTGGAGAAATCTTCAAGAGGTGATGTAGATCCTGCAGTAGTCGGGGGTGCTTTCTACGTGCATGTTGTAATATCCTTCTGTTTACCGCAAAGAGGATTACAAGACTGAAAAACGTTGTGTTTATTGCGATAGGATTTTTTTACATTTTTTTGGTGTGTATATATTTTTGTATGCTAATTAAATAATTAATAGATTAATATACTTTACCTATTTGTAAGTAATATATGCAGGAACATTGTGCTGAAGATCTGTTTTGATGTTCCTGCAGCATACACTGTAGGTTTGCAGTGTTGTGGAGCTGAGGTGTAAGCGATGTGTGCACTGTAAATAGGCTGCGTGCGCGAGGGGAAACCGTTAGTGTAGCTGGGTACTTCCGCATTCTGTAAGTTAGTGTTGTAAAATGGCGGCGAATGTGTATGTGGTACACAGGTGTGGATGATTTAGCGTCCTTGCTAGAAGTGTATCTTGTACCTCGTACGGCTTTTTTTGAAAAGCTGTATGTGCTTGGTGGTGTTTTGTGGCTTTAGGGTCGTGTAACCTCGTTTTCATTTTTTTTCGGCGGCCATTTTTTCTCTCGTTTAGGGGATTTTCGTGTGTCTAAACTCAGGGATTTGGACGTAAATTGAGGTGTAACTTCACTTGCAGAGGTCCTGGGTGCCTTGCTGTGGGTAAGATTTAGCCAATATCATTACTGAATATTGATATCAAAATATTTTCAAAGATCTTGGACTCTAGATTAAACATCTTATTACCAGACCTAATTAACAGGGTTGATGTTATTTGCTGATGACGTCCTTTTGACATTAACTAAGCCATTGACAACACTAGGTTTTTTTTATGACAAACTATATATATTTAGTAAACTCTACTACTACAAAATTACCCCGGAGAAAATAGAAACCCTGAATTTGCCATTTGAATTGAGAAAAACACTTACTGATCAATATCATCTTAAATGGGCAAAAAATTAAGTTAAATATTTAGGTATAAGATTCTCTACCAATCTTAACAAATTGGTATCTAAAAACTATGAGATTTTGTATCAGGTGATTAAAAATATCTTGTCTAGATGGGAAAGTATAGGTTTATCATGGTTGGGTAGAATAGCGGTGGTGAAAATGACAATACTACCTAAAATTATTTTTTTAATGAGGATGCTAACGTTATTTTTCCCAAAACAAACATCAATATTGTCAAAAGGAAAATCAATAAGGGCGGGTTGGCAACTCCAATTATAGATTACTATGAGGCAGTTAAAATGGCACAAACACTGGATTTATTATTTTGTGATAATCCAGCTAAATGGAGAGACATAGAAATGTCACTTACTCAAACGATAAACATAGACAACTTTGTGTGGTATGATCCTGACCAGATGAAACTAGCAACAATTCCCTGGGTTACTAAAATCAATTTTAAAGCATGGCTTAGAATTAACAAGAAATATAAGCTTATAGAATTTCCTTCTCCGGCAACCCCGATTACTTTTATCTTGAAGAATAGTATGATAGAACCAAGTGATTTTTGGGATAAATGGGGTCTGTTGAAAGTGAATGATCTTATTACACAGTAATTAATGATTACATAGTAATTAAGGTTGAAAAAAGACTTTCAGTCCATTAAGTTCAACCTTTTAAGATCTCCTCTGATCTGCAATATGAGGATTAGTTATTAATTAATTAGTTGTTAATTGTTAATTAATAATTAATCCATTTTTTTTTTTTTTTAATTATTAATTAATCCAGAGGAAGGCAAACAGAAAAACACAAGTGAAACTTAGCCAATCGTCTCAAAGGGAAAAAAATAAATTCCTTCCTGACCCCAGATACTGGCAAATGGATTTCTCCCTGGATCAAGACTGTCTCTCTAATTATCCAGGATAACCCTGAATTCCCTTGTTAATTAAAAATAAATCCAGACCCCTTTTAAAGTTATCGAATCCGCTGTCACCACCTTCCTTGTTAGAGAATTCCACAGATTAACCACCCTTACTGTGAAGAACCCTTTTCTTTCTTTAAGGTGGAATCTTTTTACTTCTAACCTCAAGAGGTGTCCTCTTGTCAGTGGAAAACCTCTTGGCACAAAATGCTCCCCTGACAAATCTTTATACTGACCCTGGATGTTTTTATATAAGTTAATCATATCTCCACTTGGACACCTTTTTTCTAGAGAAAATAAGCTTAATTTAGTATTAAATTAGTCTTTCTTCATAACTTAGCCCCTCCATTCCCTTTATTAGATTTGTTGCCCTCCTCTGTACCTTTTCCAGCTCTAAAATGTCCTTTTTATGAAGTGGTGCCCAAAATTGTACTCCATATTCCAAATGAGGGCGTACTAGAGATTTGTATAGTGGCAGAATTATATTTGCTTCCCTTGCTTCCCTTGCTTCTGTACCCTTATAATACATGCTAATATTTTATTTGCCTTTGCAGCTGCTGCTTGGCTTTGAGCACTGTTACCTAGGTGGTTGTCCACAAGCACTCCCAAATCCCTTTCAGTATTTGATACCCCTATATTTGCTCCATTAAGATTATAAATTGCATGGCTATTTTTCCTTCCCAGATGCATAACTTTACATTTATTCGTATTAAATCTTATCTGCCATTTAGATGCCCATTCCTCAATTTTATGTAAATCCCTTTGAAGGGAAAGCACATCATTATCTGATTTAATTACCCTGCACAAATTTCTGTCATCAGTGAAAATGGAGACACCACTTTCCAGTCCCACCTCTAAGTCATTAAGAAATATGTTAAAAAGGAGAGCACCTAATACTGAACCCTGAGAAACCCCACTTACCACATTAGTCCAATTGGAGTATGTTCCATTTACAACAACCATTTGCTTCCTGTCTTTTAGCCAGCTCTTCATCCATGAGCAGATATTTACTGTAATTCCTGTATCCCTTAGTTTTCACAATAGTTTCCCATGTGGCACTGTATCAAAAGCCTTTGCAAAATCCAAATAGACTACATCTAGATTTGTTTGACATGACCTATCCTTCATAAATCCATGTTGAATCCTACTTCTAATCCTGTTCAAATAGACATATTCTTGTATATTATCCCTTATTAACCCTTCTAAACGTTTTCCCACTCCAGAAGTGAGGCTAACTGGTCTATAATTCCCTGGATTTGCTCTTGCTCCCTTTTTAAATATAGGTATCACATCAGCTTTTCTCCAGTCATCTTGTAGAGACCCTGTGTTGAGTGAATCTTGAAAAATTAAATATAATGGTTTCGCGGTTACAGAACCCAGTTCCCTCAGTATCAGTGGATGTATTCCATCAGCACCGGGGGCTTTATTAACATTTATTTTTTCCAACCTCTTTTGGATTACTTCCTGCGTTAACCAATTATTTGGCAAAGGTAGTGTAGCCCCATTATTTTGCAGTGTCCCAACCACTGGTACCTCCCTTGTGTATACTGAAGAAAATAACCTATTTAGCTCATCTGCCTTTTCCTGGTCACTAGTTTTCAGACGGCCTGTGTCACATTGAAATGTTCCTCGCCTTCTTTCCATTAATATACTTAAAAAATATTTTAGGGTTAGTCTTACTCTCTTTTGCAATACATTTTTCATTTTCTATTTTAGCCAGTCTAATAGCCCTTTTGCAAGCCTTGTTGATTTCCTTGTATTCCCGTAAAGCAGTCTCTGTCCCCTCTTGTTTGTATAATTGAAATGCCTGTTTTTTACTCAGTATCTTGATCTTTAAATCATTGTTAAGCCACATTGGATGTGATTTACTCCTTTTACTTTTTTTCCCACTTGGTATATGGTGATAAGTATGTATATTTAGTAAGGATTTAAGTGTTGTCCATTTATGTTTAGTATTTTTGCCTGCCAGTTCTCTGTCCCAGTCTATACTTTGTATTGCTGCCCTTAGACCGTTAAAATCTGCCCTTTTAAAATTAAGAGTTTTTGTTGGCCCCTTAAAATTTAGTTTTTTTAATTCAATCTCAAATGAGACAGTGTTGTGATCACTGTTTCCCAAAGGTTGTCCTATTTCAACATTTGATGCTATATCAATATTACTTGTGATAACCAAATCCAAGATGGCCTCATTTCTACTAGGCTCTTGTATCACCTGGGCCAGATAATGATTCCTGAGTGCACTCAAGAACCTGCTCCCCTTTGCTTAACTGCTGGTCTCATTTACCCAGTTTATTTCAGGGTAATTAAAGTCTCCCATTATTAGAACTTGCCCATGCTTAGCTGTATTTCCAATCTGTAATAATAATTGTATTTCCTCACTATCAGCTATATTTGGGGTTTATAGCATACTCCTACTAATATTCTTTTGGAATTTGCTGCTCCGCTATTTAACTCTACCCACAAACATTCAACATTACCGCTAGTTCCACCATAAATATCTTCTCTGACTATAGGCTTAAATTCTGGCTTAGCATACAGAAAAATCCCTCCTTCTATTTTACCATTGCCCCTATCTTTCCTAAAAGATTATAACCATCCAGATAAACAGTCCAGCCATGAGATTAATCCCACCGCATTTCAGTAATGCCCATTAAATCAAATTTTTAATTAATTGCTAATAATTCTAACTCTTCTTCCATTTTTCCTGGCAAGCTTCTGGCATTAGCAAGCATAAACCTTATGTTATGAGTTTGTAGTTTGGTGTTTCCTGCCACTATACTTGAGTAATACTTCCCTATTGACTATACTACCCCTCCCTATCTCCTCCCCTCCGAGTTGGTAATTCATCCCATATACCTTCTACACTTTCTACCGCATTACTTATATCTAGTCCCCCCCCCCCCATCTCTATGATAAAATGGTTTTAAGCCTTTTGTAGATCTATGCTCTAATTTTAACATACCCAGCTCCAAATGGTTGGAATACGATACTCTGAAAGATATTATTAAAAAGTCTGACTTTGATATAATGTGTAAGAAACAAATTACTCATTTCGAGAACAGATGCGCAAAAAATATATCAGATTGTACATCCATTAAGAAAAAAAATTCCCATTGGGGAAATTCCTGTTATATAGAAAGTTGGGAAAAAGACCTTGGTACGAGTTGGGATAATTCACTATGGCTAAAAGCATTTGACTTAACTGCTCAAGCTGTAACTTGTACAACATTGAAAGAGACTCATTTTAAATTAGTACAAAAAATGGTACAGAGTACCAACTTTCCTACCCAGAATATACCCAGAAACATTTAATGGAAATTGTTGGAGGGGATGTACATCTCAAGGAACCCACAAACATATATGGTGGGATTGTCCCTTGATTGATGACTTTTGGATCATGTGTATTGAAAAAGTATCAACTATTGTTAAAACCACACTGAATAAGAACCCAGGATTAGTCCTGTTCCACATCTTCCCAGATCCTCTCAGAAGAAATGATAAATATCTGGCTGTTCATATATTGCTAGTAATTAAATTATTGATAGCTAAATATTGGAAACAATGAAATCTCCCATCATGGAATGAAATAGTTATTAATGTTGAGAGATAATACTTAATTGAAAAATATATTAATATCATAGACCAACATAATATAAATAAAATATCTTTGAGGAAATGTAGAAGATGGGAACAGTTTAAAAGTGAATAATGTGATGTTCCCCCTTGTCTGTTTTTGACTTGTTTTGTTTATTTGTTTTTGTTCATTTTTGTTTATATGCTTTGGTGTATGTCTGTGTAATGTATATTTGAACTAATCTGAAAGATATGATGTTATTGTGTGATAAAATACCTGTATTATTTTGATATTTTTCTAATATTTTTTTTTTAAATTGAATAAAATAAAATTATATTATAAGATGAGCCTGGCCTGTGAGATACAGTTGTGCTCAAAAGTTTGCAAAGCCTGGACAAAATTGTGAAATGTTTGCATTTATTTTGAAAATTTGACTATCATGCAAATAAAAATGTCTTTTGAAGAATAGTAATCATATTAAGCCATTTATTATCACATAGTTGTTTGGCTCCTTTTTAAATCACAATGATAACAGAATTCACCCGAATGGCCGTGATCAAAACTGGCTTCATATGATCACCGTTCTTCAATAAAATACATTTTTATTGCATTATCAGTCATATTTTCTAAATAAATGCCAAAATTTCACAATTTCTGCCAGGGTATGCAAACTTTTGAGCACAACTGCAAGTCATTGCAGCCTTTGAGCCAAAGATATTCTGGCTGTGTATATGCAGAATCTTGCTAAAGAAAACAATCACTACACAATTTGCTGTTTCTCAACTGCGGGCTATTAAACAAGTATCTGCTTGTCTCATCTCGTGAGATCTAGCTATGACTCAGAGAACAATCCAATTACATCCTGATGGTGAATGTGGCTCTCATTGACTATTTGTGTTCTGCCTTTTGCAAATATAATCTCATGGTTCTGTATTTTACAGCTCTCTAGTGCCTATATTAGCCTACATGAGCATGCAATTATCATTTTATGGTAATTGTACATCCATTATCAGGACCTTGTCTCTATAGGTACATGATCATTTATGCAGTACATTGGCATCCATTCGTGTGCTAGCTGTAACACTATCTCCATTATTTCAGGGACGTGTCCAGTTTATGAGGTTTACAGTAACCGAGTACAAGCTCCATTATAGGTCTATAGACCCACTGGCGTAGGAAGGGAGGGGTGCGGGGGCCGGACCGCCTTATGCGCAACCTCCTTGGGGGCGGCACAAGCTGCAACGAGAATGCTGGTCAGTTGCTGCTGATTCCACCCCTGCGCCCGTGTGTGCGTGTGTCTGTGTGAGTGCGTGTGTCTGTGTGAGTGTGTACGGTAAGTATTTGAGTGTGTGTCTGTGTGTGCGTGTTTCTATTTGAGTGTGTGTCTGTGTGAGTGTGTGTCTGTGTGTCTGTGTGAGTGCGTGTGTCTGTGAGTGCGTGTGTCAGTGGTGTTTGCCTCTGTGTGTGTAAGTCTGTGAGTGTGTGTCTGTGAGGGTGTGTGTGTGTGTGTGTGTGTGTGAGGGTGTGTGTGTGTCTGTGAGTGTGTGTGTGTCTGAGAGAGTGTGTGTCTTTGTGAGTGTGTGTCTGTGAGTGAGTGTCTGTGAGTGTGTGTCTGTGAGTGTGTGTGTGTCTGTGAGTGAGTGTATGCCTGAGTCACTGAGTGTGTCTGTGTGTAAGTCTGTATGTGTCTGTGTGAATGTGTCTGTGAGTGTGTCTGTGCGCTTTTGAGTTTGATGGGGAGAAGAAGGGGTCAAATTCCAAGGTAGCCCCAGGCGGCAAAAGCTCTAGCTACGCCACTGTATAAACCACAATGTATGCTTGTTTATATGGAACACTTTTATTTCTGGTCTGCTTCAGGTTTGGTTTATGTGGCATGTGGTATGCTATTGGTTATATGCATTACATTAGACATGGCTTTATCTTCTGTTGTGGTATTATACATATATCCTATCTAGGGCTTTTACTCTTGCATGCTCTGTACGGTTTGTTACTTGCATCTATTGCTTGACCTAAGCTAGGCCCAGTTAGTATGAGCGAATAAGGGTATAGGCAATTACCTTGAATATAATGATTAGACACAGACCACTTCTTGGGAGGAAACTGGCCACAGCGTTTATTGGTAAAGACAAATAGACATAATAACCATAACACAATACATAAACATAACCACGTGAGGGGAGGAGCCTAGCCAGAGACAGTACGCTCTACGCCCTGAAGCCTTGTCCAGGGCCTACCATGTTGTAACATCCGTACCACTGTTCCGAAGACTCCCCTCACCACCCGCCGCTGTGACTTTAGGAATGGGTGGGTCGCCTCATAGCTTGCTGGGAGCCTAATTGCAGGAATGGCGCCAAACAGCCTATAAATGGCTCCACCCCTCCCAGCTAGTCACTCCTACCTTACCCGGTCCTGCCAGGTCAAGTGGTCCCTCCTGCCATCCCCCGGAGGCCTGGGGTGGCCAACGGGACCTTCATTACTGGTTGTAACGTGCGACGCAAGTCTGCACTATATGTATAAATACACTAGACGTTAATATCCTGCACTACACACTGTGTTGTGTGCCTCAGCCGTGTGTATTGCATATTCTGCACACTACTGTTTGGTGCATGGCTCGCTCTGAACTTCTGACTTGGGTCCTGTGTGTTCTGGACACTTTACTGCATGTCCCAACCAATCTCTCCTTTTTAAAAAAAGTTTACTTTTTAACTTAAAAAATATGTACACTGTGTCATGAAATATTAGAAATATATGAAATTGATCCTGAAAAATTCACTGTTTTTGTGGCCAAAAATAAATGTATTTTCTCTACACAAAACTGAAGAAATGACACTAAAACTTCTGTTGATGCTTCTCTTCTCCAAACAAGTGTCATGGGGCCTCATTCAATTGCAAATCCGCCAATTGAATAGGGCTCTATATAAGCACACAGCATATTTTTTACAGATGTTTTTAGTTAGTGAACTTCTATCCAAAAGCAAGGTCTTCACTAACTAAAAACTTCTGTAAATCAATATGCTGTGTGCTTATATAGAGCCCTATTCAATTGTCCGAATCGCAACTGAATGAGTCCCTTGGACTTTTGTGCTATATTTGTTATGTACCAAGCTAATCTGTGACTGTGGCTAGGTGTACACCCGAGGTATTAACCTTTGCTCAGAAAATCTGTATTTATCCAGCATGATATCATCATCAAGGCATGCACAACAACAGATTAATTGCCAAAAGTTGTTGAGTAGAAAATTAATGTATCCTCTATTCTGCAGTGGTGTATTGGAGATGATGTTAACATGCCTATATTACAATTATACAGAGAATATAATAATACTAGCAACTTGCCCGTCAAAAATGACGGGGCAATAAAATTGTAAGGCAGGTAATGCTGTTAGCCACAGACATTAATTTTTTTGGTGGTCTGAGATCCTTCGGCGCTCATTGCGAGGCTCTTGGTTGTTGTACTTTTTTTTATGAGAGGCGCTTTTGCTGTCATTGTAAGGTATGCGCTGATCTGCTTTTTGCGCTTATTGCAAGGCTGTCCCCTGCTGTAGTTTGTGTGCTATGAGCAGCGTTGGCTTTTGTGTTTATTGTGATAGTGTTTTTTTTATTTTTTTGTGTATATGTATTTTTGTACGCTAATTAAATAATTAATAAATTAATATACTTTACCTATTTGTAAGTAATATATGCAGGAAGCATTGTGCTGAAGAGCTGATAATCTGTTTTGATGTCCCTGCAGCATACAATGTAGGTTTGCACTGTTGTGGAGCTGAGGTGTAAGTGTCAGCAATGTGCGCAGTGTGTAGTGTAAATAGGCTGCGTGCGCGAGGGGAAGCCGTTAGTGTAGCTGTGCAGTTCCGCATTGTATAAGTTTGTGTTGTAAAATGGTGGCGAATGTGTATGTGGTACGCGGCTATGATGTTGCGTCCTTGGTAATAGTGTATCTTGTACCTCGTACGGCTTTTTGGAACATCCGTCTGTGATTGGTGTTGTTTTGCGGCTTTAGGGTCGTGTGGCCTCGTTTTCGTTTTATTCGGCTGCCATTTTTTATCTCGCTTAGGGGATTTTCATGTGTCTAAACTCTGTAATTTGGACTTAAATTGAGGTGTAACTTCACTTGCAGAGGTCCTGGGTGCCCCCCCCCCCCCCCCTGCTGTGGGAAAGGGTTTTTATGTCATTTTTGTGTGCATTTATTGTTTTTTTAATGTTTTTGCGAGTTTGTAATGTTTTTTTTTTAAGTCCCGCGCCTCGTAATATTTTAGTGTAAGTCTGTAATTTTTTCTTTCCAAGTCCCGCGGCTCATATATTTTTGTGTAAGTCCGTATTTAGTCATTGCGTGTTAGATCTATTTTTTAAAAGTCCCGCTTCTGTGGTGCATTGTAACCGCTTGTGAGGCGCCGTAGAGCCTCCACCTCCGCAAATCCAGCCCCTCGCTTTGCGAGGGTTCGCAAATGCGGCCCCTCGTTTCGCCAGGGTCCGCATTTGAAGCCCGAACTGCGTCCCTCGCTTTGATTTTGTATATAGGTGCATTGTAATCGTATGACTGGGCTACAGCAAGAGGAAAGGAGGAGAAGTAACTGGGTTGGGAGTGAGCATATCTCAAGTTTCCTCAAGTCTCCTAATCAAAATAAATAAATATATTTAGATTACAATGGCCTCCATCCAATTGAAAAGCCCATAATTACCTTCATACAGGCCGCATGTCTGGGGGTTAGAAATTTGTTACAATTCCGGCAACTACAGGGCTAAAGCCTAAAACCGTAAACCATGAACCCGTATGTAGCAATTCTGGGCATGGTCATGATCAATTAAGCAAGTTACAATTTAGACATAGCCAATAGTAAATGAGACCGTCATCATGACGTCAGTAAAACATGGAGTTTAAACTATAATTAATTAGTGTTTAGACGTCTGATCTGCAATCGGACTCGCAGTCCATGTATGTAGAAATCAATAAAAATCAATAAATCAACTGGTCTAGTCCATGTAGGTGGCCTGGTATGCATTAACTCCTTGGGATCAATATAACTGAAATAAAACGTAAAAAAAAAAAAAGAATTATTCTTGCTTTGAGAGCCTGAGACTGTTGTGCAATGAATTATAATGCCTTTCATTACTTTCCCAGTATTTAAAGTACAGCAGTGTGTGTTTATTTGCTTTTACAGTGCTACGATCAGGTGTTTAACCCCCTTGCGAATCCAATCTAGTACTTGTAGAAATGTTTTGATACATTTGCCATTTACGGGTTTGAAGGCAATTGTGGACTTGTTGATTTAGCGTTTTTAGCACTGGTAACATTTATGAGCTTGAAACATCAAAGGAGAAGATAGGACGGAGTTACGTTTTCGACAACCGCAGGGATTTTGAGCCTGTAATTCAGAAATGGATTGTGGATAGCTAGAAGAAGTCAACTGAATATCAATACATTTTACAGGCTCCAGTAATTACAATTTGACCAATTGAATGGGGGCTATAGTGTTGTTCTCAGCTTGAGATGGGACATGATAAAACAATATGAAAATCCAAAGAGATTGTTAGGTCTTCAGGATATCGATTGCTGCATATTAAATATAAATAGGTAAAGTATATTGATTTATAAAGTTAGTGTTGTAAAATGGTGGATTTTTTCTATGTGTTACTTGGCTCGCGAGCATTTTCCGTCCGTTGTAATGGTATATTGTGTATCTCCTACGTGCCTGGCGGTGATTTGAGCGCCTCAGTCTCCTTTAGCCTCGTTTTTATCCACCATTTTTTTCTTGCTTAGCCTATTTTCGAGCTCCTGTAAACTACTAAGGTGGCTCACCAAGACTTGAGTATTAATTTTTTGCATCTTTATATATACTGCTCATTAAATAGACACTAGCGACTTGCCCGTCAAAAATGACGGCAATAACATTTGAAGCCTGGCAATGCAGCAAAATGTAAGGCTTTTGCTCCTCAGAAGAACTTTGGTACTCATTGCGAGCCTCTCTCCTCGTGTACTTCAAGTTTCCTGCTTTGCAATGATCACCTTCGGCGCTCATCGCAAAGACAGATATATAAGTACAATGCCAAATATAAAATGCATTACAGTGAATTAATAAATTAAGGTGAATTTATAAATGAATATACTTTACCTATTTATATTTAATATGCAGCAATCAATATCCTGAAGAGCTAACAATCTCTCTGTTTTTTCCTGCATCTGAAAATGTACAGTTGGACTGTTGATCACCTGAGGAGAAAGTGTCAACAATGTGCCAAGTGTGCAGTGTAAATAGGCTGCATGCGCGATGCCAAACTGTTTGTTTTGGCGTGTAAAGTGCCATTTTAGAATTGTAATGTTATTATTTGCAAGTTAGTGTTGTAAAAAGGTGGATTTTTTCTATGTGTTACTTGGCTTGCAAGCTTTTTTTCCGTTCGTTGTAATGGTATATTGTGTATCTCCTACGTGCCTGGCTGTGATTTGAGAGCCTCAGTCTCCTTTAGCCTCATTTTCATCCGCCATTTTTTTCTTGCTTAGCCGATTTTCGAGCTACAACTGGTCGCCTCGATTCGCGAGGCTCGCAGGGCGATGAGTGCACCTAAGTGCTCCAAGCTCGGAAGGCTTCTATGCAGTAACGTCTCGCCTCGCTTCACGAGGCTCACAAGCCTGACGACAACTCACAGTTTGACAATTATAATATGTGATTACCATGACATGGTAGCGATCCAGAAGGGTTAAGGGGTGTGTACGTCAATGAAGCAGTGAGCCATACCATGTAGGGTCACCCAAAATGTGGTTTACTGGAGAAGGAATTGGCAACCAACTCCAGTATCTTTGCCAAAATAACCTTATGGATAAGTACAACCAGACACATAACCATAAATGTGCCTGGCATGCTACGATCCATAGGGGGCACAGAGCCTGCCTAGTTGTATTAAACTAAATGGCTGGGTCACCACATCCAGAAATAGGCAATTGAAGGAAATGATCAATCTCACATTGTTGTGCCTTTTCTGCACCCAGGTACCTCTGACCTTATTATGTGATTACTCTGCGGTGTACACATTGGCATTATCACAGAAAAGTTAATTAGATCTGGGTCACCAAGTGATGGAGCTATTTATAGAACATTTCACATGATCTAATAAAAGGGCGGGGCTTTATTTTCCTCACTCTGATGACTGTGCGGTATTTGAAATATTTTAATTTGCTCAACATAAGGATGGAGAACAAATTGTACTGTTGTTTTAGTCTACTTCCTTGAGTGTGGCTACTAATAAATGTAATGTACAGACTAAAAGGCGAGTTCCTAAAAAATAATCAGATGAAGGCCAAGTAGAGTATAAATGGGTAGAGCTTTTTTTTTAAAATAAGGAGGCTGACTGGTAGTTTCTGTTAGCCGGGGCTCTCTGGGCCTAATGACAGCAAATATCGATTCTATAAGACGTATATTACCATTCGCCAACCACTGATTAAATAGACATACCTCTGTCAGGATCTTGTCTGGCCAGTACTGAGATAATATTGCTACTTTCAGTGAACACAGCATGGAGAATGGCATAAATGCCATCTAATTTGGTCATGTTTTGTTGGCATCTGCACTATAAGCTGCAAGATGGAGTTTTACACCTGGCAGAAAATTATTAAAATATAAGTAAGCAATCATTTGTAACTCTATTAGGGATTTCCTTACTTGTTTTTCTACTTCAGAGCAGGCTTATTTCATGGGTCAGGCAAACAGGCCAATGGTATATGGTTTATTGGTTGATCTAGACATAGAAACAAAGAAGTTTTAGTCTACTTCATTGAGGCTACTAATAAATGGTATAGTCCAATCCAAAAAAGATGAGTCCACAAAAAGTAATCACATGAAGCCCAAGTGGAGTATAAATGGCCAAAACTATTATTAAAATAAAGATGCTGACCAAATGCAAGTAATTTCTGTCAGCCCTCTTGGCCTAATGACTCCAAATATCCATTATGTTCCATAAGACAGACATTACCCTTGGGCCACCACTGATTAAACAGGCATCACTGTCAGGATCTTTAAGGGCCCTTTCTGGCCAGAGAAAATATTGCAACTTCCAGTGAACATAACATGGAGAATGTCTTGTGGTGCTGGCAACTGCACTATAAGCTGCAATATGGAGTTTCACATCTGTCAGAAAAATAGCGCTCCCAACATCTGCGCTTTCACTCTCCCTGTCTTAGCTTCGGTCAGCCCTCTCCCCTACACCGCATTTTCAGCCCTCAGCATCCTGCTCTCTAGTCTGTACCCTTGGCCCTGTACGCCTGCCTTCTCTCCTATACCCCTGTCTTCTCCCCTGTACCCCTGCCTTGTCCCCTGTACCCCATGTCCTCTCTAGACCCTGAGCGGTGCTGGATGGTGTACCTTGGGGCTCCTATCTGACTTTAAAGTCAGATAGACAGGAGCCACAATGTACACCATCCAGAACAGCTCAGGGTTTTCATGGGGTACAGGGGAGGAGGCTGGGGTACAGGGCCAGGGATATCGAGGAGAGAGCAGGGTGCTGAGGACTGAAAACGAGGTGCAGGAGAGAGGACTGACCGAAGCTAAGTGACAGGGACAATGAGAGCGCAGATGTCAGGAGCGCTATTTTCGGCTTGCATGCGTCGGCGCGAATTGGCCATGCGCCAGAAAATGGGGGTGCCATACAACCATTATATTTTTAAACTTTTATATGCAATCATTCTTTACTGCAGGCTTCCATTTTGTTTCTTGCATGCTTCTGTTATTTTCTCAAGAGGGTATGTCCTTATAACAATATTCCTTCTAATATTTTTGGAAGCACTGGCCTTTATGACTTCCAAATTTCCATTAAAGGTATACCCTTTACATTCAAAGTTACCTCATACAGATGATCTGCTGAAACTAAAATGGTAGATTCCACTGACAATATCTATCTATCTATCTATCTATCTATTTAGCACATTTAAAATGTGGAACTTTATGCATTTAATTATAAAAAAAAGTATCTGCTTTGTAGCCTAAAATAGCCTTGGGATGTATTGTCACATGAGGTAATTTTACACCGTTTGATAAATGGCTTCCATTGTGGTATAGTTGGCACCGTGATGACTCATACCCAAGTACCCTAGAATCTGAAACAAAAGACACACTGTGCTCGACCTACTTACGCGGCCTGTAATAATTTATTGCTTAGTTTAATCTGACAAATAAAGTTACCTCATCAAATATGGTCAGTAATGGCTTCTGTAATATCTCAGCTCCAACACCCAAGAACATGGCGTCTTACCAGTCACCACAAAAGTATTGTGACTCAATAAGCCACTAAGTAAATACCACAACAGACAGTGACAATAAAACTTAATGAGAGGTTCTTATGGGATGACTGGCAAGTCAAGATATGACGGCATGAGTCACCACTTGTGATGGCTTTTGAAGTTGGTAATGGCCTGTTTGAAGAGGGAGTTCTGCTTAGCAACACATGATGGAGTAAAGTAAAATCAGTCAGCCATGTAACACCAGTCCTACATCTTAAAAGGTTTTGTAAAAATATGGGGTTGTAGATTTAATTAGTTTATTCAAGGCTGGTCTAATTAAGTTTATCACTGAACAGGTGAATGGGTAGGGTAGAGGTAGCAATTAAATTAGTACAGTAGACTCTTAGTTAACCAGAACTCTCCAGCAACCAGAAAAAAATTAAATACTGTACTTCAAATAAAACATTTTTTTTTACAGGGCTCAACAAATGCCAGGAGCCAGGTTGTCATGCCACAAAATGCTTACTGGCACCTAGATTACATCCACTACGTCTCTGCAATTCAGTTTTACCTGGAAGAAGACGGGCATGAGTGACTGAGCCAGGGCAGTGTTGGGGTTACATTGCCCGGGTTCAGCACCGCATTCTCCAGCCGAACGTACTTGTGTATAAGTGAGGAGTGAAAGCTGCTGCTGATAGAACAGCCCTCACTGACAAATATACTTAGCAGAGCATCCTATGTGCAGCTAATCTAAGCCTCTTTTATATGTAACTTTCAAGCAACCAGATACTACATTTATCTGGCATCTACCAATCACCATGGGTGCCCGTTAACTGAGTCTACTGTATTTGTGTAATATGTTGTGTTAATACATTACCTGCTGTATGAATCTTCAATAAACTGAACAGATTTCTAAACAAAGTGTAGGGACGTTTCTTTTATGATGGATTTCTTTTATTTCTGCCGATCTGCTTCCACATGGGACAAGACCTTGAATGCACAACTAAATCGGACTAATGGAAATATTGGTATTTTGCAAGGCCCCACTTTATTGGACAAGAGGCTGAAATAAGCACCTTAAACAAGGCAATACCTTCCCAGAGTATAGGATCATTGAATATACCAGCTGATAAAGTAGTAGTTTTTAATGTCATTGTCATTGTAATTTTTTCGTGTTTTTATTGTAGATATAGGAATACAGCTGTCCTTTAAAATAAGCTAATCAATAAATGAAGATTAGGTATTTTCTGATATACAAATTACTTGGGAATCAGTAGTGTATGAAATCATTTTATTCAATTAAATAATATCAAAGTAAACCTTAATAAACTTACCCTGAAGTTAGCAAAACATCTTCTGTTTTGTGGCAGTTGAGTTTGAGAGTGAACACCCCTGAAAATGCAAACTAAATTAGCATAATAATTATATATTTCAATCACATGCAGCTGCAACATGGCTTCTGTATGGGGATTCTGTCTCTGCAGGACTGCATTGTGGGATTTGTAGTCTGACACATATTCATGCAAGAAGGTGCTATGTATTTTCATATAAGAGTCTCTCTATCTCTACAAAACTTTTTACGTCTCACAGTACCCGCAGCACATTCACCTCAAGACTCTGCATTTCAACTCTTACATTCACTCTGCAGTTTATTCCACCTTAGTACCTGCAGCACATTCTCACAGTCCCTGCAACATATCCTACCTGAGTCCTTGCAGCAAAGAATAAGAGTTTACCTATAAAATACAATCATACTGCTATACCAAACACTGACTGTAGTGCCATAGTTTAGCCTTGTTTATTCTCTGCACCTTCTACCACTCCTTGGAAGTCAAGTTTATGTATCAACTACTGTGGCAGTTTTTTTTTTAAATTGCTGAATGTGGGAGGGGCTGATGGTGTTTGGCAAAGCTAATGAATCCTCAGCTGAGCACAATTAGATGTTAGCGCTCAGCTCTGCAGATTATCATCCTTATTAAATTGCGAATCGGCCAATTGAATAGGGCTCTATATAAGCACACATCATATTTTTTTACAGAAGTTTTTAGTTAGTGAAGAACTTGCTTTTGGATAGAAGTTCACTAACTAAAAACTTCTGTAAATAAAATACGCTCTATGCTTATATAGAGCCCTATTCAATTGGCCGATTCGCAATTCAATAAGGCTGATTATCTCTTTCTCCCTGCAGCAAAGAATAACATAGAGTTCAAAGATAAAATACAACCATACAGCTGTACCAAACACTGGCTGCAGTGTGAGTTCAGCCTTGGTTACTTCTCTGCACCTTCTACCACTCCTGCTGGAAGTCAATTCTATATATAAAATACAGTTTTTTTTATTTGAATTGCTGAGTGGAAGAGTGGAAGGGGCTGATGGTGTTTGGCAGAACTCTCTCTCTCTCTGTTCCTTGCCCTGTACCTCTCTCTCTCCTTGCCGTGCAGCATGCATGCTGTAACTTGAATACTGTACTGCTATAAGCTATTGTGGGTTGTCGATGTAGACAGTTCTGGGGGAGTCGAAATCCGGATTTCACTTTACTACCAAGAAATCTGTGAGTATTTTGAACTTTTCAATGTAATTGATATTTTCTGTTAATCAGTGTCTGTTAGATAAAACACATTTAAAACCAGGGAAACATTCATATATATTTAAGTTAACGTGTAACATGTGGATAAGAATTTGAGAATATTGATTAGTTTTTTGTGTCAGTTTTAAGGTTTTTTTTATTTGCAGATAAAGGGTAGTGTGTGCTAGAAAAAAATAGGCTATATTTCATATAACTGTGATAGTTGAAACATTACAAAAATATTTTTTGGCATAAAAAAATTAAACATTAGAAAATGTAATTTTAAAACAACACAAAAAGGTTAGTATTGCTCCTCCTCCAGTCATGCTGGCTAAATGAAGGAAGTATTGTTGAGATATCATAATTCTGACACCCGTTAATAAATATTCCAAAAGTATAATATTCCAAAAGTATACACAAGACCGAAATTAGTGTAATTAAAAAGCTGCTAATCAAGGAATTACAGAGGCTACAGAGGCCACATTTAAAATAATTCAACCTAGCCAGTGTGGCTAGATACACGTATATCTGATCGAATAAGACCAACATATACACAAATTGGATGAGAGACCAGAGCTTTGTTCCATGCACCAATTTTCTATTTCTATTCCACTCCACAAGGAGTCATATCCCACCACATGCTCACAGTAACCCACTAAAACTAAACACCGCCCCTGTATAGCAAAAAAAAAAAAAATATTTGCAGACCTTCGATTTTCCATCTTCTTTCCACTTCTCAAAAAGCCCAATTTTGAAAATGGGGAATTAAATAATAGATTTGCTATTTGGTAGACTCAAAGGAAAAAACATAGGACACTTAGTAGGCCCTTCATCAACACATGTTAAATCCTTCCAATTACTCAGATTGGACTATAACAATAATAATAACAATCTCATGTTCTTACCTATTATCTATCCATTCATACAAAGTGAAATTGAACATAATATTTTACACTGTTATACTTGTCAAGAGTTAGGCCTCAAGCTTTCCATCATGTGCATTTAAATGAAACCACGACTAGACTACACTGCCACAAGCCAAAGATGGTTAGATGGAAGATGGTTAGCTGATCTACAAAGATAAGACTAGACTAGCAGCCCAATTAAATTGCAAACCCATAGCGGCATTGGCCCACCCGCAAAAGGCTATGGGCTTAAATTTGGCTGCGTTACAGAGCTATTCAATTGAACCATGCCATGAGTTACGGGCCATAGACGCATACCTGTAAACCATTCTTGCGCACGTTGGATGTGCGGCCGCAAACACGATTAATTATTCAAAGCCGTAATTACGGGTTTAGACGGAGCCAATGGCAAATGAGATCCTCATCATTACGTCACTGAAAAATGGAGGTTTGATTTCAAATCCTTACGGGTATCAATTACGAGTTTCGATCTGACCCGCATTCCAGAAATAATGCAATATTAATAAATCAGTAAATATTATATTCTAATCCATGTGAGTTCCATTATATGTATTAACACATTGATTGCTGGGATCAATATAACATGGAAATTAAAGAGAAATAAAAGTATTTTATATTGCAGATTTGCAAGCTTGAAGGAAAATAATATTTTTAAGAAAAAAAAAAAAACATTTAACCAGGGTATATACAGGGTATATACAGGTATACCCCTCTTAAAGCTACCCCGTTTAGAGCGGATTCGCTATAGAGCTGTTTTTCCTGTTGGACCCCTTTTAACGCTCTGATTCACTGTTTTTTTTTTCTCCAAAGAAAAGAGAATCCAGGAGGACCCAGAAGCTTCAATATCAATACTTTAAAGTTTATATTTCTGCTAATGTTCCGTTTGTGTTGGTGTTATGTTTGCTGTTTCTTTGAAGTTCATATAAAACCAAAAAGGTTTAAATTTCAACCCTCTTTGCTGTTCACATGTTCATAGAAGACGTACCTGTCAAATTGCTCTATTGTCTTTTTTTGTTTGCTTTTTTTTACTAATATTTTTTTTAAAAATGCAAGAAAGTTATTGAAAAAATTAGTTTTTTAAATATTTTTCTGCATGTATTACATTTTATCTTTTACTTGTGATCTCAATAGAAATAACTAACATTCCTCTGTCTTCTCTTAACAGATTCATAGCATAATGTTGAAAACGTGTTTCAAGAATCTGGGGTACAAAAAAGTATCAAAAAGGATATACTGACCCGATTACAGATACATTCTAGTTCCACCCATATCTTTGTTTTTGGTAGTGGTCTAGGTGGAAGTTGCCCTTTAAGTTCATATGTGTTCAGCAGTTTACATTTTGTGCTTGGGACCATGGGTGTAGGAACTGTGGGGGATACATCCCCCAGATTTTTCTATGTTTGTATGTATGTATAAATAAGCTATTTTACGGCCTGTGTATAAAATGAGCTGTATCCCCCAGAATTATTCTGGCTCCTTACAGCCCTGTTTGGAACATTAAATATTTTAAGGTGCCTTGACCACAAATTTTATATTGTATTATTTTCCAAGACTAGCACCTCATCTATCTCAATAAATATTAATATTCATTAATATGAATTAATAATTCCTGTTAATTCCACCATAACAAGCTGCTCCACTTCTTCTTCCTCAGCATCACTCCTTCACTCCAAGGTAACAACCCATACTGGGCGCCGCCATGCTGCAGGAAACTATACAGATAACTTCCGGTGTTAGTGAAGTAGTGCGTGGCCTTAAATCACATTAACTGAATTTACGAATTATCAAGTCCAGGTCAGAGCATTTTATTGTTTTCTTCCAATGCCAAGAGAACACCGTTTGAGTCATGAACTTTATCCCGTGCCAACTAAAATGGAAAACAAAGAAGATGGCGTTGTGCCATTATGGTGAAGGGCACGTCCTTTTAAACACTGAGATTGTGTACCAGCTCCTTATTATATTAATATTATACAGGGCTTTCAAATGTGAACCTTTTCATCTGCTGAATACAGCAATGCAAACAATTAGCAACTGGGGAAATCAAATATGATTTATAATTTGTATGATTAGATTAATAATAAACAGCCATAGGACTATTGGACTTTAGGAGTTTGTTTTAAACATTATCTTACTTGTTAGCAAGCACTACAAGCATGGTTTCAAGTGGCACCTTTCTCCAGTCTCATAATGAGCCTTCGCCACAAACAGCTGTATGGTTCCTGATTGGCTGAAAAACCTAAACAAATACTGTAGGTAATATCACTATATAGACTGTCCGTTACATCTTGAAGGAACAGGGCCAGCTGCACCCTACACCATGGATTAGACCCAGGAAGGTCCCCAGGGCTAGGGCATAGAGCAGACCTTGATGTTTTAATTAGTGATCTTAAATAATAAGGGATATTAAAAAGTAAGCTCCACCCACTATATAATGGAGGAGATGGCTCTGAATAGCAGGCATAAGAATATGTTAATACAATGCTCTTCATTGGATGGAGCCTTGTTGTGTTACAATAGTTTCCCTTGGCAATCTATGGGTGGTTTTCTAGAAGGAAGTTGGCCTATACCCAATTAGAATGTTCTTAAAGCCATTAAGACCTATCTCCCAGTCATGGCCCCCTGTTGATAAGCCTATTAATGAACAATAATCTCCTTTTGCATTACAGTTGCCATTTAATAACGACCTAGACTTTGGAGTAATGAATAGCAGATCTTCAAAATAATCTTGGGTTGAAATGTACTTGTAAGAATGAACTTGCTGACTGACTTGAAATAAAGAGATCAAGAATTTCCTGGCCTTATAGATAACAAAACAAAAAGTCCAGGTTATAAAAACTGATAGCGTTATCGCAGTTCAGCCAGTAATTGTACGTAAGGTCAATCAATGGTTTGAAGTAACTGACACAGCTGATGTTTCTGTGTCAGTTACTTCAAACAATCAATCTAAGACTCCTTCGTAAGTCTTGGTTTTGGATCTGCTCCAATAAGACAGAAAGCAATGCCCGCAGCTAGATCATCGGTCTAAAAATTTAGTTGTTGCATGGATAGCATTCTGTAGATACTGCTCCTGGTACTGATAAAATAAAATAAAATAAAGCTAAAAAATTAATATTCGGCAGAATCAAGTTCAGCCTATGGTTCGGCCATCCACAACAGTCCGAGTTTCTCATGTGGCCACAAGTTAGCCAAGCGAGTTGCACATTAGGATAGAAGGACTTTCTATGTTGAATATCTCAGAAATGGTTCACTGTCAAGAAAATAATGCTAGTGCAATGTATAGTCTATAGTTTAAATGCTCTCCTGTTTAAATGCTTCCTGTTGGTGGTGCCTCCCTTTAAAATCATATTTATTTTTACTGCATTATGAATGCATCTGATAGAGGAGAATCTGTAGTGTATGCAAACATTTTTTGCATGAAAAAATACCAAAATAAACATTAACAAACTCACCCTGATGTTTGCCAAATCTCTTGAGTTTGCAAGCAGTTGCTTTTGTTAGTTAACGCCCCTGGATATCTCTGCTAAAATTAGCATAACATTCATAATTAATTTTGGCCAATCACAGGCAGCTAATAGATTTTAAAACATTGTAACAATCAGTGATGGCAGTTTGTGCAGAAATTAATCATGGGAGGTGCAGTCCCCCTGTAGAAGGAAGCAAGAGGATCCAGACACAGCCTGAGGTGATGCTGGCTTGAAGGTTAGTAAAAAGTTAAAATCAGTGCCCAAATACAGTGTTTCTATTGGTAGGTACACCGTGCCTCTGTAAGCAGTTCTGGGGGTGTGGAAAACAAGCTTTATTTTTAAATAAAATAAGTTAATATGTGTATAGAATGACTCAATGTAATGTGTGTCTGATATAAGCATTATATGTTAGATTAGCAAAAGTAAGAACATGGAAACCTAGATATACTGTACTTATATTAATGGGGTAAAACAAAATATAGCTAAAAATAGAAAAAAGTACTGAAATTTCAGAGTGGAGTAAAATATTAAATCAGAAAAATAATATATCAGATGAAGAAAAAAGCATATTTAATAGTACAAGATACAATAATATATGGGAATCTATGGTTAAGATATAAAAAAGGATTAGTCGTAATATAATAGTAAAATACATTTATTGTACAGTGATCATTTAACAACTATACTATTTTGTTGTATTTATGAGCTTACAAAAATAATATTTATTGTGTTAGTCCTATAAATACTTTTATTTTTTAATCCCAATTGTTCCGCGGTCCAGCTGCTGTAATGGAGCTCATCGCATTTTGTGGGCCGCATTCTAGCGTGTAAATGTATCAGTCGTCATCCTTTTGTTTATAACATTATATTGTCATGTTGTTATGGCATGAAATTATTTTATTGTAAATGTGGTTCCTTAGTTTGAATTTAAACATAAAAAAACTATAATATATTAACCAATGACTGAGGAGCACGCCATTCCATTGGGTTTTTATAACCGCCTCAGTTAATAAGAAATAGCTTTGATTGCCTTGTATATATTTTTATACTATTATGTCAGCTTTCATTAGGAATCTAATGCATATTCATAGATTTAGTTATTATGGTTTGCATCATAGTACAATATGTGAGAGGCACATTCCCAATATATCAATGCGCACATGTTCTGCCCTATACTATAATTAAAGAGATATGGAAGGTTCCTGGATGTTAATAGGTATATATTATCCCTGTGTATCTATTTACTTTTTTGAAGCGCTTATAAGCTCAGTTTTTCTGCCTAAAATAGTTTGTAAATGTTTTCTTCCCTCTGCAGCTCATGAAGATATTGTACTTCTAAGTAAAGGGTGTGCATTGTGTCATAGTAGCCAACATTCCGCAACAGGCTACTTGAGAGAGGTCACTGACAAGCTAATTTAAAATACTTAACTTTATAGTCTGTGTATTCATGAGCTGTAAGAACTACAGAGGGCAGGCCCAAACTGGAACAAAGTGCATGGTTTTAGACAGAAAATACAGATGTTATAAGCACTTCTTAATATAATAAAGTAAATAGACACACAGATATATTATTTTCCTGGCATTTTTTCATCAGTTGGACACTGTGGACCAAACAGTGAGGGAGCTATTGCTGGTGCAGCTGGTGCAAAGCTTTGGGTCCCGTAGGGCCATTCTTCCAATGGTTGTGACCTGGAGTAAAGGTAAAGATAGGCAGATACTTTTTTTCTTTATATATAGAAAGGTGGTTTGATCATGTTGAGGTGATCTGACCATAAATATGTTTTTTTTTTACATAAATATTTTACCTTACGGTCATGGAGAGTCGGTAATGACTGACCAACACAAAAAAATCCAACACACTAACAGCCTGTTAGCTTCTGAAATACCTGTATGCTTCTAGCAGGCTGCCATCTTTCACATCTGTAACCTGGCATGACATGGCACCCCCAGGGGCAGGGATTCATTTTTTTTCCAAAATACAAACCAGGAAGAGAAAATATGGAGGGTCGTAAATATCATTGACAGTCTCATATGTCTCATATGGTTTGAAACTGTCATTTTTAATTTCCTTAATGTACTTGTTGAAGGGCTGTCTCGGTTATACTAGAAGACACTCCGGCCTAGTCCTGATGGACGTGGGCTCCTGAAATAACATTTATGCCCCAAGCACGTTCTCTTTGGAGATCTAAGAGACTTCAAGCGGTTCTCGCACTACAAAGCCAAAGTCACCACTCTTATCTCTCTCATTGTACTTTGCTTGCAGTCTAATTACGATGGGTTTATGTCCTGATAGATATCAAAGTCATGTAAATGATCTATAATCCCCCTACCTCCAGGACATTGCCTTCTGGGTCTTACAAGACATTAATAGTCATTTAACACACTATTTAATGCTGCAACAAGTGCTTCATAGATAATATCTCTGTAGCCCACTCAGGACCACCCAGGTATGTTGGCGCGTGCTACACAAATGCCATAGGGCTGGCTTGGTAACCTTTAACTAAGGAAGCCATAAAACAATATAATCATTCACAAGGTCGCACACAAACAGGTCTCTGATCCAGCTCGCTATGAGTCATTTAAAGGAAATTACAAGAACATTAAAGGACCACTGCACACTAATAAAACACTATGAATAGTTAACTTAAAGGGATATGGAAGGTTCCTTGGTTTTACTAAATATATAATATACCTGTGTATCTATTTACTTTTATGTACTTATTTTTTATTAAGATTTTTATAAAGTTCTGATTTTACTGCCTAAAAACAAATAAATAGTGCCTGCACAGATCTGCCAATTGCACCATATGCATTTAAAGACTTTGCAGGGCTGAATGTGCAGTGTAGTGTCCTAGCCTATCAGGGACCACGTCTCAGCAGCACGTTGTAGAATGTTGCTGAGAGATGGTCACTGATTGGATAGTATAAGACACAGGAAGTACAGCAAAGTCTTTGTGTGCTGCAGATGACAGACCCATACCGGGAGTATTTGCCTGATTTTAGGCTGTAAAAACAGAGTTTATAAGCTCTAATAGATACACACGTATACTATGGGCCTCATTCAATTGCTGCTATTTAGAGATCCGTATTCGCAAATGGAGGTCGCAAGCTACTTTGTTATTCCGTTGCGTGCTCAGAACGAGTTACGTGCTGCGACCTGCGATCCATTGCAATTCCTAAAATCGCAAGTTACTTCCCTCAAAGTCTTTGATCTTTCACGGCCTCAAGAGTTGCGGCCGCTAAAATTACAAATCGCTATTCAATTGCTCTGATTTTCCCGCGCTAACCACTCTGTCAAGCCCGCAAATGGCAAAAATCGAACCACAGGTTACTGGGACCAAGGAGATCTCGCAAAGGGCTTACTGACAAATCGGAGAACTTGAAATGCAAATATAAAATCAATCCTGCACTGTAAATGATGGGGAACACAATGGGTGACAGAATTAAAACGCACAATATTCTCAAGCGCGCACATCGCTAAAATATAATACTTTATTTCATGTTTATTTTTTGTCCAAAGTCCTACGGGCTTCAACCTCCAAGCCGCTAGGACTTTGGAATCCAACCTCCATTTTTTTTCAAAGTCCTACAGGCTTTAATAACGAGTTACGGGATTGGAGGTCATTCAAGTCCGTAGAACTTTGGACGGAAATTAAGCATATATTATATTTTGGCGATGTGCGAGCTTGAGAATGTTGTGCTTTTTATTCTAATGTCACCCATTGTGTTCCCCATCATTTACAGTGCTGTATTGAATTTATATTTGCATTTAAAGTGCTCCGATCTTATGGGCTTGAACCACGATTTACGGGCTTCCGTCCGCGATCATGTTCAAGCCCGCAATTGCTACTGCAGAGACCATGGTTTCCGATTCTCGCGACCGGCGCCTAACTTTTGGGGCCGGCCAATTGAACAGCAGAGTAAAAGTAGACTTCTTGAGCCCGCAACTCCATCGCAGAAAATTGGCTATCTGCGATGGAGTTACGGCCCGAATTGAATGAGGCTCTATATATCTAGTGAAATCCAGGAACCTTCCATGTTATGAACATATTGAATTCCATTCCTTAGCTCATATTATTAAAAAAATAATTATTGAAAACAATATTCAGATTACTGTTAATTTAAATTGACACGGCAAAGGTTCTAGTTGTAACCTTTGCTGTTTCTTTAAGTAAAGAACATTATGGGTCACAGTTAATTGTAAGAATAAACATAAATGACAGGCCGTCAAATATTTGAGCGTGCCCATGTCTGAGCCATGGTGACAACATCCCACTCGCCATTAATATAATTAATTACTTATTGTGCAAAGAGTGGGCAGGCAGGATGTGATATGATGAGGCTTTTATTGAGACCTGTGTTAAGTGCTTTGTATATTGAGTGGTTATGACTCAATGTTTAAAGGGACACTGTAGCAACATATTTGCACTGCCGTATCTTAAATATCTAGTGTAAATAAAGGGCAATATATTACATTTGTGTTTATTATATTCAACACAGGTCAACTTGGTTACTCTTAGAACATCTTTCAGATAAAGAAGGAATAAAAGAAGAAGTTAAGATTTGAAGTGTGATGAAGATTTGCGGAAAATGTGTGAAAGTATTTCTTTATAGAAAGGGTGGTAGATAAGATGGAACAGCCTACAGCGGAGGTGGCAGGGACAAACACCTGGGATAAGCATGCATGTTTCAAAGCTTTCACCTTTGCCCTGTTTACTTTATTTAGGGTTTAAGGCCTGCTACATCTGTGACATACTCAGAATATTGCCCTCCCTCCCTACCCCTCATCCACCCAGCCCAACTCAGATTAAATTTATAGAGCTATGGAAAACACCTGACTTCCTACTTGCAGATATATCATCTCAACACTAGGGGTCAGCCAACATAATAGTCGTTCACCTCAGATCCCTCCCCTCTCCCTCTAAAAGAAAACTATTTCTATCTTTCACTTGCTTCCTGACCCTTGCTATTCCTTATTTGTTACTCCTCCCCAGTTATTTGCCCTTTAATACCTTTTATATTGTAAGTAGTGAGTTTCCAGTCTTGTAGGGTGCTTTGGGATAAAGCACTTTCTGCTAAGATTCTAAGCTCAAAACAGGGCCCTTCAACTTTTGATTTTGTTAAACGTGTATTTCCCCTGTTCTTATAACCTGTACAGCGCTACGGAATATGTTGGCGCCATACAAATAAAAGATAATAATAATAATGCTGCCCTAGGCCCATTCAGATTTGTGCGCCCCCAACGACCCACTTACTGCTCCTCCTTTCCTCTTGCTATATCCCAATCATAAGTTTACCACATATCTATACAGAATTAAAAAAAGTAAAAAATAAATAAAGAAAATTTAAACATAAGAAATAAAAAAAATGTTTTTGAGGGGCACTGCAGCAATTGGGCCCCCAGAGCATGGTCTTGTTGCACTCATCCCTGCTTCCTGTCCTGGGAGTTGAGTTGAGATTTTTTTTCGGCTCCTACACTCATGCTGCCAATGTTATTAGTTTGTTTCACACTTCACCAAAGAAACTGCTTTGAGCGTGCTGATGAAGGTTACCTCTCCCTGTCAGTGCAGACATATAAAAATATGCGTCATCAGCTTCAGAATATTATGCAACGTATGGTGATAAGATTAGGACATGTTTTTGCACATGTTTTACTCATTTTTTTTAATAAACAGAATTATTTTTATTGCTTAAAACATGTTCTGTTAAATGCATGGTAGAAAAACTTGTGTTCCATGTTCCTTTAATGTACTGTATATAGACATTGCTTACTGAGTTACTAAACTGCAGAGGATTTTGTTGAACTTCTCAGTGTTGCTATAAACATGAAAACTGCAGCCTGATCACTGGAAGATAAATTAATAATATCACTATTTTAACACATATGGCATTATTCACTGAAGTGAGGGGTTTCTAACTAATTTTTCTTACTATTGTTTTTACATGTAGACCACCTACATATTCTGTAGTGGCCATGCTCAATGGAAACGGGATACATTAGTGTTTATAGTGTATGAGGTAAGGGCCATGTTCTCTTGAGAGCTTACAGTCTAGGATGTTCTTGGGGTGATAGACAAGTTGAGGAGGCTACTTGGTGAATGGTTGTTACATGAAGCCCTATTAAATTCCCCCAATGCGAAAACCTGTAGCCCGCTAGACTTATGGCTGTTAAATTAGCTTCTTACATCTACCCGCAAACGATCTGCGGGTTACATGCGGTAAAACCCTACGGGATTTCGAAATCTGAACACCATTGCTGCAAAGACTTTGATCTGTCAGTCCCGTAACTGTTACGTTCGCAAATCAATATTAAATTGATATGACTGAACTGGAGTTCAAACCCGTAACCCGCAGATGGAGCCAAAAAGCCTACTGTCCTAGACTGTAAATGCAAATATCAACACACTACTGTACTTAAAATGAAAGGGAAAGTGATGTTAGGTCTTAGAATTAATAGCACAACATTCTCAAGCTCGCAAATCTGCAATATAAAATACTCTTTTTAATGTTTCATTTCCGTGTTATATCGATCCCGGCAATCAATGTGTTAATACATATAATGGAACTTGCATGGGCTAGAATATAATATTTACTGATTAATATTGCATTATTTCTGGAATGCGGGTCCGCACATGCAACGTGCGCAAGAATACAGGTTTGCGTCTCCAGACCTTTGGTCGTGGCATGGTGGAATGTAATACCTCTGTAACTCCGGCGAATTTCAAGCCCACAGGCTTGGTGGGGGTACCGGTGTTTGAGGAGGCTGGTGAATGGTTGTTACTTGTTGAAGTTGTTAAGGCTGCTTGGTGAATGTGCTTCATGAAGAGGTATGAGTCAACCAGAATATGTGTCTTTTTTTGAAGGTATAGATAATAGAGTGCCTAGAACTGCGATTAGTTGTTCTGTCCTTCAGTCATGTCCGATTCTTAGTGACCATATGGATGTAGCACGTCAGGTACATCTGTCTGTGTTTCTGGTTGTGCTAATCCATAAGGTTTTCATGGCAGGATACTGTTGTGAGTTGTCAGTTCCTTCTTCAGTGGATTTGTCTCTGCAATGACCTGCCCATCTTGGGTGACCCTACATGGTATAGCTCACAGCTTCATTGAGGTACACAAGCCCCTTTACCACAACAAGGTAGCTATCCAGAATGGGAGAGCTGTAATGGGCTATATATGCAGTCCTTGAAGTGAATTAGGTTGCCTAAGTGTCATTAAATTGTTTATATATTTTTGTTTTAAGTGCAGCAATATTAGTAAAACTAATGTGCAAGAAAGGTAGAAGTAGATCAACTGGTAACAGATAATGAGGATATTTGTGTTTGGAATGTAAGCGAGAAAGATAAAATGGACATGCTCTCCCATTCTAGGGAACAGTCTTGGAGCCGCATGGGAAGTATCCTGGGGCCGCATGAAAAGGATTATAGAGTAAATATTAGAAGAGGAGACACTCCTCTCCAACTCTACAGAAACCATTCATTTAAGTGTCAAGCGATCTATCCATCCCGAAAAAAAGATCTCCAAAGAGTATGTTTAGCTTTGATATCATTAGTGAGAATGTTCTTTTTAGTTATTGAACATAACTAATGGTACCTTAAAAGAAAAAGCTAAAAGAGGCTGCTTTCTGAGAGGTACCATACCTATAGAACAAACCTACTTAAGTTTTGTTCGTTCTCCGACTGAGCACCTCTGACACCTAAAACCACTCTGAAAATTGCCACATATTCCATTAGCTACTCACAATCTGATTACGAGTTCCCCGCCCACAATCACTTCGGGACAGCCAAAGACGCAAACCCGGCCTTAGAACTCATTGGTTTTAGCACAGCTCGAATATTACGAGCACTAAATAATTAAAGTTACAGAAAATCGATATTCTATTAAACCCAAAGCTCTAGCTCACAAATAAAGTCTAACCCGCAACTGAAATAAGTATCACGTTTCTGTCAAAAGTATTACGACTACTAAGGAGGACTCGCAAGGGCTTATAAACACTTATTTTAGCTGTAACAGCAATTAAACACACAATACTGTACTTTAAAAGCATGCAAAGACATTAAAAGTAATTGCACAACAGTCTCAAACCCACAAATAAGTAATTAAAAAATATATTTTTTAAATGTATTTTTACATAATATTGATCCCGGGACTCAAGGGGTTAATGCATATCATGAAAACCACATGGAATAATACAGATGATCTAATGCATTTTATAGATTGCTTGATTGCGAGCCCTATCAGCAAATATTACTTATTGGCACTAATTAATTCTTAGCCTCCGATTGCAGATTACATTTAACTTCCATTTTTTACTGATGCCATGAAGATGGTCTCATTTACTATTGGCTGGTTCTAAGAAGTAAATTACAGGTTGCTTAAATATTGTCAGATTATATGATCACACCCTGTGAAATCTTACTTAAAACGTCAGGGTTTAAGAGTTCAGCTTTGGGGGCGGATTTTGCGAACTGGAGTCAATAGAATACATCTAAACTTTTTTAAGAAAAACTGCAGCCAAAATAACGGGTTTGAGGCATTTTGAGCAACTAATAGAATATGGCCCTTAGATTGTAATCTGTTATGAGAGCAGGACCCTCTATACCTCCTCTACCTGTATGTGACTTTTGTCATATTCATCTTATAAACTCACCTATCCCCAGTACAAAAGGAGTTCAAAAGAAGGATTTGTAGTTTTAAGGCCCACTTTAGCCCTATTTTGTTCTGCATAATATTTTATATAAATACATTTTACTTTCAGAAATCCTTTTTATCTTATGAAAATTTTACATGTATAATCTTCCACTATGTTGATCAGTGGAAACTAAAATGGTAGATTCCATTGCTTCATAATTGCATATAAAATGTAATAAATTACAAGCTTAGTTAACATTCTAAAAATAATTTCAAGTGCAGTTCTTGCAAATTACATATTTTAAATATATAACTACAATAACCCTGTAAATGTGGGTTTGGGGACTGGAAGGAAGCAACAAAATAGGCAGTCTCCAAGAACGACTTTAAAGTAAATGTAAGTTTCCTGGGTTTCAAACGTTTCCTAATAACCAGCTACTGATTAGTAGTAAAATATGTATTATATTGAAAAGTTGAATGCACTTACACATTTGTATGCTGGATACTGAGATGTGGATGTGCATGCCCTTAGGAAGCTTACATAAAGTGTACCCTGCAGGGTGCAATGTGTGGCCTCTAAAGGAAATGATGGTTGGTGGGGTCACAGCTGAAATTGCCCATAAGGAGACCGGCAGAGAGAAAAAAAAGAAACAGACAGCAATTGCCAGATTGTGATACAAGTGTTTCATCCTTTACTTCCTCCTGATTGGCCAAACCAACTTTTTAGATTGTATACCAATTTAGCCTGGGTTTGGAGGGTGTTAACCCTAAGTTTCAACTGAAAAAAAAATACAATATATTTTGCTTTCTTCATGGTAAGTGTTTAAATGCTTATTTTGCAAAAAAAAAATGTTTTTGTCATACACTTCTAATTCTTATCTATTACATGCACTCATAATCCAGCTCACTTACATATCCCTTTAATCATCAGCATTTTGCAATCATTATTACTGCTCTGTTTTGTTACTATTCCATCCTTCTGAGTTTCCCTGTAATTATATTATTATATTTTCCTTACAGCAGCAAATTACAGTGATTAACAAAAATAAAATGCCTTTATAGGTGTATAATTTACCTGTGCATCGATTTATTAATATATATATATATATATATATATATATATAAATATATATATATATATATATATAAATATTTTATTAGGAAGTGCTTATAAGGTCTATGTTTGATGCATAAAACCAATAAATAGTACCTGCTTGTGTCTGCCCAGTGCAGCTCATGAAGACACTTGCTCTGTAGTACTGACTTTGCAGTTTCTCATACTAACCAATCTGTGACCACGTCTCAGCTGCATGTTGCAGAACGTTGCTGAAAGATGGTCACTGATTGGCTAGTATGAGACACTGAACAGAGTAAGTGTCTTCATGCGCTACAGAGGGCAGACTGATAAAAGGACTATTTGTTTGATTTTATGCAGCAAATACAGAGCTTATAAGCACTTCTTAATAAAATACAGTACATACAAGTAAATAGATACACAGGGATATTATATACCAGGTAAAATCCTCAAACCTTCCATATTCTTTTAAGTTCTTCTATTATTAGAATTTGAAACCTAATTCTATTAAACTCTTTTTTATAAGCATAATAAATAACCTGTTAAATTAACTTAAATGGATATGGGACACCTCTTTTTTTCTATCATGAAGTTGACAGTAGCCATATTTTAGTGCCTCTTATTTATAATATTTCTGGAGAGATTTGGTTGCATTTCCTTAAGAAAGGAGTTTGCTTCTGGGCCAGATAAGGGGGAAGGAGTGTGGTGTCAATTTCAGTCTTATCTAATTATCTTAACACAAGCTCACTCTTTCCTCCTCCCCCACCCCTTCCTCTACTGGTACACACCCTCATGATTCAGCTGTTAGAATATGATATAACAAACACACAAGTCTTCAATAATTCAGATTTTTGTCAAAATATTTAATGTCCATGGCTTACGGGGTATTGATATTGTTACTTTGGTACACACTTGCAAGTGTCTTTTTTTTCTTTAACTGCAGATGTCCTTTAAAGAGACACAACAAAGGTACCATTACTGCAGAAATAAAAAAATATACATATAAATAAATATATCTCTCACTGGTAGTTATGTCAAATATTTTATGCAATTATGTTAATTAAAAGGAACGGAAGTGTTAGATAACGAAACTTGAAAGTTCGGTATTTTAAGCACTTTCTGCAATAACCTTCCACTTCCACAATTAGACCCAGATGATAACTTTGCCGAAAATCTGTAGCCCCCGCTTAAACATGTTTGGAAAGAATCATAGACACATTAATAACTTCAATAATATCGATTCATGCAAAGTCCTGCAAAGGTAAAATATTTACTTTTACAATCCCTGTGCTCCAGAAAACTGAACTTCAACATGGTAGGAACATGTAAACCAAAATAAGCGTGAACATACCATGTAACGCCTGGAGAAAGTGAAAGCTCATGATAACACACCTGTATTGTGGTGCTTGTCTGCACCTTGTGTCTTCCCACCCCAGGCGTGGCGCTTTCTAAGTCAACTCACACCCTCTCCTGTCTTGCTGCTGCTTAATTACTTTATTACTTATTATAGTCTTATATAATTTGAGAAGCTCCTAATGTGAGTCACACTTTGAATTTTTATATTCTGTATATTATCATTGCATCTGTGTATGTTCTTTGCATTTATTTTCGTGTTATCTGCCTGCCAAGGTTTAATGGGATAGGTTATACTCATCTAAATAAAGACTGCACACAGGGATTTGGATGAGTTTTTGTTTATAGTTTTATTGGGATCTGTAATGTTGTTGTTCAGTTCTGTCCGACTCTCCATGACCCTATATACATTAGGTTATGATGGCAAAAATACTGGAGTGGGGTGTCAGTTCCTTCTCCATGGACTGCAATTTGTCTGATCTCTCTGCTATGACCTGCCCATCTTGGGTGACCATACATGATATAGCTCACAGCTTCATTGAGAGACATAAACCCCTTCACCACTGTGAGCCCTAGGTCAGTCATCACTTAATATATGTTCGAAAGATTTGCGTCTAAGACTATTGTTAGGTAGAGAAAATTCATAATGTTAGTTTTTCATTAGAGTGAAGGTCGCATGTGTGAAAGTGGCTTCCATTTCTGTAGGGGCAAAGATCGCAGTTATTGTTGGAAACAGCCCGTTTCTGAGCATGTGCAGGAAAAGGCAGTAGGCATCAAATTTAAAAAGATCCACCTTCCTCTCCCTCTTCCCACCTAACCATAACTCCCTCCAGGAAATGCTGAAACAAGACAAGACAGAGCCACAAAAGTTATGATTTTTACTAAAAATGATATTATGTTCATGGCTTGTAGAGCTGCTAATATATTTAATTTGTTCTTGAACTATAGTGGTCCTTTAAGTGACCCTGTCAATAAAGATCAGTTTGAGTTCTCAGGCTCCCCCAGTGATCTGATTCTGTTCTGTTTCTCAAGAAGACAATTACCACTAACACGCAACTCTTCCTTGTCCTACACAAAATTTCAAGTCACTATTTATGTCCCAGTCTCATTTAAAAGACCACTGTAGTGCATTTACAAGTAAGTCTGATATGTTTCTTCTCAGAATCCACCAGACAGGCCATGGTTCAGGTCAGGCAATGTGTGAACAAACAGAGGTACTAGAATACTAGTCACGTCACGTTTGTTCACACAGTGTTTGAACTAAACCTTGGCCGGTCTGGTGGATCTTGAGGAGAGGTTTGGGAACCACTGGACTAGTAAAAACAGTAAGTTAATATTTTCTCTTAGCTTTTAAACTGTCTGTTTTCTCCACAAGCAGAGGTGCTTATCTGCTCTTCCTATGTGCTGGACTAAAAATAAAGTCTGGCCAGTGTAGGTTTAGTTTCAGGCTGAGCACACTTAATAAAGGTTTGGTTTATGATCGCTCATGCACTGTTTCTGGGCCTATGGTGCAGCTGCAAGCAGGTTCCAATAGAGCTGTTACCTCTGTGTCGGCAGAGTATGTGTGTGTGTGGGGGGGGGGCTAATAATGTAATGTGGCAGGACCACTGACATCAGCCCAGACTACTTTCAAGCTCCATGATAGTCAAGCACACAGGCAGAGATGTCCAAGTCCTTAAAAGAGGAGATAACCAGCTCTGATTGAGGAGAAAACAGACAGTTTAAGAAAAAAATATAAACTTTTATTAATTTTAAACTGTAAACTGTTTTTAATAGCCTACCCCAACAAAGAAACATGATTCTTGCTTGTAAATGCTAATTCAAGTAAACTTGGTTGCTTGTCAATTTTAAGGGATTAATCGGCTTCTGTAAATACATTTGAAGCCCAAATATAATTCCATGGGCCATGTTGTATTATGGTATGACCTTGTCTAGTAGAACTGTCTGAAACATTGGATATCAGTTAGAAATATGGTTGCTGCTATTATGACTAATACACCTATATTTACAATGTCTACTTATGTGTTTGTTTCTTCCTGTCTGGGAGGATTGGTTACTAATCCAATGGAATTTTAAAGCACTTTACCTGTTTACAGCTATACAGAGGGTAAAGGTAACTGCTTCAAATGTTAATACACTTGCAAGAATATTATGTACTGATATGAACTTTGCTGCCACACTTTATGGGATTTTTATGGTTTTTATCTCAGTCTGTAAATGTATGTAGTTATGATAACAGGTATAGTCAGAATAAGAAGTAGAAGATTGCCGTTATGGTCAAAATTGGTTTCCAAATTGTAATGTGCACTGGGCAGATTATTTGCTTGTGTCGATTAAAGTGGATTCTATTATAATAGTAAGATGAATAAACACTAGCTTTCTATTTAGCATGTGGAGACCCTGGCAGTGATGTCCGCTTCTGGTGATGGCCAGGAGTATACGGCAATAAGAATCTACCACAGAACTGAAGAGAGAAGAATATCCCCCTATAAAGGGTTATTATCTGAAGAGTTGGGTGACATAGTCTTATGTTACACAATGCTAAAGTTTACAAACTGAGATTAAATCAGAGAGAAGGTGTCCAAAATACAGGTCCAAACAACTCTGCTCATAAAAACCAACACAAGCACCAATGTGGCCAAATACATGTGCGTGCTACAAGAGATCCCTATGTTGACTCATTTCTATTTAGTTTTATTATACGTTAATAGGAAGTCTCTACCTTAAGGTAAAATGCACATAGTTTTAGAATCCGCTCTGTTTAGATGTGTAGCTACTGAGGTACTATAGCTTATTATGAAGTATGGCTGTCAAGTAAAGGACCTTGGGGTGCTTTACTTTAAAATAACACCTATGTAATAGATCTGTGACATTGCATTTAAATGAATACATTTGTTTTAAGCCATTTTCATAGATGAAGTAAGTATATATCCATTTAGATGAATATTGATGCGTCCACTACTGTTTCATACAGAAATGACTTTGTAAAAAGTTGTCCCCAATGCACTATTTGCCTTTTTATGGAGCACATGCTCCAAGATTTAAGGGTTGCTCAGTAGTATATGGGTTCCCTGGTGGTCTAGTGGTTAGGATTCGGTGCTTTCACCACTGTGACCTGAGTTTGATTGCAGTCAGGGAACCACAAGGTCACACTACCCTGAAGCCATGCAGGCTTGGGCCTGGTCAGTACTTGGATTAGGAGCCCACCTAGGAATACCAGGAGATACTCCATTATCTCTGCCATGAATACCAAGTGGATCAGCATGGTGTGTTGCGGTCCATGAGGTCATGGAGAGTCAGACACGACTGAGAGATGCAAACACACACACATAGTATATAGGCAATATTGAGTCTTTGCCAAATCCCTCCAAACTAACATAAATAGTATTGCACAACTCATGATAGAAAATGGATTTTAGCACTTGAAACATATTCTTTTTTCTCTCTAGGAAAATGGGAAGAGAAAACCTTTGTTTTTTGAAAGTTTTGCACCTCACCTATGGAAGATGTTTTGGTTTGACCTGTAAAGGTGCCATAAACTATAGCCACTTTCCAAATAAGAAAAATGCAAACGTTTCAACTACTAATAAAATGCCAGATATCTCCATATGAGGAAATGCCCTTATAAAAAGGGCCCAATGTCAAAAGAATAAAGGGCAAACATTATATATTAGTTCTTACACTGATAAGGATTATAAATACATTTTACAGTAATCTTTGTTTTTTTCTTATAGATTGGACTTTCCACTCCTGAGAACCAATGGGGAACCAAGAAACACAATTCTCTACGAGAGAGAGAGAAAGAGGTGAAAGTAAAAGGAAAGAAATAAAAATCCAAATTTGTGCTAATAAATAATCCAGCATTTTAATACCTAAAATAAAAAAAAAAGCAAAAAGTAAATAAAGTTAAACTAAGAAAAAAAGACTAAGTTAATTATTTCACATTTAGTTTATGATGACACATTCAGATTGATCCTCCAATTGACTTTATAAGAGTAATTCTTAAAAAAAGAATTCCTATGTATTGTTATTTACTTAAGACAAGGAGGGTAAAGAATAAAATAAAAATCATACAATGATCACAAATGTAATTATGTGTCCACAAAAAATTATTCTGCCTAATAATTTGGTCACCATTTATTCGTGTTTTCTTTTGTTAAGATGCATATATAATGCTGTCATGATGGTTCTTCACAAATGTAACTTAACTTTATGTTTTTAATTAGCATTTAGTTAAACTCCAATTAACTAATCACTGACTATGGGCCTCATTCTATTATCGGCCGTAAAATGGCCGCAAAGCTGCGATTCCTTGCGGCCGTCTTACGGCCCCGTGTAGAGCTACTTCTACCTTGCTATTCAAATGGACGGCGCCGCAAGGATATCCCCCTCACGGCCGGCCGCATATCATGCAAACAGCCGCAAAGTCATAAAACTGTAAATGAAAATATAAATCCAAGATGGCACTGTAAAGCTCTGTAAATGCTAGGCATCACAATGGGGGACATGAGGATTAATAGCAACACCCTCTCAAGCTTGCACATCGCCCAAATCCGATATTTCATTAATGGTTTATTTTCCTTCCCGCAGCCTGGGCGGGTCTGAGGTGCTCCAAGCCCTCGGGACTTCGTCCACGGATATTTGACATGAATTAAAATAAAAATTATTTGCGGATTTGAGTGTAGGGGAATGTTGTGCTATGAATGCTAACACCTCCAATCACTTTATCGTCTCATCGGAGTGCAGGATGGCTTTATTATGTGCTTAATTGTGTCCATTGACGGACCTTTTTGGTGCAAGTAAGCTGCGGCTCGGTTTTAACCTTGCCGATTGGGTTCTTGTAGCAATTGAATAGCAACCGGGATTTTCTTGCGGCCGAAACTCTTGCGGCCGTGTAAGATCAAAGGCTAACAGGGCGCCGGCCGCAAGCCTGCCGGAGCCCTCGGCCGCAAAGGAATAGAATAGGCAAATAGCCTGCGGCCCGTCCCTGCGGCCACGCATCTCCTACGGCCATTAATAGAATGAGGCCCTATGTATCTATATTCTTTGTAATTCATACACTGTTAAACATATGATATAGGTTCCCATATCAGCATCTCCCTTGTTTTCATCAATCATCACATTTTACATCACATATTTCTGCACATATCACATTCCTATTTTTCACATAAATATAACTCTGAAGTTACACCTGTAGTAGATGAAATGTTAGGGAACAATAGTAGATAGCCAAATAATAATTGACATTATAACATAATAATAATAATAAAAAAATTATATATATATATATATAGTAAATAAATAGTACATCTGTGTTCACACTTGAATGTCTAAAACATGTTTAAAAACCTGATTCCGAGAAAAACTGTTATTACACTGCGTTCTGCGAAGCTGAGCTGGGACATGAAAATGTGCCCACAAATGCCTCGCTCTTCAATCCGTAGCCATTATCAAACATGGCTTCCTTTAAGCTTATGCCTGCTGTATTACACAGCTTTAATGCAAAGCCATGGTTGGATTAAACACAAGCTGAGTATCCAATCCATGTACAGCTGTTTCATGCTTACTGGCTATCATCAGCATGGAGCGGGATCTCAGCCATATAAATATGTATGCTATGTCTTAAACATACTCCAGAAGAAGCCCTATAGTGTGTGAAACACCACCTTATTTGGAAGCACAGCAGAAACCAAGAGCTGCAGCTACCAACTGGATAAACTAAATGGTTACCTAAGGCGTACAAGAACTCTGCTTTCCCAAAGATTTTTTCATCTGACAAGCTTCAACACCGATCTGAAACAACAACCCATTTTTTTTTTATACATGATTCTGCAAATGTGTACATGTATTCTAAAAATAATGATGTTGGAGTGACACTATATTCATACACATTGAATAATGTAAGTATGTTTCACTGAGAAACAAATATCTTCTACATGACAAATTACCTTTGAAGTTACCAAATTTCCACCTTAGCCTTATTTCGTCTACTGTGCATGAGGCCCAACTGATGAGATTCACAAGATCGAAACAGTGCTATCTGTTGGTGGGTTAGCTTACTTAGGCATATCCCAACTCTATTTTGGAGTTTTGTTGATATGGGCTTTCTTCCATATCAACACCCAACGTCTTGGATTATATGGGGTTCTAAGCTGGAAGTAGGTTCTCTGACTTGTTTTATACATGCAAATATTGGCACTCATTTATCATTTTCTTGCAAAATTATTTCAAATTTGGTCATGTTTGTCAAAAACATTGTTGGCTAAATGTTTAGTCTGTCATGTAGAGATGCATAAGTCTTGACTAAAGACAAAACTGATAAGAAAACAAGAAAATGTTGTTTTGCTCTGAGAAAACCAGTTAGTGATTGTATGTAAAGATAACGACCCCTAGTAAGGGTAATATCGCATGGGAAAATATATCAGTAAAAAAATAGAGGAAGGAAGAGCAACAGACAAAAACACTTTACATACAAGTAGATTCATATTTGTAATTTTTACCCAAATAAATGGTCATATTGAACAATAATATAAGGAGAGATAAAATTATTTACAGTGGATAAGAGGATCAGGTATAATTAATACATGCAGAGCTTAGGTTATTTGATTTATTTACTGTCTTAATTCACATTTGTGATCCTATAGCAAATAATATTTGCATTTAATCCTACTGTAAATTCCACATCATTGTGTCAGTCTTTCCAATAGAACTAATTGGAGATATTATTTGTATATACTGTATGGTCCCTCCCAAATGATTAATTAGGTTAGAAAAAAAAACAATGTCTTCCCCAGCAAAGAAAAATTCAATATATTAAAGTCAATAAATGAAAGGCTATTATTTTATAAATGCTATTTTAATATTTCAGTTCAGTAAAAAAAAAAAATAGAATTATAAAAAAATAACAAATACAAATAAATAAGAAAACAGAAGAAAACCATCTCTGTTAGGGGTAGATATAAAGTCTCTAACTAATTTAAAACCACAATAAGTGCAATTCAAGATTAAGGTACTGTGTTTATTATATTAAATAAAGAGAAAACAAAGAAGAAAAAAAACAAATAATCATGTATAGTTGTGTTGTTGTTCAGTCCTTCAGTCCTGTCCGACTCTCGGTGACCATATGGACCTCATGCACTCAAGCATATCTGTCTGTGTTTCTGGTTGTGCTTATCCATATGGTTTTCTTGGCAAATATACTGGAGTGGGTTGCAAGTTCCTTCTCCAGTGGACCTCTATTTTTCTGACCTCTCTGCTATGACCTGTCTATCTTGGGTGACACTACATGGTATAGCTAACAGCTTCATTGAAGCATAAAAGCTCCCCTACAGGGTAGCGATCCAGAAGGGGACGGTTGTTCTGGACTTAACTCTGCTGTATCATATTTCTCAGGATCATTTTAATATTTATTTTGTCTTCTAAAAAAACTTTGACTACTATAAAGTAAAATCTTCCAAAATTATATATTATGAAAATATAATTTATCTGGTCTTTTATAATAAATTTAATAAAAAATCAATTTATATTTAAGTATCCAAAGTATTACAATTAGCAAAAATATCAGTTATGGTTTCTTCATTCAATTTCTAGTAGAATTATTTGTTTTTCTTATTTCTATTTATTTATTTGTATTATAATTAACCAGGGATTTATCCATTTTCCTTTTTTTTATTTCATCATCCTAAGGGTATGCTTTTACTAAGAATAAGTTTAAAGTAAACCTGACCAGCCCTGTAACTGTGTAAGTGTACGGCCCACATAGCACATACCGCGGGTACGGTTACAGATCTGCTTCAGTCCTGAAAAACCGGTTGGGTTGGTTTTATTTTACTATTGTGAAAAATAATATGTACCACTGGAAAGTAATATTATTTTCCTGAATAAGATCAGTGAACTCTGACTATAACATGCTCTTTTCATTAATTAAAGAGAGACACGTAATTATAGGTTAGAATCAATCTATCCTTTTAATCTTCTCATATTCTGTAAATCTACTGAACAGAATTTGACCTTTCCAAGGTGGAGGTTTATTTTTCAGGAAGTGCACAGTACATAACCTTACCCCGGTCAATTCATTCACCTAACAATAAAAAGGCATGTATTCTAGCACAGGGTTCAACCACAGTTCTTAAAGGTGTAGAGCCATATTTGTGAAAGCGTAAGAGTTTATCTATTATAGTGACACTGAAGTCATAGATTTGATATCTGAACAGGTTGTAAACTGTATTTTTTGCTTAGGAAAATTAAGAAATGTTCTTTAAATTTCTCTACAATCTTCCTTTTGAAGTTAGGACCTCCTTCTGACTAACTCTATTTAGGGTGTGTCAGAGCATTGCACCAGTTGAGTCTGGGAGCTCTATGGACAAAGCAGCTGCTCCCTCTAGTGGCTCAATTTGATACAGCTGAAAAATATTAATTGGTCCCAACTTGTCTAAAAAATTTTTTATTGGGATTAAAATTTTTTTTTAACCCTTAGAGTAATCATGCAAAAAATAAATATTGTAATGCTTAAACCCTCCTTTTTAAATTAATGATAGTAAATTTGTGACTGCAGCTTACCTTTCTCTTCATTTATTTATTGATGAGATGTTTCTAAGGGGACCCTGAAAATGGGACACTGAAAAGGTTGCTAGTAGTATTGTAAACTACAAGTTTGTATAACACGTTTGATTTATAGTTATTAGCAAACGTCAAATTTAATGTTAAAAATATTTTTGACATGAGTTATTGACTGCTTCGTAATTAGTTGCCAACATGTTTCGCTATAAAGAGGTTAAGTACAAAGAAAAAATACAATATTAAACACCTGGGAAAAAGTGGAGGTCCTGTCTTTGAATCTAAAATCATACATACATCGTACCCAGCTAGATTCTAGGTCCCCTTCTGAATTGCTACCTTGTAGTGGTCAATGGGCTTGTGTACCTCAATGAAGCTGTGAGCTATACCATGTAGGGTCACTCAAGATGGGCAGGTCATAGCAGAGAAGTGGTCCACTGGAGAAGAAACTGGCAACCCACTCCAGTATACAGATTTATTTTATTTAAAAATAAAACTTGTTTTCCACACCCCCAGAGCTGCTTACATTGGCACAATGTACCTCCCAATAGAAACACTGCATTTGGGTATGGCTTTTTACGCTTTAATAACCTTCAAGCCAATTGCAGCTCAATGCAGAGATCTACAGAGCAGTACCTGACTCATCCTGCTTCCTTCTGCAGAGGACTACACATCCCATGATTCCTTCCTGCATAAGCTATCACAGATTGCTATAATTTATTAAAATGTATTAGCTGCCTGTGATTGGCCAACACAAATTATACATTTTAGGCTACTTTTAACAGGGATATGAGGGATGTTAACTCACAAAAGCAAACTCAAGAGATTTAGCAAACATCAGGGTGAACTTCTGTAAAAAAATATGCTGTGTGCTTATATAGAGCCCTATTCAATTGGCCAAATCGCAATTTAATAAGGCTGGCAGTTATTAAATTGATTGATGCTTTTGGTTCCTCACCTGCTACATGTTTTAAATATTTTTGTTTCAAAAAAGGTATTTGATTTAAAACATTTTTTTGCAGATTATATGCTTCTTGTAAGTTCTATTAAAAATATACATTCTGTTTCCCTTTAACCACCAGCACTGTTATTCTTCTTTATTTGATCCCGGAAAAAAATATATCATTATATGACTTTAACCCTGCAATGCATGCTGGGAACCCTGGCAGGAAGGACCAGGTCGAAGTCCACACTAACACAATAAGCCAATAAAACTGGAGAATGCGCAATATTATAAAGTGTAATCAGAACATTGGTTGCCTTGTTAGCAATACATTTTTATGTGTTATGATCAATGTGCTCGGCATAATGTGATTTGTTGACTGGTTTCAAAGCTTAAATGTGTTGAGCTGATTTAGATTAATTAACCTGTATTTGAACTTGTGAATATGAATATGTTACAACCAAGAAAAAGATGGAAGAACAGTATTATTATTATTATAATATTTATTTTTTGGAGGTACGATAAACAGTGGATAGACATTTACATGTATAAAGTAGATAAGGACAATCGCAAGTACAAACTGATACATGATCAGATGAGAGCCCTGTTCTAGGGAGAGTTTACAATCGGGTATGACCCGGAGTAAGGTACATTGACCCTACTCTTGGGAACCATCGTGATGAAGAGACCTTGGGACTCTTGTGAGAAAATCCTGGGAGTCAGAAGCTGGGTCCCAAGCAAAACCTTACACTTACCAAGTATATCGGAATGGCCTTGACTGGAGAACTTGCAGTCTGGAGGAAGCTGATTGGTTTATGGAACATACGACCACAAGACTGTGATTGGTGTGTGTTAGAATCTATATACGGTAAAATCACCGTTATCAGGCACTTATCGGGACTACTGGATAAGTATAGTTTCTGGTTAATCGGAAGTCCCCGAATTTAAGGGTCTAGATGACCCTTAAACCCCCCAAAAACCCTCAAAATGCCTTTAAAAAGGCATTAGCACCTAAACTGGGGCATTAAGGCCCAGAAAAAAATAATTAGAAAAAAAGTAAGCATTTCTTTTTGCAGTCTCGAACTCTGGATAGTGCCAGTTATGCTGGTTTAGCGGTAGTTTATTAAATGGGGAATTGATGCTTGAGAGTCCCGTTTAGTAGGGTGCCGCAGATAACCGAGATTCTACTGTATATGTATATATGTGAATACACAGTCGGTGAAGCGCAAGGAGCATGTTGCAGAATGAGACACTGCACACATTGTACTTAGAAGTATATTGTCTTCATGAAATGCAGAGGGGAGAAATCAGTTAAGAACTATTTGTAAGATTGTATGGAGGAAAGAACAGAGCTTTTAAGAACTTCTTAATGAAATAATGTACATAAAAGTATATTACCGTGAAATTAAGAAAGCTTATTGCTCATATGAAGAGTGAAATTATATATATATATAATTTTATATATATATATATATATATATATATATATATATATAAACATTGTTTTCTTTGTGGCATCTGAAAGAGAGTGTTACTATGTTTATAATATGCTTACATACACTATCTATCTACTTTTATGTACTTAATTTTATTAAGAAGTTCTTATCAGCATTGCCCTTTGTAGCTCACTAAGACACAAACTCTAGTACTGACTGGGCAGTGTCTCATATTAATTAACCAATGACTAGCTCTTATTCTGTAACTGCTGAGACATTGTCCCTGATAGGCTAGGACCTGCGCATCCAGCCCTACAGAGTTTGTGTCTGTTTGATTTACTTTATAAGCAGTTCTTAATAAATAAAGTACATAAAAATAAATACATACACAAAAATATAATATAGACTTAGTAAAATCCAGAAACCTTCCATATTCCTTTAATATGTTTTCGTGTAAAATGCAACTTTGGTAAAACATGCTTTCTTACATGTATTGACAACAGAATTGTGTTCCATGTCCCTTTAAAAATACCTTTCACTATACTACCACTGTAGTGATAAATCCTGAACAAGGATAAACAATACAAACACCTTGATGTAAAGATTGAGCTTGTGTGAGGCTCTGTGCACCTACCGGCATCATCTTTGGGAACCATGCTCTACGTCCTGGTGAGAGTTGCTTCCCGTCATCCAATACTTCATTTTGATGTAGAGCGCTCCATCCTGGGGAGTTGGAAGTAGACGAGAGAATGTGATTCAATCACTGCAATGCAATCTGCTAGTAACTTTCCCATCATGACTGTATCATATAAATGTATGTATATGTTCAAATGTCTGTGTTGTTCCTCTCTCTCTCTTCTACTCTCGGCTGTCTCTCTCCCTCCTGTCTGTCTCCCTCACTCTCTCCCTATGTTATGTGTATCTCTCTCCTATCTCTCTATCACGCCTGCTTCTGTCCAGTGGCTTACCAGTGGACCCAGACCTCCATGAAGCTGAAAAAGAGAAACGGGAAAAGAAAGGGATATGTGTTAATGATGTTGAAGAAAACATGTTATTGAGTTCCTTCCTAACTATCTGACATCTAGGCTTGAACATGGATTGATCACTTACAGTGCCATTGACCTCATTATCAGTGCTCTTCGTTGTGTGACAGAAAAGAAGATTCCATGTTAATTGAGTGTTTAACTGCTGGCTGATTACATTCTTCTAAGCAGTTAAAACAAAATATGTGAAACGTTCGTTAAGGCAGAGGCTGTTGATCATCACTGTGTCTGTAGACAAACCGTAGACTGCATATGTTTAACTTATTGAAATTACAATAAAGCAATAGATCACTTTAACATAGAATCTTGTGCTCTTTCACACAATGAATCTCACCTATAGTGAGGTAACTGCCCCTTTGAGTGCAACTCTTAATAGCTATAATTTGCTAGCTGTGATCTTTGTTGGGTTCTTGATCTTTATAGTTCTTGGCTCCAAACGCTCTCTTGATTCTGGCTATGGTCTGTGACTGCATTTGCTGCAGTGGGCACACCCATACATGGACTGGCTATTGGTTGATTAATGTTGTTGTGCCCACTGAAGACAGTGATTTGTCAGCCTCATGGATTGATCATCTATCCTTGTAAATTCCATGGAGCTGACATGTCAGTTTCCTTGTTGGTCATCCTGTACATGTGGTGGCATGTGACATTCACCTGACGTGGAGGCTGGATCCTACTGGGCCACCAGGCCTGAAGCTCCAGCGGTGGGCACCTGGCTCAGTAGGTCCTTGAAGTCCCTTTCCCACTCATTGTAGGTGACGGTCATTCCAGGGCCATCATTTGTTGCTGAGGTTGCAGCCATCTCCTTGGCCATCCTCCTCCTCTCCTGACATCATCGAATCTGTGCGTCACAAACCTCACATTCCTTTCCGCCGTGCCCTCTGCCGTGACCGCGGCCGCTACCTCCTTCCATGCCTCCGACCCTGAGGATGATGTGCCTATCAATATGGGCCCCTGACCTCTATACTATATCTCCTTTTCTCCCACGCTATCACCCTCCTCTCTTCCTCCTTCACCTCTTCTTCAACCTCCTCCACCTGCTCATCAAGCTCCTCAAGCTTCTCCTCCATGCCTACTCCTTCACCTCATCCTCCTCCATCGCCTCAAACTCCTCCACCTTCTCCTCAACCTCCTCCTGCACCGCCTCCTTAAACTCCTCCTCCACTCTCCACCACCTCCTCTCCAACACTCCCCCTGGCCACCTCTCTCTCCTTCTCGCCTCTCCCGCTCCTCTCCATTCCTCTCCCCTTCTCTCTCCTGCCTCCATTTCAATCCCAAAAATAAAATAAGGATAAAAGAAAAAAGTATTTGTGTATATATGTGTGATGTAAAAAAAATAAAACTTATGTTTTATGTGTAACTAGTCACTTGCCCTTCACAAAGGACGGGATAAAATGTTATTTTTCTGTCCCCCCTCTATCTCTTTCCCCCCTCTCCCTACCCTGTGTCTCTCCCCCTTCCCCCTCACTCCATGTATCTCTCCCCCCCTCTCCCTATGTCTCTTCCCGCTCTTCCTCCCCTGTGTCTCCTCAACCTCTCCTTCTCCTGTCTCCTTCCCCCCTCTTCCTCCCCTGTGTCTTCTTTCCACCTCTCTCCTTCCCTGTGTCTCTTTACCGGCCTCCCTACCATGTGTCTCTTCCCCTCCCCTTTGTCTCTTTCCCCCTTTCCCTTCCCTGTGTCTCTTTCCCCCCTCTCCCTTCCCTGTGTCTGTTTTCCCCTCTCCCCCTGTGTCTCTTCCCCCTCTCTCTCCCCTATGTCTCCTTCCCCCCATCTCCCTCCCCAGCGTCTCCTTCCCATCATCTCCCTCCCCAGTGTCTCCTTTCCCCCCATCTCCCTCCCCAGTGTCTCCTTTCCCATCATCTACCCCCCAGTGTCTCCTTTCCCCCATCTCCCTCCCCAGTGTCTCCTTCCCCCATCTCCCTCCCCAGTGTCTCCTTTCCTTCATCTCCCTCCCCAGTGTCTCCTTTCCCCCATCTCCCTCTCCAGTGCCTCCTTTCCCCATCTCCCTCCCCAGTGTCTCCTTTCCCCCCATCTCCCTCCCCAGTGTCTCATTTCCCCCATCTCCCTCCCCAGTGTCTCCTTTTCCCCATCTCCCTCCCCAGTGTCTCCTTTCCCCTCATCTACCCCGCCGTGTCTCCTTTCCCCCATCTCCGTCCCCTGGGTTTCCTTTCCCCCATCTCCCTCCCCTGTGTCTCCTTTCCCCCATCACCCTCCCCTGTGTCTCCTTTCTCCCATCTCCCTCCCCAGTGTCTCCTTTCCCCCATCTCCCTCTCCAGTGCCTCCTTTCCCCATCTCCCTCCCCAGTGTCTCCTTTCCCCCCATCTCCCTCCCCAGTGTCTCCTTTCCCCCATCTCCCTCCCCAGTGTCTCCTTTTCCCCATCTTTCTCCCCAGTGTCTCCTTCCCCCATCTCCCTCCCCAGTGTCTCCTTTCCCCCATCTCCCTCCCCAGTGTCTCCTTTCCCCCATCTCCCTCTCCAGTGCCTCCTTTCCCCATCTCCCTCCCCAGTGTCTCCTTTCCCCCCATCTCCCTCCCCAGTGTCTCCTTTCCCCCATCTCCCTCCCCAGTGTCTCCTTTTCCCCATCTTTCTCCCCAGTGTCTCCTTCCCCCATCTCCCTCCCCAGTGTCTCCTTCCCCCATCTCCCTCCCCAGTGTCTCCTTTCCCCCATCTCCCTCCCCAGTGTCTCCTTTCCCCCATCTCCCTCTCCAGTGCCTCCTTTCCCCATCTCCCTCCCCAGTGTCTCCTTTCCCCCCATCTCCCTCCCCAGTGTCTCCTTTCCCCCATCTCCCTCCCCAGTGTCTCCTTTTCCCCATCTCCCTCCCCAGTGTCTCCTTTTCCCCATCTCCCTCCCCAGTGTCTCCTTTCCCCTCATCTACCCCGCCGTGTCTCCTTTCCCCCATCTCCATCCCCTGGGTTTCCTTTCCCCCATCTCCCTCCCCTGTGTCTCCTTTCCCCCATCACCCTCCCCTGTGTCTCCTTTCTCCCTCTGTCCCTCCCCTGTGTCTCTTCCCCCCTCCCCTGTGTCTCTTCCACCTTCCTGTGTATCTCCCCCCTCTCCCTCCCCTGTGTGTCTCTTCCACCCCTCTCCCTCCCCTGTTTCTCTTCCACCCCTTTCCCTCCCCCTCCCCTGTGTCTCTTTCCCCCTCTCCCCATTTACCTCCCCTTTGTCTCTTTCCCCTCCTCTCCCTCCCCTGTGTCTCCTTTCCCCCATCACCCTCCCCTGTGTCTCCTTTCTCCCTCTGTCCCTCCCCTGTGTCTCTTCCCCCCTCCCCTGTGTCTCTTCCCCCTTCCTGTGTATCTCCCCCCTCTCCCTCCCCTGTGTGTCTCTTCCACCCCTCTCCCTCCCCTGTTTCTCTTCCACCCCTTTCCCTCCCCCTCCCCTGTGTCTCTTTCCCCCTCTCCCCATTTACCTCCCCTGTGTCTCCTTTACCCCCCATTTCCCTCCCCTGTGTCTTCTTTCTCCCTCCCTCCCCCTCCCCCTCCTTTCTCCCTCCCCCTCCTTTCTCCCTCCCCTTCCTTTCTCCCTCCCTCCCCCTCCGTCTCCTTTCTCCCTCCATCCCCCTCCGTCTCCTTTCTCCCTCCCTCTCCCTCCGTCTCCTTTCACCCTCCCTCTCCCTCCGTCTACTTTCTCCCTCCCTCTCCCTCCGTCTACTTTCTCCCTCCCTCTCCCTCCGTCTCCTTTCTCCCTCCCTCTCCCTCCGTCTCCTTTCTCCCTCCCTCTCCCTCCGTCTCCTTTCTCCCTCCCTCTCCCTCCGTCTCCTTTCTCCCTGCCTCTCCCTCCGTCTCCTTTCTCCCTCCCTCTCCCTCCGTCTCCTTTCTCCCTCCCTCTCCCTCCGTCTCCTTTCTCCCTCCCTCTCCCTCCGTCTCCTTTCTCCCTCCCTCTCCCTCCGTCTCCTTTCTCCCTCCCTCTCCCTCCGTCTCCTTTCTCCCTCCCTCTTCCTCCGTCTCCTTTCTCCCTCCCTCTTCCTCCGTCTCCTATCTCCCTTCTCCCTCCCCTGCGTCTCCTTTCTCTCTTCCTCTCCTTTCTCCCATCCTCTCCCTCCCCTTTTCTCCCTGCGCGCAATGCGCATGTGGGGCTGATGACGCACATTGCGCATGCGCCCCCGGCACAACTGACGTCTCGCATTGCTCGTCACCTGCGGCTCATGCTCACGGCTCAATACGAATGCGCAGCTTACGCCTCGCATTGCACATGCGCAACTCGCGAGTTATAGTTGTAGTACTTGCTCAATTTAATCGCTCTGTAACTACAGCAAATTTCGCGCCAGTCATAAGGGCTAGACGACGGCCACTGCGAGCATGGAATTTAATAATTTAACAAAACGTGTTGTCCGTTTAGTTCGTCTCTGTCACTGTAAGCAACTACTGAAAAGCAAGTATTGAAAAGATAAATTAAACGGCAGACTCTGTGAATGGTGAAATATCCTACTACAGTATATACCGCAAAAAAATATTTATAAAGTATTTATTACTGTTCTTTTGTAAACTTTCGTGTCTTGTTTGTCAAGGTTAGTTGCATTTATCATACAAACATATTTATATTATAAAGCTGGTTCTTGTTTAATTTCAGTGTTATTTATACTGTAGTACATATAAGGGTTCCCTAGTGGTCCAGTGGTTAGGATTTGCTGCTTTTACTGCTGCAATCTGGGTTCAGTTACAGTCAGGGAACCAAGAGGTCACATCACCCTGAAGTTAAGCAGGTTTGTGCCTGGTCAATACTTGGTTGGGAGACCATCTAGGAATACCAGGCCCACTCGAGAAGGAATTAGCAACTAACTCCAGTATCTCTGCCATGAATACCAAGTAGATCAGCATGGTGTGTTATGGTCCATGAGGTCACGGAGAGTCAGACGCACACACAAAATATGGAGAGAATAAAATAGAAGAAATAAAAGAAAATAAAGTTTGTATTGAATTATATTTTCACAACCCAATTAATGTTCTATTAACAAAAAATTATATTTTGCAGCTAACTCCACAATGATATTGACTTATAGCGTTATTTATGACACATAGTCATAAATTTAATTGATAAAGTTCTTGTTTGGAACCTCTGCGATTTCACTTCAAGACAAGCAATACTATTGCATATGTTTGTATGGGTGGGGGCACCAGAGGAGACTTTGCCTAGGGGTGCCTCTGATGTAAATCTGTCCCTGCTGCTACTAGTGTCCAGAGAAAAAAGTTACGAAGGGAGAAATATTTGTCAGGAGTCATAAAAAGGAAGATATTAAAAGAGCATGAACAGAAAAGGAATTGATGGGGGAGAAATAAGAGACTGAGATGGTGATTAAAACAAGCTTTAGGGAGTTAATATAAAGGGTATTGGATTGAGAAAGTGAAGGGGCATCTGGAAAGAGTGGTGTTACGGAAAGAATTGAGGGGTATGAAGGGAGAAAAGGGTTGGTTGAGAGCATGGGTGTAGGAACTGGTGGATGAAGGGGACAAATCTCCCCAAGATTTTCCATTGTGTAAGGTCTATGTATAAAGGGGGTATTGTGTAGTCTTTATATACTGTGAACTGTAGCCCCCCAAAAAATGATTTTGGCTCTTACAACCATGGATGAGAGGACAGAACAAGAAGGTGAGAAAAGGGCAGGCAAGATAAATCTTGAGGTGATAATAAGAGGGTGAAAGAAAAGAGAAAGGGAAGGGATGGAACTGTGGTTGAGATATGAACGTGGGCATGCTTTTTATGCTACTTCTTGATCATCTGCCACACTAGGCTTGTTGGGAAATACAAAATATTGTCACTGTCACCCTGTACTTCTTTACATACGGACTCCACATGCACTCACCCTCTAATTCCTAACACACATACTCACTCTCGACCTTGCTCTGTTTCCATACACACCAACTTCCCCCCTCTCTTTCCATGTCATTGTCTTATTCTCTTTCTATACTCAGTAACGGACTTCTTCTCTTACCATACTCACTTACAGCCCCCTCTCTTTCCATACTCACTCATGGGCTCCCTACTTTATATAAATAGTGAGATTTTTTGTTGTTGTTTAGTCGTTGAGTTGTGTCCAACTCTTCCTCTGAGCCCCCTCAAGCTCATGTTCATTATTTTAATGGCCTCATCTATCCATCTTCGCCTTTGCTGTCCTTTTCTTGGTATGCCTTCAATCTTTGCCTGCATCAAAGTCTTTTCTAACAAATCTTGTCATGACATTGAGCTTTAGCCTCATGATCATACCTTCCAGTAAACACTTTGTCTTCATTTCCTCTAGTATGGATTGATTGGATGTTCTTGCAGTCAAAGGCACTCTAAGCAGTTTTCTCCAACACCACAATTCAAAGACATCAATTCTACACCGCTGAGACTTCTTTATGGTCCAGTTCTCACATCTTTATGTTACTACTCGGGATAGTTCTAACTATGCAGACCTTTGTTGATAGTGTATTATCTTTACTTTTTAATAGGTTATCCAGACTTGCCATAGCTTTCCTCCCCGGAAGAGCCCAGGAAATTTCAATCTGTCACTTCTTCCTCATCTATTTGCCAGAAACTGAGATTTCTGTTTGCCATGATCTTTGTCTATTTACTGGTGAGCAGCAGACCAACTTTTGTACTTTCTACTTTCACCATCATCAATAAGTCCTTTAGTTCCTCCTCACTTGCCGCCATCAGAGTAGTATCATCTGTGTATCTGAAGTTGTTGATATTCCTTCCAGCAATACTGATTAGGGCATTGGATTAATCCAGTCCAGCCTTATGCATGATGTACTCTGCATATAAGTTGAATAAATAAGGTGGCAATATACAACCTTGTTTCACTCCTTTCCCAATCTTGAGATTATAGAAGACTACAAATCACACTGGAGTAACTAAAATCATAATCCAGAATGACAGATAGAGGAGAGTTTGGATTATAATTCTGATTGTCTTTTACTTGATTTTTGACAGCATGTCCTGACCTTGCTCTTTGATTTCTGCCTGAACTGAACTTTTTGCTTATTGGGCATTAGCATTTACTACCCTGACCATAGACATAGAAAATATTTCTTCTGAACCAGCAGTTTTGGTGTTTTCAGTGTAACACATAGTCCTAAATTCCACCAATGGCTTTGCACAAGCACATACTTCATAACCCACAGAACCAGATCTTCACGCAAGATCACTTTAATGCTGGTGCTATGGATTTTTTCAAGTATTAAAATATCTCTTTAACTTTCCTTATATATGTATTTAAGCTGCAGTAGAATCTACCATTTTGGTTTCTGATGCTCTAAAGCCTTGGTTGGCAGAATTCTTTAGATACAGAAGCTTGTACCTACACAATGGGCACGTGGCAGCTAAAACTGTTAGTGCTTTTAGTGGTACTAATCAGAATAGAAAATGGATGCACACACAATAAAGGAAGCCCCTGTAGCCAGAAGAGGGGGAGTGGGCTTTTGACCAAGCTATGTGCTAAGAAGTGTGCTGAGGGTTGGTCTTATTGGGGAGTGGTCAACAAAAGTAGTGTTTCCCGCCCTAGTCCGTCAGTCAGGCGGCGGAACGTGTGATATCCCTCCCTGTTTTATGTTATGTTTGTCGCAGCTGGGTGTTACGGAGGTGATTGCTCGCTATTGGGTGGAGCCCTATTTATTTGGTCATGGTCTTTGACCATGATTGGCTCGAAGGCCTCCTGGCCATGAGGTTCCTGGAGGCCTCAGGTTATGTTGGGCTATATTATTGTCAAGCAATCACCGCTATTTTATGATTCTGTTAATCCTTCAATAAAGCTGTTGCCTGTTTTAATCCCATACCTGGTGTCAGTTGCATTATTTGGGTTCAAGATTTTTCATTGGTTAATAACGTACTCGGTCACTCAAGCACAGGTCAATAAAAATTACACAAATAAGTGAAATATTCAAATGCCATGTTTATTTTATTTTTGGTTAATCACAAGTTCTGAGTTCAAAAGACTGTATAGGTCCTTTAAAAGAGAATCCATCCTTCTCCTTTTCCCCCATTAACACTTTGTTTTCGGACCCCACTGGCCCAAACAGATGTATCGCCCTCCCAAAATAACATAGGATTTCTTAGCTTAGTAATTAAAGTTCTCAATAATAAAATAAATATTATTTTCTTAAGCATTCTAGGTGATTTCAGCTATTTATTAAAAAGATAGACACTTGTAAGAATTTTAGGGTTAACAATAAGGTGTGTGTAAAAGCCGCTCCTATTTCCTGTTGTAGCGACATAACTGAGGACGGCGTCCCACTAATCACTGTGTAACATATAAGATTGTGGGAAATGATGAAGGAAATATAGGAAAACGTGTCTGCAATATGGAAATGTGCCTTCCGGAGGCTGAGTCAAGGTTAATGGTTACTTTGCATATCTTATAATCGCCTAATGTCTTACTCAGTGTCTGTGTCTGAATGATTCAATTATAATTAATACAAGCAAAAAATCTCTTTACAGACTTATGTTGTCACGCACATAGTGAAGTTGGTTGAAAGTACACAGTCATTAAAGGGATATGGAAGGTTCCTGGATTTTACTAGGTATAACATATCCCTCAGTATCTATTTACTTTTATGAACTTTATTTTATTAAAAAGTGCTTATAAAATCTGTTTTTAGAAATCAAGTAAATAGTCCCTGTATGGGTCTGCCCACTGCAACGTATTACACAGCAGGATAATATAAATAATATTACATTAGGGGCTAAATTATATATTTTTGTGCCTATTTATTTCTAAACTGAATTGTTCCTGGGATAAACAGCATTATAGTGCCACGTAATGCAAGATTCCCTTTCAAGCTATTGACCAGGACATTAGCATAAACTAGCCGAACAAACAGTGCTAAATATCTCAGGAGCTATTTACGGTAAAGAAAAACTCCTAGTACAATGTATAGACAGTATTCATTGGTCTTGTTGGGATGACAGTGTTGATTTAATCACTGTAAGCTGGTGGAAAAGTTAGTTCTAAAAGTTTGGTAAAGACACCTGACTCATCTTCATCATGTTTGTTGTAGGAATGGTGAGGTGAGATTAAGGAGTTCAAGATATCTTTCTACTAGATGTAATTAGTCTTCATTCAGAAAATGTGAGCTTCAGGGAATTTTGGCTGTCACCTTATTGGGTGTACCTAGCATGCTTCAAGGAAGTTACAGATGATGCCTTAGGTTTGTTGCGTGTTCTTGGGCTTCCTTGAAGTGTCAGTTGATGAGTTCAGGAGGTTCATGTGACGATTGGGCATATGGAGCCTATGATTAAAAAGGATACCAATAGATAAGGAAATCTATACCATGGTGCAACTGATAAACAATTCGGTTCAGATGAGGGAGATCAGAGAGTATTCAGGGATATTGATATTGATTCATCTCAGTTATATCACTTCCTTAGAGCGGAATCATTAGTGTGTGTGTTTAGTGAAGAAGAATAGTGAATGAGGGAACAGAGAGCATTGTAAATATAATTGGATAAGACTGAAATAGACACAAAGCCCATGCTCAATCACTGGCCCAGAAGCAGGCCCCTTGCATCATACACTGCAACAATAGTTCTACAGAAATGTAAACACCCCTCTCACACACACGTCCACCAATGTATCATGGATCTCTCCAGGGTCCTGCAAAGGCACCAAAATATATTTATTTCTAATTAAAAACTAGGGGTTTGACTATTTCCTGTTTACTAAGTCATAGTCAAACACTTTTCTTTTTCATTGTGCGGTGGTCCTTTAATGGGGATGGAGGACACCACCTGTTTATTTATATTGATAACTCTTAAATTACATAAACCTATCACATCTCTGAAGTGTTCTCTCAAACCTTTGTAAACTCAATATAAATCAATATGATATACTACATAATGTTTACTTAAATAAAATATAAGGAAAGTAACACTACCCTTTACATAATAAAGATGTATTAGTGAAATATGGTTTCTGAATAAACATGTTGTTAACCTTCAAACTATAGAACCGCAACTCATAGTGCCTCTCATCATGTCCCTCCAGGTACAACATGAATTTGGTGTCACGCTTTGTAAATACAAAAGAAGACAATTGCAGGTTCCCAAGGGGCGTAGGAACTGGGGGGATGGGGTGGGTGCCAAATACTGTCCAGATTATATGAACAGGGGACACAAAAAATATCAAAATTAAACTTAAGCATGCACTTCCAGATTTGGCCAGTATATTTTCCCCATGAAAGCTTTGACCCATAATTTATATCTCTCTCTATATATATAATTGTTAATTATATTGAGGGTTGGTTGGGCCAAGGGGTATTGAACATTTAAACAAAGTAATTAAAAAAGTTTTTGAGGGGCACTGCAGCACTGGGGCACCTTAGAGCAGGGCCCTGGTGCATTGCACTGGGTGCACTGGTGATAGATCTATGCCTTCTCCCTGTACTGGGAGTATAATTAAATTGCACCACCCAGGGCCACAGTTTTTTGGTCTCTTTAAACTTTATCCTCCCAGAGTGTTTTGGACTCCTACGCCCATGCAGGTACCACAACTTGTTGAATATTAATAGTCTCACTTGTATTGGCCCAGTGTTAACCACCACTACAGAGAAGGCAGTAAATGTATATACCATATGAACACACCATTTTACATATTTGATTCTTTGATAAAAGCATATTACCTGCAAATTTAAAAAGTGTGGAACAATTAAAGAAAATACAACCTCAATTAATGTGTTTTAGGCAGATATATAAACATTTAATTTTAAAGTAACTATGATGACTTTAAGAAAATATTTGTAGGCATATATATTTAAATAATAGTCTTCATTTGGAAATGTTGAAACCTTCAAAAGTTAACAATTCAAATAAGTGTACAAATATAAATGCATTACGTGACATCATAGGGGTCTATTGTGATGTCATAAGTAATATCATGGATCATGTCATTTTTGAGATTTTATGGAATATCATGTGATATCATACTGATGTCATTATTTATATCATGATGTCAGCTAATAAATCAATTTAATTTTGATAAAATATTTTTAGATAACTAGCTTATTCTATTTATTTGTAATGTTTGTAATGTCAGAAATTAAACTAGTTTTTATCAATGTATTATTATACTATTTAAACTTTTACATTTCTTACACAACTGACACAAGATACCTGTTTACACATATAATCCAACACCTGTGAAGGTCCTATAAAGTCCATATATAACACTGTGTATTTGCTCTTTTTAACAAAATCAAAAGTTATTTATGCATAGTAAGTATCACTGACTACCAAGGATAGCAAAATTAAATGTAGAATTAGATAAAAGTATTCTCTCATACACAAAGTGATTTTTGATGAAAACAAGACCTGCAAATTGAATAAGGGAGTGTCTGCAAGCTCAGCAAAACAGCAGACATGTTTTTTGTTTGCCCTGGAACAATTGTAAAAGCTATCACATAAAGAGCTTTTTATGAGGATAAACATGAGTAAAACAAGTTTATTTTATATGATTTTATTCATAAACCTTAGGTGCACCATTTTATATTTATTTTTCTAACTGCTTGGGTTGGTTTTATTTGATAAAAGCAGACTTTTTCAAAATTGCTGTTTGCAGAGTGGCAGATAGTGCTTTTACACCAACTTTTCTTTTTGAAAGTAGTTTTTTTTCCTATTATTATATTATATTTACGCTTTGTTTGTAATGTTTAAAAGCTAAACAGTGTCTCTGTGATAATTTAATTTTAACAAATTGCAGTGTTATTAAAGAAAGTATTATACTGTGAAAAAGGAATTGTGTCAATGTACAGTATGTATGACGTAATAAGCGTGGTCATACAAGT
>CM050164.1:26684195-26731695 GCA_027410445.1 Discoglossus pictus
CAGAAACACCATATCACCTGCCCCAGAGATAGACACCCTGACAGGGACAATCTAAAGCTGCCTAACTGGTAAACATCAACTTGGTAGGTTAAGCCCCTACAGATAGAATAGTGTACAGCATTGAATGTTTTACATGACAACCCTGGCCACCAATCCAATTTGTGTACAGAAATAGTAAAAATAAAAAACTACATGCCTTATGAACATAAACCTCTTCAGAGTTTGTATCTATTGAAACCCTGTACATGAGGATCAAAGTCCACCATCTGCACAATAATAAAGTTTTCTCTGGCCGTTGCTAGGCCTAGCACATTATAACGTCGCCACCTGGTGGCCAGGAGGCTATTTCCCAGCAAATCTATGTGATTAGCTCCATCTTGTGGACAAAACTCGTATCTACCAAATTGCTGCAACCAAACTATTTTGCACTGCCACCTAGTGGACCTGTAGGAATATATCATCAGAGACTTTCAAAATGCACCAATATTTTTGAGGATGCCTAACCGGCCTATTTTACTGACACAAGTGGATAAGAATATGCTCACTATGTAAACGCACCCCATACTCCGGTGTGGTGGCACAACTCAAGGTGAAGTGACTTTGACAACTACATTTTATGTACGGTCTTATAAAAAAGGAATGGCTGGGATCTCAACAAGAAGGGCAACCAAAACTATACAAGACTTTTGTACAACAAAGACACCAACGCAGTCTGCCCGACAGCCAGCCTCAACTCCTGAGCGGTCCCCAATTGCTACCATGGAATCCACGGTGCCTAGTACGAAAGCAGACATACAGGATCTAAAAGATCTAATCTCCTCTTTTAAAACTGAGATCACTGGAGAAATCAAGAAAGTGGCTGCAGAACTTACTGGTGAAATAAAAGCCATTGATTCTAAAGTGACCGACCTGGAAGTGAGGTAGAATGACTTATTAGCAGCACACTCCCAACTGAAAGAAGAAGTGTCAACCTTAAGAGATGAACAAAGCCAACTCCAATACGCGCAAGAAGACCTGGAAAACCGCTCTCGTCGTCAAAATATTCGGATCCGTAACCTCCCAGAATCCATTACAGATTTCCCAAATTATATGATGGATCTCTGCAAACGTTTGCTGCCAAACCTAGAAGAGGAAGCCTTCAGAATAGACCGCATTCACAGAGCATTGTCAGGTCGTCCTGTTGCTGGAGAGAGAGCTAGAGATGTTATTGCAAAATTTCATTACTACACGACCAAGGAGCTCTTTATGAAAGCTCCGAGACCTGGTATTCCAGAGATTGCAGGTGGCCAGCCCACCATTTTTGCTGACCTTTCTCCGACCACTTTGTACAAGAGGAGATTATTCAAACCTCTCCTGGAGATCGTTTTGGCCCAAGGATGGAGGTATACCTGGGGCTTTCCTTTCAAATTGAACATTGTGAGAGATGGAAGAATTTACCCAGTTTTTGAAATGGAGGAGGGCATGGCGCTGCTCTCGTCTTGGAACATTCGTTTAACATAAGTAGGGGAAGCGGCCCAACTCCCGGATGCCAGACCCTACAGACGCCCTAGGCTGCAACAAAGAACCTAAGTCTGTAATAATCTTTTACATTTAGAAGGGTGAAAAACTAAAGGGAAAAGGAAAAGATCTTTCAATGCGTAATACACCCTATAAAACTGTGGACAGTAGAACAGGGACTTTGTAGCTTTATCTACATAAGGCACAGCCTCCAGGCTAAATTTAGCGACAACGTTGAGATAATTTAGTCCTAGTTTTCTGGGTAGATTTGTATAGATGGAGGTATGTATATAAAGATATATATATATATGTGTGTATGTAGATATATGTATGTGTATGTATATGTTTGATCTTATCTATTTTCACCTGGTGCCAACTCTAATATTAGCTCAGGGTCCTCTACAGCAGCTATCTAACGTTTAGATTTCATCTGCATAGTTATAGTCACTTAATTGTTAATGTTATGTTTCTGAAGCTGTGCCCCACAGGGGGTTGATTTTGTAAACTTTTTCTATTTTGACTTTATTTTGGTTTTTGTTTTGGCGAGTCGCCTGGATATCTTTCTGCAAGGATTCCAGGTGCTTCACCATAGGTTATAGGAGGACAGTGAGTTGCTCTCCTCATTTCAGTGTAAATTGTATATTGTTCTGGATATATACTTAATATACCCATACAAACATTATACACATATCTTTTGTAATTACTTACTTGTATACGGTTAGATTTACGTACTGTATTGTACAACACGGTTATTTTTATACATTGCTTTAATATAAATAAATATATATATATATATATATATATATATTTATTTTTATTTATTTTTGCTTCCTCCTTTAGACGCCTCCTTCCTCCCTCCCTCTGGCTTCTCTTCTTTTTCTCTCCACTCCCCCTCTCTATACTTGATCTATTTACTCTAGCCTGGTGTGGAGCCCTACGAATCATTAGGTCCAAGTGAAGAACACCCCTCAGGTCACCTGCTTTCAGCGGATAACCTACTCATCAGAAGCTCTATCTCTTGGGTGTCGCTCAGAACAAGTAGTGAGTAATGGCTTTATGCATAGCATCTCATAATGTTCAGGGGCTGAATGAGCCGGTGAAGCGGGGGATTGCCCTAGGGGAGTACGGTCGCATGGGGCTAGATATTGTCATGGTACAGGAGACCCATTTTAAGAAGAATTCTATCCCAAAATATTGGGGGAAATGCTTCACGCAAACGTTTCATTCTACAGCCCCAGAAAAAAAAAGGGGAGTGTCCATTTTAATACACAAGAGATTACATTTCCAACACATATCCACACGCAGAGACACAGAAGGGAGATTCATCCTCGTACAGGGCACTATTAACGAACGCCAGATTTCACTGCTAAATATATACGCCCCGAATGATGGACAGGCTACATTTTTTCATAAAATCTCAGACATTATGTCTGACTGGCAACAATCAACATGGATTATTGGGGGAGACATGAACTCTGGCCTGGACCAAGCAAAGGATAGACCGGGCTATTCAGACCCGATGATTATTCCCACCGCAACAAAGTCTTTCAAACTCTTACTTAACAACCACGGTTTGCTTGACTCATGGAGAATGACCCATTTTAATGATAGGGAGTACACTCACTACTCGGCTAGACATAACTCATATTCTCGCATCGACTATATTTTAATACAGCAACAGCTAGCCTCGAACCTACAGGATGCTGAAATCCGGCCCATTGCATGGTCAGATCATGATGTTGTATGTATTTCCTTAAATGACCTGTTGCCTAAAGGGCGCTCCCCCTCGTCGGCACTTAATCCATCTCTACTTAATGACGTAGTCACAAAAGATAAAATACATAGCGCCATAACAGACTATTTTGATCTAAATGGTGAGGGTGAGGTAGAGAGAGATGGAGTTTGGGCTGCACACAAAGCAGTGATAAGGGGTAAATGCATTCAGATTGGTGCATGCTCTAAAAGAACAGAGTTAGGCCAAAAAATATACTAAACAAAAATTTTTCGACCCTTCAAGCAATCCCCCTCTCTAGGAGACCACCTGAGACCCAGGCGGAAATATTTAAACTCAAACAACAGTTGCAGGAGATTTTACGTAAAAAAGCGGTAACACTACTGCAAAGAACCCAATCTCAGTATTTCACACTCTCGAATAAGCCAGATAAAATGCTAGCCAGAAAGCTCAACCAGCAACGAGCAAACTCTTTTATTCCAAAACTAAAGATGGAGAATGATAAAATTATCTATAAGCCACGTGACATTACGGGGGATTTTGAAAAAATCCCCGCGAAACTTTTTTTTTGTCTTCCATTAAACTCCCAAAAGTGGATGCCGGACATTCAGATCTGCTAGATGGGCCCATAGATCTAACTGAAGTTAAGAGAGCTCTAAAAGAGACCAAGGCTCATAAAGCACCTGGCCCGGATGGGTTTACAAATTTTTATTATAAGCAATTTATAGATACGTTAGCACCCCATCTTCAGCTGCTTTTTAAAGATTTTTTGTCTGGTAAGCCTATGAGGGCAGAATTCCTGGAAGCCAAAGTGATAGTACTACCTAAGGAGGGTAAAGACCCATCTCAATGTAAAAGTTATAGACCTATCTCCTTGATCAACTGTGATGTTAAACTCTACTCTAAAATCTTAGCAAACAGGCTATCTCAGGTGCTGCCGAGCCTAATACATCCAGACCAGGTTGGGTTTATCCAGGGTCGTGAAGCGCCAGACAACACCAGACGGATCATAAACTTGCTTGATGTAGCATCATTCCAGAATATGCCCTTAATGCTGTTATCCCTTGACGCGGAAAAGGCCTTTGATAGGATCAATTGGGTGTATATGGCTGAGACACTACATAAATTTGGCCTAAGGGAGAAGTTAGTGAAGGGTATTTTAGCATTATATTCGGCCCCGACAGCATATGTTGCATACCAGGGGTTTAAATCTCGATCATTTAAAATCACGAGAGGGACGCAGCAGGGGTGCCCTCTATCTCCTCTCCTCTTTGCATTGTGTATTGAACCTCTGGCGGTAACCATCAGAGAGGATATGAATATAAGGGGAGTTAGAGTGGGAGAGACGGAACATAAATTAAGCCTCTTCGCGAATGATGTCATGCTTACTATTTCCGAACCATTAGTCAGTCTCCCTAACCTGTTCAATGCTCTTGAACTTTTTGGTAGGATCTCTGGCTTTAAAATTAATTAGAGTAAGAGTGAAGGGCTAAATGTCTCCTTACCAGAGCAGTTGAAAGCCCAATTATCAGGAAACTTCTCCTTTAGGTGGGTACAAAACCACATTAAATATCTAGGGTTTTTTATCCCCAGACAATCTGGCCTAACGTACTCAGCAAACTTCCCGGCGCTCATTAAAAAATTAATTATGGATTTAAATACGTGGTCCTCATACAACATTTCGTGGTTAGGAAGGATTCAGGCTATCAAAATGAATATTTTGCCCAAGCTCCTGTATCTCTTCCATACCATTTCAACGGCTGTTCGTTCCAAGGATATCTTGGCTATTCAGGGGGCAATCTCTCGCATCTTTTGGGACCGTAAAAGACCTAGAATAAATAAGAAGGCCATGAAGGCTTCAAAGGCCAGAGGACGGCTGGCCCTCCCAAACCTATTGAAATATTGTAAAGCCACTAGATTAGCCCAAATCACTAAATGGTTTGGTAAAGAACAAGTGCCAATATGGGTAGAAATAGAAACAAATATCTTTGAACAAAGTGGCCTCCACATTAAACAGGTTATTTGGCTTAGCTTACATTCTAAGTTGGGGAATGCCTCCTTTACTAACTGCATGGTCCAGTCTCTGGCAGTTCTGACCCAGACAAACAAGAGAATCCCACTGGTTGAAACAAGCTCATGGTTAGCCCCATTGTGGGTATACCAAAGAACGGCACCGATTGATAGACTCTCGCAATTTGAGTGGTGGATAAACAATAAATTTACGGTGGTGGCTGATCTGTTGTGGGGTAATAGACAGTTGTCTATTACAGCATTTAGGGAAGAACACCATTTACCATTAAGGGAATGGCTTAATTTGTCCCAGATACATGTCAATATCTCCAAAGTAATCAAATGTAATGCCGCTGCCAGGACTACTCCATTTGAGAAATGTTGCCTTGAGAATCCGACTGGCAGACGGAATATCTCTATTATTTATAACTACCTAACAGACCAGACCACACCACCTAAATTACATCATCAACAATCTTGGGTGTCGGAACTTGCCATCGACTTAAACGAGGCTCAATGGAATAAAATACATAAACAGGCGGCAGGCTCCTCCTTGAACGTAATATTGAGGGAAAATTCACACAAGACTATTTTGAGGTGGTACCTAACACCGGCTAGGTTGAAGCTTTCCAATCCTTCTTTGGAAGGTAATTGTTTTAGGGGGTGTACTGATTTAGGTACTCTTAAACATGTCCTGTGGGATTGCCCTAGGATTGCCCACATCTGGCTGGGGACATATGATATCTTGGAGAAACTCTGGGATTGCAGGATTCCCCCAAAACCAGAAGAAGCTCTTTTAGGTCTACCCATAGAGGGCCTTAGTAACCAGGCTCAACTTTTGTCACACCAAGTGTTTTTGGCAACTCGAGTTACGCTAGCTAAAGCCTGGAAATCGGGAATACCCACATATAGTGAATTTAACTTAAGCTTAAGTTCATATATGATATGAGCGTTATCTCAGCTGACCTGAATCAATCATACAAGAAATGGGCTTCATGCTGGGACACCTGGATCCTTAAGATCGGATGGTAAAGTTACAGAGTTCTCTAATTCTTAGGACAATCAGGGTGTGGATCCTGATTTTCTATGTCCCTCTCTTCTCCTGTTCTTCCTTCCCCCCCTTCCCTTTACCCTAGGCGTGTTTTTTCCTTTGTTTTTAGGTTACAAGTTTGATAACCTGTATTTTTATATGTAAGTAATCTGAATTCATATAACAAAAAAAAAAAAGAGAGAGAAAGCAAAAAGTTGATAATTGAAGTTAAAAGGTTATTTATTTGTATGTTTATATTTTTCAAGGACATTGTCTATATCATTTTTGTTTTATCGTTGAAACATGTGTATTATTGTATTACCATAATACTCTTAATAAAAAAATATTTAAAAAATAAAATAAAATTATTAATAGTATAGTATTGGAGGAGGGATAAAGAGTTAGTCCATCAAGTTCAACCTTTTTAGATCTCTTTTGATCTTTTTAATGTGGACTATTTATTATTAATTGTTAATTGTTAATTGATCCAGAGGAAGGCAAACAGAAAAAAAAAAAAACATTGAAACTTTGCCAATTGTCTCATAAGGGGAAAAAAAGCAAAATTCCTTCCTGACCCCAGAAACTGGCGATCAAATTTCTCCCTGGATCAATATTCCTTTGCTAGTTATCTAGGATAGCCTTTAATGCCCTCTTTATTTCAATATCTGATACCCCTAGATTTGCTCCATTAAGATTATAGATTGCATGGCTATTGTTCCTTCCCAAATGCATAACCTTGCATTTATTTGTATTAAATCTCATCTGCCATTAAGCCGCCCATTTCTCTAATTTATGCAAATCCTTTTGTAGGGAAAGTACATCATTATCTGATTTTATTACCTTGCACAACTTAGTGTCATCAGCAAAAATGGAGACACTACTTTCGAGTCCTACTTCAATGTCATTAATAAATATGTTAAAAAGGAGAGGACCTAATACTGAACCTTGAGGAACCCCACTTATTACATTAGACCAATCAGAGTATGTTCCATTCACAACAACCCTTTGCTTCCTGTCTTTTAGCCAGCTCTCGATCCATGAGCAGATATTTACTGCAATTCCTGTATCCCTTAGTTTGCTCACTAGTCTTCCATGTGGCACTGTATCAAATGCCTTTGAAAAATCTAAAAAGACTACATCCACTGAGTTGCCCTGATCCAAGTTCCTACTAACCTCCTCATAAAAACTAATTAGATTGGTCTGACACGACCTATCCTTCATAAATCTGTGTTGACTCTTTTGGATTTCTTCCTGCGTTAACCAATTATTTAGTGATGGTAGTGTAGCCCCATCATGTTGCGGTGTCCCAACCCCTGATACCTCCCTTGTGAAAACCGACGAAAATAACTTATTTAGCTCATCTGCCTTTTCCTGGTCACTAATTATCAGATGGCCTGTGTCACATTGTAATGTTCCTATAGCTTTCTTCCTGGCCTTCTTCCCATTAATATATTAAAAAAATATTTTAGGGTTAGTCTTACTTTCCATTGCAACTGACTTCTCATTTTCTATTTTAGCCAGTCTAATAGCCCTTTTTCAAGACTTGTTGATTTCCTTATAGTCACATAAAGCTGCCTCTGTTCCCTGCTTGTATAATTTAAATGCATGTTTCTTTTTCCTCATCATGATCTTTAAGTCATTGTTTAGCCACATGTGATGTGATTTACTCCTATTCATTTTATTTCCACATGGTACATGCTGATGAGTATGGTTATTTAGTAAGGATTTGAATGTTGTCCATTTATTTTCAGTATTTTTCCCTGTAAGTACTTTGTCCCAGTCTATATGTTGTATTGCTGCCCGTAGCCTATTAAAGTTAGCCCTTTTAAAATTTAGAGTTTTTGTTGGCCCCTTACAACTCTGTTTTTTGTATTCAATCTCAAATGATACTGTGTTGTGATCACTGTTCCCCAAGGGTTCCCCTATTTTAACATTTGATATTACCGTATATACTAGTATAAGCCGACCCGAGTATAAGCCAAGGCACCATTTTACCAAAAAATACTGGGTAAAATGAGTGACTCGAGTATAAGCCGAGGGTGAGAAATGTGCTGCCCCCTGTGTCCCTCTTGTGCCCTCTGTGTCCCCCTCTCTCTCCGTGTCTCTTCTCCCCTCTCCCTTCCCTGTGTCTCTTCTCCCTTCTCCCTTCCCTGTGTCTCTTCCAACCTCTCCCTTCCCTGTGTCTCTTCCCCCCTCCCTTATCACCCTCCTCAACCCCACTCCTCAACCACCCTCCTCATCCTCAACCTCCCTCCTCATCCTCAACCTCCCTCCTCATCCTCAACCTCCCTCCTCAACCTCCCTCCTCAACCTCCCTCCTCATCCTCCCTCCTCATCCTCAACCTCCCTCCTCATCCTCAACCCCCTCCTCAACCTCCCTCCTCATCCTCAACCCCCTCCTCAACTTCCCTCCTCAACCCCCCCATCCTCAATCCCCCTCCTCAACCCCCCCATCCTCATCCTCTCTCCTCAATACCTCTCCTCAACCCCTCATCCTCAACCTACCTCCTCATCCTCCCTCCTCAACCTCTTCCTCAACCTCCCTCCTCAACCCCCCCCATCCTCAACCCCCCATCCTCATCCTCAACCTCCTCCTCAACCCCCTCCTCAGCCTCAACCCTCCTCAACACACGGTATATGCTAATGACGCGGCGCGCATGTGACGTCACATGTGCGCCGGCGCCGGGTCAAGGAGCGGAGGCCGGAGCACAAGCATGTAAGTGAGGGGAGAGGGGGGAGGTATTTAGGGGGGTTTAGGTGGTGGAGGGGGGTTGAGGGGGGTTTATGCTGAGGAGGGAGGTTTAGGTTGAGGAGGGGGGAGGGAAAGAGACACAGGGGAGTAGAGAGACACACGGGGGGGTTAGAGACACACAGGGGGGGTTAGAGACACACGGGGGGTTGGGGTTAGAGAGACACGGGGGGGGGGGAGAGTGACTCGAGTATAAGCTTAGGGGGCCCTTTTTTGCCTTAAAAAAAGGGCTGAAAAACTCGGCTTATACTAGAGGATATACGTATATCAATATTACTTGTGATGACTAAATCCAAGATGGCCCCATTTCTAGTAGGTTCTTGTATTACCTGGGCCAGATAATGATCCTTAAGTGTACTCAAGAACCTGCTCCCCTTAGCTGAGCTGCTGGTCTCATTTATCCAGTTTATTTCAGGGTAATTAAAGTCTCCCATTATTAGAACTTGCCCATGCTTAGCTGCATTTCCAATCTGTAACAATAATTGTATTTCCTCACTTTCAGCTATATTTGGGGGTTTATAGCATACTCCCACCAATATACGTTTAGAATTAGCTCCTCCACTATTTAGCTCAACCCACAAAGATTCAATGATGCCGTTAGTGCCAGCATAAATATCTTCTCTGACTATAGGCTTAAATTCAGGCTTAACATACAGACAGATCCCTCCTCCTCTTTTACCATCCAGATTAACAGTCCAGTCATGAGATTCATCCCACCATGTTTCCGTAATGCTTATTAAGCCCCATTTTTACTGCTAATATTTCTAGCTCATCCATTTTCCCAGGCAAACTTCTTACGTTAGCAATCATACACTTTATGTTGCTATGGCTCTGCCATTTTGAAGTGCCTGCCACTGTATTTGAGGCCCCTATTAATAACTCCCTACTGTCTTTTGTAACCCTTCCCCCTTCTCCTCCCCCATGGGTAACTAATTCATCCTTTTCCCTCTCTACCCTATTTACCCCAATACTTCTATATAGTCCCTCCTCCCCACCTACAAGTTTAAAAACTCCCCCAGCCATTCTACCATCCTATCCCCTAGCACAAAAGCTCCCTAATCATTAAGGTGCAATCCATCCCTGCTATAGAGATTGTACCCAAGTTAGAAATCAGCCCAGTGCTCTAAAAACCCAAAACCCTCTGCACTGCACCACTTTTTTAGCCACGCATTAACCTCCCTAAGCTCCTTCTGCCTCCCTGGGCTAGCACGTGGCACTGGTAGTATATCAGAAAATACTACCTTGAAGGTCCTTGCTTTAAGCTTATTCCCTAGTTCTCTAAAATCATTCTGTAGGACGCTCCATCTTCCACTAACTTTGTCATTGGTACCATTAACAGCCCCTCCCAATAATGTATCCACCCGATCCACTACATGCCGAACCCGAGCACCCTGGAGACAGCAAACTGTTCGATTGCTGGGTGACAAATTACCCTGTCTACCTTCCTAATACCACCAAAACATTTCTGTTGCTCTGCCTATTCTGCCCTCCCTCTCCTCCAGTAGAACTGTTCTACTGGTTATTAGAGGGAACAGCTCTATCTGGCATTGCAATTCCTAAATGGACATCCCCAACAGTTTCACTCAATCTGGCAAATCTGTTGGTGTTTGCCAACTCAGAACTGGCCTGCCTCCTCCTGTTCCCCCTGATTCCCCTTCTAACTGTAACCCAGCCACCTCCCTGGATATCCTCACTAGCTCCAGCTCCTCCCTCCATACAGGGCCCAGCTAAACTGTGCTCCGCGAGCACCAACCCCCTTTCCAGTGGAGCAGTATCACTAAGTGCTGCAATTCTCCTCTCCAGATCTTCAATTTGAGCTTCCAGAGAGGCAACATGTTCACACCTGTCACAGAGGTATGGACCCTGGATCATCTGTTCCAGTAGTGCATACATTTGGCAGGATGTACACTGAGTGAGGTTACCACTGGACTGACTCATGATTATCAGTTACAAAAATACAGTGAGAAAACAAATCAATGTTTTTGTATAAAGATTTCTTTTCTACACCTTAATCCAAACAAAACAGAAAAAATATATACGTTTGTTTTCTGTTTTTTCTTATAATACCCCTTTTCTTTGGATTTCCTCCTTTTATTTAATCTCCTACACACCAACTACACTTACACTAGAAATGATTGCAAGCTCCCAAGCTCTCACTTCCCTTGTTAAAATAGACCCCGCCGACTCGCCTGTACAATGATAAATGAGCACAGGATAGAAAACACTGTCCGGCCCCACAGAACCGATTCAACAGAAAACAACAAAATGCACACAGATATAACTTACACAGGCCAAGCCACACCCACTCTCACCTGTATCACTGATTACTGCAACAGACAGAAAACTGTGCACTGATTTACAGAGCGGATTCAAACAGGACCTCACACAAATGCACACAGATATAACTTACACAGACCAAGCCACATCCACTCTTACCTGTACACTGATTACTGCAACAGGACAGAAAACTCTGCACTGACTTATAGAGCGGATTCAAGAAACTTCTGTTTGCACAGAGAACAATTCCAAATTTCCGACTGATAGCTTTCAGCCTTACTACAGTTCTCATCTACTAGACAGCGGGGTGAGGGTGGGGGATTTGTTAAATCATTGGACCAGTTGAGATCAGCCTCCTTCTCCCGCACATGCTCAGAAGAAGGCAATTTGCATCAAAAAACTCTGTCCTGCAAAAATGTAAATGTTTCTCTCACAGATACGTCCTTCACCAAAGTATCATTAATGTCTTCAGGGTACCACAGAGGCATAACAACTATTGTTCCCTAACTAAAAACTATTTTTAGACAAGCTGACCATAGTATAGCCGTGATTTAGGGCATACAACAGTGCCACATGGCACTAGTTGAAAACCTCTGCCCAAGCAAATATATATGTATATATATATATATATATCACATATATAGTTGTGAGCGTACGGGCCGTTGCTCACGCTTGCAGGCTCGTTGCCATCACGTAGCACCCCGGGAGCCTGCACAGCTCCCCCTGCCGCACCGATGCTCCCCAGCGGCCCACAGCACCCCGGGAGCCTGCACGGCTCCCCCTGCCCCACTGAAGCTCCCTAGCTGCCCAGAGTAGCGAGGGCCTACGCGAGCCGCGAGGGCCGCGGCTCACCGCACCCCGGGAGCCTGCACGGCTCCCCCTGCCCCACTGAGGCTCCCCAGCCGGCCCAGCGTAGCGAGGGCCAGCTACGCGAGGGCCAGCTACACGAGGGCCGCGGCTCACATATATAGTTGTGAGCGTACGGGCCGTTGCTCACGCTTGCAGGCTCGCGGCCATCGCTTAGCACCCTGGGAGCCTGCACAGCTCCCCCTGCCACACCGATGCTCCCCAGCGGCCCACAGCACCCCGGGAGCCTGCACGGCTCCCCCTGCCCCACTGAAGCTCCCTAGCGGCCCAGCGTAGCGAGGGCCTATGCGAGCCGCGAGGGCCGCGGCTCACCGCACCCCGGGAGCCTGCATGGCTTCCCCTGCCCCACTGAAGCTCCCCAGCGGCCCAGGGGACACAGGGGGGGAGGGGGCATAGAGACACAGGGGAGGGAGAAGGGGCAAAGAGAGACAGAGGGGGGAGAGACACAGGGGAGGTAGAGGGGGAAGAGACACAGGGGAGGGAGATGAGGGGAATGAGAGACAGGGGAGGGAGAGAGGGGGCAAAGATTGACAGGGGAGGGATAGAGGGGGCAAAGAGTGACAGGGGAGGGATAGAGGGGGCAAAGAGTGACAGGGGAGGGATAGAGGGGGCAAAGAGAGATGGGGATGGATAGAGGGGGCAAAGAGAGACAGGGAAGGAAGAGAGGGGGAAAAGAGAGACAGGGGAGAGAGAGAGGGGGCAAAGAGAGACGGGGAGGGAGAGGAGGCAAAGAGAGACGGGGAGGGAGAGGGGGCAAAGAGAGACAGGGGAGGGAGAGAGGGGGCAAAGAGAGACAGGGGAGGGAGAGAGGGGGAAAAGAGAGACAAGGGAGGGAGAGAGGGGGCAAAGAAAGACAAGGGAGGGAGAGAGAGGGCAAAGAGAGGGGGGAGGAAAAGAGACATGGGAGAGAGAAATGTTTGGGAAAACTTGATCTTGCCGTCATTTTTTGACGGGCAAGTCGCTAGTATATAATAGTTGTCAAACTGCAAGACGTTGTCACCCTTTGCGTGGTGCGTACGAGTTAAGCGATGAGCGCTGCAGGAGCTCATCGCTTACGAACCCCCCCCGAAGCGAGGTGAGTCGTTAACACATAGCACTTAGCCGTTGAGCACCAAAAGCGCTCATCGCTCGAGCCTGGCGAAGCGAGGCGAGCCGTTAACACGTAGCACTAATGGGCACTCATGGCCTGCGAGCCTCGCATAGCGAGGCGAGCCGTTAAGGCACTACAATACACTACAACTATCAACACAAACGCGATGAGGTAATGAAACACGCAGGACTTAGCCACAAAACACTTCCTAAATGCTAGCTCTTAAGGCTATTGCTCTCTGCATATATTAATTATAAATACTTAAAGTATATTAATTTATTCAATAAATAATTCATTATTACTTAACTACATATACATAAAAATATATATCTCTCTTTATCATGACTCATGAAGGTGCTCAGAGAACGAAAAGTACACGACAGGAGAGGCTTGCAATGAGCGCTGAAGGTCCTCAGAGTACAAAACAGTTTACATTGTGTGTCAAACAGCATTCCCATGGCTTAAAATGTTATTTTTGACGGGCAAGTCACTAGTATATATATAATTTACAATGGTCCGTGATAATTTTTTTCATTCTGTAGCATCCTGAGTTATAAATAGCAAGATGGAGGAGAAAGAGGGTCTATAAGATTTGTCTCGGGTTGCCCTATTGATTTCCGTTCAACTAAAGATTTTCAACACCATTCACTTTATTTCTATAAAATACCTGACTTGCCTAAGTAAGACATGAGTGTCTTGGAAGCAGCCTCACTAAAGCAGTCTTATGCTAGTTAGACAAGTCCTCTCATGTCCCCCGTTGCTTCTGTTCAGACACACTTGTCCCAGCCTATATTTATTCACTTATTGGAGTTGTTATTTTATGGTTTAATGGGAGCTGTTTGGCAAAGGGAGTTAAACTGTGGAGTTAATTTTGCTAAATTCCGTGTTATTTAATGGAGCCTATGTGTAGTTTTTACATATTAGGCTCTTAGGATACTGTAGACCAGTGATGGGAAACAGATGGCTCAGGGGCCACATCTGGCTCTCAGGCACTTTCTACACAGCCCAAGACTGTTCTCTGTAGTGGGAAAACATGCCCCTCTACAACAATACACAATCCATTATATCTCTTTAAAACTAGCAAATAATGCCCATTTGTACTCCTTGACACATCAGTGGAATGGGAGGAACCGTGTATACAGATTACATCTCCATTCAGACTGCTATTTTGAAGAGACGCTGGACAATAGAAGTAATTAGAAGACCAAGTTTAAGAAGAACCCCCCCCCCCCCCCCTCAGGCTACTGGCAGACTAGGCCAAGATGAGACCGCCCAATGACACAACCAGCCAGCTAAATTTAACATTTGTATTTCAAAAGGCTTTTATTACATACTAGTTCAATACATTTTTTTTGCATCATTTAGTCGTTTCAAACTTCCTGTGACCTCATGGGCCGCAACACAACCAGGCGCATCTGATCCACTTGGTGCTCATGGCATAGATACTGAGTGGGTTACTAGTTCCTTCTCCAGCGGGCGACAGCATACAGCTCCTGGTATTCCTAGGTGGTCTCCCATCAAAGTACTGACCAGACCCAACCCTGCATGACTTCAGGGTGGTGTGATCTCTTGGTTCCCTGGCTGGAATCAAACCCAGGTCGCATTGGTGAAAGCACCAAATCCTAGCCACTGGACCACCAGGGAATCCTCATTACATACTTACATACAAACATTTGCTGATTTTCCCAAACTTTACTAGTTCTTTAACTTCTGCTTTGAAAGAAAGTTGACTGTAATAAAATGTTTTATCTGTCAAAAAAGTACTGCAAGTACTAATATCAGAATTGACAGTTTTGCTTTGCTACAGTGCTGTGAAGTCAGACTATTATTATTATTATTATTATTATTATCTGTTGTTTGTAACGCAACAGCATATTCTGCATATTGTTGCTTATCAAGAATACCCAGCACAACAAACTTGTAAAGTTGAAAAGCAATCAATGGAAGAAGCTACAGACAAACGGTATTAAAGTTAATGCTGTCCTCGACCATTCAAATGTGTATCCCCTCCCCAAACTCCTCCTTTCCCCTTTCTAAATGTTAAAGATAAGTTTATATGTGTTTCACTATAAATATGTATATGGTGATGCATTTTACACATACACTTACAGACAGAAATATCCCTGCATTTAGACATTTCTGAGCATATACGAACATATTTCAATGCACCTAGGCCCTAGGTCCGAGCCTCCTGGACATAGGCAGAGCCACTGAGGGAGATATTCCAATTTGACTGCTACTTTCCTAGGTAATGAGCAGGACTAGATCCACCTTTTTGGAGCCCCTATTATTATTATTATTATTATTATTATTATTATTATTATAATAGTTTATTTATAAAGCGCCGACATATTCCGTAGAGCTGTACATAAATTAAGTTCCAGAGACTAGGGGCAGCATGAGAAAAGTCCTGGAGGCGGGAGTGAGAAGAGGTGACAAGAGTTGTAGAAAGAAGAAGGTCATTAGCAGAACGAAGAGAGTATTTGGAGATGAGAGCAGAGATGTACAGGGGAGCGTTATTGTTGAGGGCTTTGTAAGTTAGGGTCATGATTTTCAATTTTATTCTTGAGGCTAAGGGAAGCCAATGGAGTGATTGACAGAGAGGAGAACGTTGTGTACCTAAGATGAGTCTAGCAGAGCCCCTAGGCAGGGAAGTGGAGGAGCCCCTGCATGTGTGTACACAAGGTATGGACGGACCCATTTTTGCATTTTCTGCGCATTTAAGTTCCTTTTCCTGTAGGTTCCTTCTTGTCCTAGGTTGTTACCTCTATTAGCCAGTCTATGAACTGCAGCATTTCATATTTTTAAGCCAGAAATCTTTTTTTTTTTTTACAGTAGCGCCCCTCACAGGGAAGGGTCCTTAGGCGGCTGCCTACTTGGCCTAATGGGTAATCCAGCCATGGTGATGAGCAGTGTGTGAAATATTATAGATACATTAATAACTTCTGTAAGCCTCATAAACAATGAAACTTATACGAATATCATCAAAATATTACCAAATATCACCATTAGTCCAGGAATTGCGAGGGGTGCACCTAACATGTCCACCTCTGGTGACTTCAGGGCAGTATTAAAGGGATATGAAAGGTTCTTTGACTTTACACATCTGCATAATGGCATATAAAAATAATAAATTATAGACTGTTATTTTTTTCTGCATTATACAAAAACTTTTCTTATTTTCACGTTTAGTTCTTCAAGATGGACTATTTTACATTTTTGACCACAGTGGATCAGGACAAATAGAAGAAACTTGGAATCTTCTCTGCCTAATTCAAGGATAGGCAATTTCAGTCCTGAAGAGCCACACACAGGATTTGAGGAGATTCTTGCTGGGAACTAGCGAGGTTATCCTGATTGACTCACCTGTTCACAGAAAGGAAATCCTCGAATCGAGGGCTGTGTGTGGCTCTACAGGACCAAACTTGCCATGTCCTTATCTTTGCATCAGTTTAGATAGTGAAACTTCCTCCCACTTACTACCTTATCTGATGAAGGAAAAGCGTTAACTATGGCTTCAGATAAAACAACAACCTTTTATATATCTAAATTCATGCCAGCGTCACTTCCTATTATCAGATAAGGCAGGTAAGTGGGCGATAAAGAGTTCTCCGACCTTTGCTACAACTTGGTTTAGGGGCCAGGCATTTCTAGCATGAGTTTATAAGATCACATTTGAAACATTACAACTATTTTGAGAAATTAATGGCTATACAGGCAAGGTCTATAAATTATTTGTGTTTTAATCATTCAGTTGAGTCCGACTCTCCGTTATCCTATGGACTGCAGCACGCCAGACACAACTATCGTCTCTAGTTGTGCTGATCCGTACGATTTTCATTGGCAAGGATACTGGAGTGTTTTGCCAGATCCTTCTCCAGTGGACTGCGATTTGTCTGTCCTGTTTACTATGAACAACAAGGTAGCGATCCTGAAGGGGCTATCACATATATAGTTGTGAGCAAGCGGTGCTAACGCTTGCGGGCTCGCGAAGGGAGGACCGCAGTTGCTGGCATGGAGCGCCGAAGGCAAAATTAACGTAGTTCCGAAAGCAAAATACGAGACACGTTACGACCCATTACGACCTCGCAAAAATCGTCCGAAACCCGGGCACATGAAAACATGAAACACACAACAAATACATAAAAAGCTTACCTACAGCAAGGGGGGGCACCCAGGACCTCGAAAACTGAAGTTACACCTCAATTTAACTCCAAATAAAAGAGTTTAGACACTCAAAAATCCCCTAAGCGAGAGAAAAAATGGGCGCCGAACAAAACGAAAACAAGGCAAAAGGACCCTAAACACGCAAAACACCACCAAACAGCTACGGATATTCCGAAAAAGTCGGACGTCATCTGAAACGAAGCACGCTAAATCAGCAACAGCCGCATACCACACATTAGCCGCCATTTTAGAACACTAACTTACACAATGCAGAAGTACACAGCTACCCTAACGGATTTTCCTCGCGCACGCACACTATTTACACTACACACTGCACACATTCATGACACTTACACAGCAGCTCCACAGCACTGAAAACACACATTGGATGCTGCAGCAACATCAAAACAGATTGTCAGCTCTTCAACATAATGCTTCCTGCATATATTACTTCAAAATAGGTAAAGTATATTAATTTATTAACGTATTATTTATTTAATTACCATACACCAAACATTAGCATTAGCTCACTTACAATTTCATTGCTGTCATTTTTTGACAGGCAATTTTCTAGTAAATTATATAAAAGCCAATTCTTGATCAGTTTAATTTTACCACCTAACTTTCCACCCTCTATCTGACGGTGCAAAGCACATATCATAACTTCAGGTTCCCTTTAAGTATAATCAGAGTGACAGTCACAACTTGATCCTCATTATCTAAGCAATTCCTTGTAGGAGGGCTTTAGGAGATAAACAAGAACAACTAAAAATCAATCACTTTAAAACATTTAAACACATTTTCCACATGCTTTTCCATCCTCTATCTGATGATGTAGAATGGATATGGTGGCTTCATTGTCCCTATAAGCTATACAAAATAGCATTTTAATTACTACAATATCCATTAAAGTTATCAGTCACCTACACTTAACCTTAAATATGTCAGAGAATGTAATATATCCATAATGTGTACACCTTTTTTACCTGATTTATGTTATCAGAATACATCTCTGTGAACGCTACATACCTGTACGATCTTGTTATGTCACGCCTGATGCTCTACGCGCAACTCATGTGTATTATTCATACCTTTCCAGCGGTTTTATCTCTGTAACACTAGGAGACTTTTGGTTAAACTGAAAGAAATTGGAACCTGGAGTAATTACTTTTTTCAACACAACCTTTTAGGAAAACATATTTCTCATACATCCCCTCCGGGCAATTTACAGATTAGTACTTGCGTTGGATTCACATATTTAAGCCAAGTTCCCACGAGTTTTTTTTGGAAGAAATAAGACCTGAAGTAATTTGCGTGGGACATTTACAATATCATGATAAGTGAGTTTATGCCTCGGGGAGCTAACTTATGCATTGCAGCCTGGAAAAGAATGCAAGAAAGAAAAGCTGTAAAAGGTGGGTGGGGAGAAATGTAAAGGGCTCAGAAAAAAATTATTAATTAAATAAGTCTTCTCAAGAGTTTATTATATGCAGCTATCAGTTATTAAAGGGATCACTTTTAGCTTGCATATTTATTGTATATTTACTATATGCTCTGGCCCTTTAAAAGCATAAGATGCTTCTAGCTAAATTAAATCCCTTCTAGTAAAGCTCAAAAGTTTGGTTGCTTGTGTAGGCTATTAAAAACAGTACACTGTTTAAAATGAATAAAAGTTAACTTTTTTAGCCTTTAAATTGTCTGTTTTCACCTCAAGCAGAACTACATCTTTCCTCTTGCCTGTGTCTATCAGGGGGCGTGGTCAGCTCTGCCTGTGTGCTGGACTATCATGGAGTTTGTAAACAGGCTGGGCTGATGTTACTAGTCCTGCCGCATGATACAAATAGCTGCACCCCCACTTCCTACATAGATAACAGCTCTATTGTAACCTGCTTGCAGCTGCCCCACAAGTCCCGCCCAGTAACAGTGCATGAGCCATTGTAGCCCCTTCCCGTTAACTGAGCATGCTCATTCTGGAGCAGAATCTAGCCTGGTCAGACTTTATTTTTAGTCCAGGGAATAGGAAGAGCTGGCCAAGCCCCCGATGACACATGGAGAATGAGATAAGCAGCTCTGCTTACAGGGAAAATACATAGTTTAAAAGCTAAGAAAAAATGTTAACGTTTATTTATTTTAAACTGCATATCGGTATTAATAGCTTACGTACATCGAACAAACATATGAGCCTTAATGCAGTAAAGTGGTCCTTTAAATAAACTAGTAATTTATGATTACTATTTTTAAATTATGTTATGTTTGCCTCTTGGTGGCTGCCATGTTTGTCACTCCTCCCATTCCTCAGAGTGTATTACTGAGCGATGTAGGTGAGCAGAATGATGTGACTCTCATGATTATCCATATTGCATCTTCTAATGCACCTAACCTGTTGAATTCTATTGGTCCACACTGATGAGAAGAACTACAAGCTGTGACCCAGTGGACTAATAGTTGCAGGAGATACAATATGGAGTATAGCTAGGTTCCTGCTCACTTCATACAGTAGTTCTTTCTGAGAGATGAGAGGAGACAGAAAGGCTAACATGGCAACCAGTAGAGACAAGAAAAGGGATATTTAAAAACAAATAGTAATAATAAATCATTATGATGACAGATTCCGAATGAAGGACTTGGAAGCCACCATAGCCTGCTGTGGTTGGAAGTAGTGCCCCTTGACCTGGCATGACCGGGTATGGAGGGAGGTGGCTAGCAGAGGAGTCGAAGGCAGTAGTTAGGGCTAAGTTCCCTCATGGGATTATGGGTATTGTAGTCTTCAACATGCCTCTTAGCGTTGATGAGCTCTGGCTGCCTTTCGGGAGACTGGGGGCAGCTATTAGGCTGGCAATAAGGGTTAATGCCCTAGCAGCTACCCTCTAGCACTGTCTGTGTGTCGCTATTCCATGTATACTTGCCCCAGCGTTGGTTATGGGATATATTTTTTTCTTGTGTGCTTTGTTAGCAGGGTACACATCTTTATTGTTATTAGTGTAGGTGGTGGGTGCCTATGTGCTGAGTGACGTCACCGGCCCCTTCCTGCGCTCTCATGCTGCCTGGGAGCAGCAGTATCAAAAGCCAATAAGCACCTCCTTAATTTAGTTCCATTATAAAGAAATTAATAAGGGCACCAGCACCTAAGTATCCCTGTGTATAACACCATTCTCCGTAATTCTGCGTATACATCTGGAATTATCATCAGTAAATCTATTTCATAATAGTTCCCGCGAGTATAAGAACGTGGTCTAGTAATATTAATACCTAACACTACTGATCCTTTCGTGATTTGTACAGTAGCGTGTTGATAATTGCCTTTACGGGCTACAGATAGGATTTTTAACCTTGTGTGTCCTCTCTAGTATCAGTAGCTTCTCCAATTGCGGCTTATGGGGTTTGTACGCTACTACAGGTCCAGGTATGGTGCTTCTAATAGCCTGCTTTTTAATAATGGTTGGGTTACCACCCTTATGAGCTGCCTGGCACATGGGCCATAAGCCTATATCAGGGTCAGGTTCCCAGGGGTGGTCCTAAGGGGCGTGGTTCTGTGGGGTGGTTAGGCCTTAGGAGTTATAGGGCCAATTCCTCTCCATGGTGTTCTCCTTAGTTGTGGGCAATGCCCTGGTTCATGTTTAGTACCATGGCTTACTAATCAGGCTTCATTGAAAAAAACAGCCGGGATATTGGTGCTGTCATAAATCAGACGCTGGTATGTGGGTCTAGGCGAGGCGTGTCAGTATCTAGGGATACTTATGAACGTGGCATCCGGCAGTTTGGGTATGTGTGTGCGTTAGGCCATTAGTGCGTTGCTGGTGCCATTTATATACAGGTATTTGTCATGGGCCTGCCAGGTTTTATAATAGTTAGGTTATGGTGGGGATGGTAGCAGCTTGTTATCGGTTTCCGGGCCAAGTTCCTGTTCAAAGCGCATATGGTGTTAGTTATTGGGGACATAATTCCCTCGGTCCTTCAGGGTCATCTACAGTGCCTTGCAAAAGTATTCACCCCCTTGACTTTTTACCTATTTTGTTACATTACAGCCTTAAGTTCAATGTTTGGTTAATCTGAATTTTATGTGATGGATCAGAATATGATAGTCTAAGTTGGCAAAGTGAAATGAGAAAAATATTTACATAAAAATATATACATAAAACTATTTTTTAGAAATAGAAAACAGAAAATTTGTCTTGCAGGGTCATCTACTGTATGCACGTGCGCGGGGTCATTTTAGTATGTTAGCTGGGTTAGGGTTCAATGATCAACTGAAAGTTTGGTGTATTCTCCTCCAATATGGGGGGAACTTGATGTGGCATTATGGCAAACACAATTGTGGTTTAGATCAGAGGGTCCACTTTTTCCCCGCTACGACAGTTGGGTTGAGTGGTATCCCCTCTTGGGTGGTGTTATTATCTGCAATGTCGTATAATCCACCATGCTTTACCCACTGTGGGAAGGCATCGGTGGTCCTCTTAGAGTGATGCGCTGCTCGTGGCAGATGGTTATGGGAGCAGTTTATCATTGGTCTTGATAATCTGGGGGCAATTTACCCTCAGTTATGCATTGTTTCACTCGGGGCTTCCTTACACCATATTCTCCTCTATCGGTCCAGAGCCCAGTGTCTTCAGACAACGTAGTCTGAAGACACTGGGCTCTGGACCGATAGAGGAGAATATGGTGTAAGGAAGCGTAGGTACCGAGCTAGGGGTTTGCTGTTTCTAAAGCCAGGGTAGCATTGCCTGGTAGTTCCGGGCTGGGTCACTCTTGAGTGAGACTAGACTGATATACTACAGGATATTTCTCCCTGAGAAGGACACAAGTGAGCCAAAAGAGGTGGCTCTCAGAGTGTGTTAATTAGGATGGGTTGGCGGCCTGGAACCCTGCCCTCTCCTGTTTTTAGGGGGCACCTCAGACTGCTAAACAGGGTGTGAGGACCAGCAGTTTCTTGGGCACTGGAAATGCGTTGGTACGCAAGTGGAATGGCAAGATTGGGGGTCCTCTGTAACACTGGACCCAGAGTAAGTGTCCTCCGAAGGTGGGGTGTCAGGTAGCAGCCGCGGCCGCCCGGAAACGGACCGGGCTCATAGTACCTTACGTAGCGAGGTATGGAACAGAAAGCGGAAAAGGGAAACAGGAGGTATGGCAAAGGGATGGCAGGCGATTGGTAGCCTTATCACAAGGGTCAGAGATACCACGGTTCAGGATGGAGCTCTGTGCTCAGTGAAAGCTTTGTGGTCTGTGCGGCCATCTCTCCTTCCCACGGGTCTGCCGGTAGCAAGAGGTTTGTTGGTATACAGACAAGGCATGGTGGCCTCAGGTGCCTGGTCTTGGGATCCAAAGGGTGATCACGTGACCAAATGGCTGGTTTTGAGATCCAAAGGGTGATTGTGTGAACATATGCCCTTTCTTCAATCGCAAGGGTGATCACGTCTGGCGGTATAACATGGTGATGGAAAGATGTCTGTGACAAGTGTGAAACCTTTGTATACAAAGAGAGACAGTATACTGTGGGAGAGGGCGGCTGGTAAACAGACAAGTTATGTCAACCTCAGAGGATTGGTCCTGGGATCCAAGGTGATCATGTGACCATATACGCAGCAGTCAAGATTGACCAGGTGGAGGAAGGGAGGTAGTTCGCAGTGCAACTAGCACACCGATGCTCCCCCTTTGTGGCGTGAGGACTTTCTTGGGCCGGAATGTGTAGTTGGTGTATCACTGGTACGGAGGAGATCTGTGACATGTGGGAAGCCTTGCGGCTTTGTGCTGCCATCTCTTTCCCGTTTGTTGGAGGGTAATAGAAGGTTGGTTGAAAAACAGACAAGGTATGTCAACCTCAGGTGTCTGATAGGGCGATCTAAGGTGATCAGGCAACCATTTGGCAGTGCCAATCCAAGATCGAGCAAGTGGGAGAACGGCGCAAGTTCCGTTGTGAAAGGCACACTGATTGCTTCCCCCTTCGTGGGATTATGGCTCTCTTGGTCCTCTCCTTCCTTGGAATAGGATTGGATGTCTATGGTTATGATGCTACAGCGTTGGAGACTGCAGGCAGTGTTGAACGTATTCCACATTGGAGCTGGGTACCCAATCGCTTGGTGCAAAGCAGCCACCGTAGCAGCCTTGCAGGTTTAAAGAAGGTGGTTGGGAGAATCGGAAGGTTACACGTGGTAATGTCATTGGCTATTGGTGAATCTGTCCATGAAGGAGCTTTGCCTCAGTTGCAATCACGGCCCACGGCCGGGCGGGGCTCCAGGGGCAGATGGGAGTATAATCAATTCCTGGAATAGTTAGTGACATTAGTTGGTGGAGCGAGTGATGAGTGGCATTTCCCCCTGTCTACCTTGGCATTTGTCAGGGTCGTAGTCAAGATACTGGTAACATACACCTGTTGCTTGAGGGGTATCAAGAGCAAAAAAGGTCAGGCATGCTTGTAGTAGCCACATACGTGAAGGACATGAGTGGGCTGTGATTGAGATAACCTGTAAGGAAGCAGTCGGATTCAAGTTCAGCTCCGCTCTGGCTCAACTTCATGAGTAGAGATGGAGCCTGGAGTGCAGGTGTGTTAGGGGATATGCGGCTGGCCACGGTGTTTTGGGGGGGAGTCGAGTCCGCAGAAAGTATTCTGCGGTCTTCTCCGTGGCGGGCAGTAGGGGGAGTCGCAGGGTCAGTGGTAAAATAGGTAAGATCCTACCCTACGTTGGTACGGTTGTTACAACATGGTAGGCCCTGGATGAGGCTTCAGGGAGTAGTGCGTACTGTCTCTGGCCAGGCTCCTCCCCTCACGTGGTTATGTTTATTTATTAATGGTTATGGTTATTATGTCTATTTATGTTTACCAATAAACACTGTGGCCAGTTTTCCTCCCAAGAAGTAGTCTGTTTAATCATTATATTTTTAGCCCAAGATAGGTTAGAGGTAATTGTGTTTAACCCTTATCCGTACATACCAACTGGGCCTTGCCTAGGTCATGAAGGGCCTGGAGGCCACCACAGCATGCTGTGGTTGGAAGGAGGGCCCCTTGACCTGGCAGGACTGGGTATGGAGGGAGGTGGCTAGCTGGGTGAGATGGAGCCAGTTATAGGCTGGTCTGACGCCAGTTGCTTCAGTAGTCCCCCAGCAAGCCATGAGAGAAGATACCCACCCATCTCTAAAGTATTGTTGTTTAAAGTTATGATATGTTTTTAATTAAGTAAATAAAAACTAAAAAAAAAAAAAAAAAAGGAATAAATAAATAAATAAAAGTAATGATGTATATTGTCAAGTTGAAGGATTATCTTGTTTTGTTAAGCACTTTTGGTTGTTATATTGTTTAAGTGTACATTATGTGTTAACAAATTATGTTTATGTTTATTTATATATATATATATATATATATATATATAAGTAAAATGTGAAAAATCTGGGGTCCGGAACAATTTACATTGATTCCTATGGGAAATGCTACCTTGGAACTCAACAAGTTTGGAACTCTTGCTGCCGTCCGGAACAGATTAAGCACGAGAACAGAGGTACCAATGTGTATATATATATATATATATATATATATATATATATATATATATACACACAGTATCGCACAAAAGTCACTACACCCCTAAGTGGAAATGTCCAAATTGGGCCCAAAATGTCAATATTTTGTGTGGCCACCATTATTTTTCAGCACTGCCTTAACCCTCGTGGGCATGGAGTTCACCAGAGCACAGGTTGCCACTGGAGTCCTCTTCCACTCCTCCATGATGACATCACAGAGCTGGTGGATGTTAGAGACCTTGTGCTTCATTCCACTAATGAATTAAGAGGAGTGGATATAAGAGAGGGACTCTAACCTGCGGTGGGCCCTTGTGCTTTGCACCTGCTGCACCGGCAGTAGCTCAGGGACTAATTATTACTTCTCACTGAGCTGCTCACCTCTGTCTCCAGTGCAGTAGCACAGTCCCTGGTAAATAGCAGATCTTTACTGTACGTGGGCGTGCGATAATAAATCACACAATGCCCCTGGCAGTACACACCATGTCTCTGCCCACACAGGTTATTATGGCTGGAAGCAGCTTCAGTTTGTTGCACAATTTCCCTGCAAGTTCCAGAGAGTTAGACTCTGATTATCGGAAAGCCGACACAGGTACAGCAGCAAATAATAACATCAATTAAAATACAAAAAATAAAAATAATTAGCCAAGTAACTAAACATTAGGGTTTACTTTCCACAAGCAAAATATAGGATGAGCATGATTTTATATATTTGGTATTAAAGGGCCACTGCACTGTGAAAAACATATATGATTAAAAACTGACTTGAAGAGCATAATAAAGCAGAAACATACAGCTAGTTTTTAAATAGAAAAAGGGGACATTTAGAGGGGCATTTACACTTTTGGTGCAATGTCCTGTTTCTGGGACAGTGATGTGGAAAAAGTGTGGTGACAATTTCAAAATAATCCATGTATCAAACAAAGTCTCTGGACTTCTGCCTGTTCCCTTCTCCCACACCAGTCCCTCTACTGATACCTACAAACTTCCCCCATGATCCAGCTCTCAGGATGTGATGTAACAAGAACAAAATTGATTTATTTACTCATAAACAAAGCGGTCAAAAATTCTGATTTTCAAAAAAATGTTTTAACTCCCATGGCTTACACAGGTGGTAATGTTGTTAATTTGGTACATTCTTGGCAAACAAGTGTCTTATTTGTTGAAATGCAATGCCCTTTAAGTTCTAAAAATATTTTTTTCTTGAAACTCGGTGACATTTTTCATGTGCCCCCCAATCATGTTGAGGTCTTGAAGATCACCATTTCTATCTAGATCTTGGGGCTCTGGTGAAAAGGACTAGGGAGCTTTAAACAGATGTGAAGGAGGGACCTTTTCCCATTGTCTTCTAGCTGTAGCCCTCAGACACTGGACTTGGGGCTCCCTCACAGCTTTATCCAGGGAGATCCTGATGAGTCTCCCTGATCTTCACAGTTGTAAAGGATGCACCAAATCAAACTCAAAATCATATTCGGTTGTAGTTCTTTTTTATTTTGATGGATAGGTTATGGCTTAATGTGGCGCTAACAGGCCTGTCAAGACTGATTTTGGGACCCCCTGAACCCCACAAGTAACCCGGTTAATTTGAACACTGGCACACTGGGTTGCTAATATCAAAGGCTAATAAAATGGACATGATACTTGTTGTAAGGACTGTGGCAATTTGTCTTTCATTTATGTGTCATGTTTAAAGCATGTATGTGTTCAGAATGTGGTAAGAATATGCTAAGATAAATTTCACACCATGTTCTTTAAAAAATGTAATTTATTATTGTTGTTATCCTTAAAAAAAGTGAAAATATTTAGGTAACCTAGGTTTAATTAGACCTTCCCACAGGTGGGGATAGGTTCTGATATGCATAAATAATGAATATTTATTTTGCCATCCAAAAGAAATTGTATACTGTATTCTCCACGTAATTATCTCATACTTTTCTATCAAAACTATATCTTGATATTGTAAAAGTTATGGTATGACATTTAAACTAATGTGTAATTTTATAATGTTATCTATTAAAACTAGAGATGTCCCGAATAGTTCGCCGGCGAACTGTTCCCCGCGAACATAGCATGTTCGCGTTCGCGGCGAACTGCGAACATATGCGAGATTCGACCCGCCCCCTATACTTTATCATTGAGCAAACTTTGACCCTGCATGTCACAGTCAGCAGACACATTCCAGCCAATCAGCAGCATACACTCACTTCCAGAGCCTTCTAACTCATGGACAGCAGCCATTTTGGAATCATAACTAACTTGCAGTCTTACTGAGAGGAGGCTGAGTGTAGGTGATACTGCATCAATAAGGAAAACCATAGCTAGGCTACTGTACACAGTGTGCAATACAGTCCTGAAGGACTCTTTTGATCTCTGCTGCAAGGACACCCCTGTGTCTCTTCCCCCCCTTATCATCATCCTCCCCTCACCTTAGCACCCCTCACACTTATCCCTAACACCCCTCACCCTAACACCTAACCCTAACACCCCTCACACTTATCCCTAACACCTAACCCTAACACCCCTCACACTTATCCCTAACCCTAACACCCCTCACACTTATCCCTAACACGCCTCACCCTAACACCTATCCCTAACACCCCTCACCCTAACCCTAACACCCCTCACACTTATCCCTAACACCCCTCACCCTAACACCTATCCCTAACACCCCTCACCCTAAACCTAACACCCCTCACACTTATCACTAACACCTAACCCTAACACCAAACCCTAACACCCCTCACACTTATCCCTAACACCCCTCACCCTAACACCTATCCCTAACACCCCTCACCCTAACCTTAAAACCCCTCACACTTATCCATAACACCCCTCACCCTAAACCTAACACCCCTCACACTAACCCCTAACACCCCTCACCCTAACACCTAACCCTAACACCCCTCACACTTATCCCTAACATCCCTCACCCTAACCCTAACACCCCTCACACTTATCCCTAACACCCCTCACCCTAACCCTAACACCCCTCACACTTATCCCTAACCCCTTACCCTAACACCTAACCCTAACACCCCTCACCCTAACACCTATCCCTAACACCCCTCACCCTAACCCTAACACCCCTCACACTTATCCCTAACACCCCTCACCCTAACACCTATCCCTAACACCCCTCACACTAACACCCCTCACACTTATCCCTAACACCTAACCCTAACACCTAACCCTAACACCCCTCACACTTATCCCTAACACCTAACCCTAACACCTAACCCTAACACCCCTCACACTTATCCCTAACACCCCTCACCCTATCACCTATCCCTAACACCCCTCACCCTAACCCTAACACCCCTCACACTTATCCCTAAAACCCCTCACCCTAACACCTATCCCTAACACCCCTCACCCTAACCCTAACACCCCTCACAATTATCCCTAACACCCCTCACCATAACACCTATCCCTAACACCCCTCACCCTAACACCCCTCACACTTATCCCTAACACCTAACCCTAATACCTAACCCTAACACCCCTCACACTTATCCCTAACACCCCTCACCCTAACCCTAACACCCCTCACACTTATCCCTAACACCCCTCACCCTAACACCTAACCCTAACACTCCTCACCCTAACCCTAACACCCCTCACACTTATCCCTAACACCCCTCACCCTAACCCTAACACCCCTCACACTTATCCCTAACACCCCTTACTCTAACCCTAACACCCCTCACACTTATTCCTAACATGCCTCACCCTAACACCCCTTACACTTATCCCTAACACCCCTTACCCTAACACCCCTCACACTTATCCCTGTGTCTCTTCCCCCTTATCATCAAGGGAGGGGGAGGATGATGAGGGAGGGGGGAAACAGACACAGGGGAGGATGATGAGGGAGGGGGTAAAGAGATACAGTGGAGGATGATGAGGGAGGTGGGAGGATGATGAGGGAGGGGGGATGAGACACAGGGGAGGGTGATGAGGAAGGGGGCAAAGAGACACAGGGGAGGATGATGAGGGAGGAGGAAGAGATACAGGGGAGGATGATGAGGGAGGGGGGAAAGAGACACAGGGGAGGATGATGATAGAGGGGGAAGAGATACAGGGGAGGATGATGAGGGAGGGGGGAAAGAGATACAGGGGAGGATGATGTGGGAGGTGGGAGGATGATGAGGGAGAGGGGATGAGACACAGGGGAGGGTGATGAGGAAGGGGGGGAAAGAGGCACAGGGGAGGATGATGATGGAGGGGGGAAGAGACACAGGGGAGGATGATGAGGGGGGGGGAAAGAGACACAGGGGAGGATGATGAGGGAGGGGGGAAAGAGACACAGGGGAGGATGATGATGGAGGGGGGAAGAGACACAGGGGAGGATGATGAGGGAGGGGGTAAAGAGATACAGGGGAGGATGATGTGGGAGGTGGGAGGATGAAGAGGGACGGGGGATGAGACACAGGGTAGGGTGATGAGGAAGGGGGCAAAGAGACACAGGGGAGGATGATGAGGGAGGGGGGGGAAGAGACAAAGGGGAAGATGATGAGGGAGGGGGAAAAGAGACAGGGGAGGATGATGAGGGAGGGGGGAAAGAGACACAGGGGAGGATGATGAGGGAGGGGGGAAAGAGACACAGGGGAGGATGATGATGGAGGGGGGAAGAGACAGGGGAGGATGTTGAGGGAGGGGGTAAAGAGATACAGGGGAGGATAATGAGGGAGGTGGGAGGATGATGAGGGAGGGGGGATGAGACACAGGGGAGGGTGATGAGGAAGGGGGGAAAGAGACACAGGGGAGGATGATGAGGGAGGGGGGGAAGAGACACAGGGGAGGATGATGAGGGAGGGGGGAAAGAGACACGGGGGAGGATGATGAGGGAGGGGGGAAAGAGACACAGGGGAGGATGATGATGGAGGGGGAAAGAGACACAGGGGAGGATGATGAGGGAGGGGGTAAAGAGATACAGGGGAGGATGATGTGGGAGGTGGGAGGATGATGAGGGAGGGGGGATGAGACACAGGGGAGGGTGATGAGGAAGGGGGCAAAGAGACACAGGGTAGGATGATGAGGGAGGGGTGAAAGAGACACGTGGGAGGATGATGAGGGAGGGGGGAAAGAGACACAGGGGAGGATGATGATGGAGGGGGAAAGAGACACAGGGGAGGATGATGAGGGAGGGGGTAAAGAGATACAGGGGAGGATGATGTGGGAGGTGGGAGGATGATGAGGGAGAGGGGATGAGACACAGGGGAGGGTGATGAGGAAGGGGGGAAAGAGACACAGGGGAGGATGATGATGGAGGGGGGAAGAGACACAGGGGAGGATGATGAGGGAGGGGGGAAAGAGACACAGGGGAGGATGATGAGGGAGGGGGGAAAGAGACACAGGGGAGGATGATGATGGAGGGGGGTAAGAGACACAGGGGAGGATGATGAGGGAGGGGGTAAAGAGATACAGGGGAGGAAAATGTGGGAGGTGGGAGGATGATGAGGGAGGGGGGATGAGACACAGGGGAGGGTGATGAGGAAGGGGGCAAAAAGACACAGGGGAGGATGATGAGGGAGGGGGGGGAAGAGACAAAGGGGAAGATGATGAGGGAGGGGGAAAAGAGACAGGGAAGGATAATGAGGGAGGGGGGAAAGAGACACAGGGGAGGATGATGAGGGAGGGGGGAAAGAGACACAGGGGAGGATGATGATGGAGGGGGGAAGAGACACAGGGGAGGATGATGAGGGAGGGGGTAAAGAGATACAGGGGAGGATGATGAGGGAGGTGGGAGGATGATGAGGGAGGGGGGATGAGACACGGGGGAGGGTGATGAGGAAGGGGGGAAAGAGACACTGGGAGGATGATGAGGGAGGGGGGGAAGAGACACAGGGGAGGATTATGAGGGAGGGGGTAAAGAGATACAGGGGAGGATGATGAGGGAGGTGGGAGGAAGATGAGGGAGGGGGGATGAGACACAGGGGAGGGTGATGAGGAAGGGGGCAAAGAGACACAGGGGAGGATGATGAGGGAGGGGGGGAAGAGACAAAGGGGAAGATGATGAGGGAGGGGGAAAAGAGACACAGGGGAGGATGATGAGGGAGGGGGGAAAGAGACACAGGGGAGGATGATGAGGGAGGGGGCAAAGAGACACAGGGGAGGATGATGAGGGAGGGTCTGAAGAGACACAGGGGAGGATGATGAGGGAGGGGGGTAAAGAGACACAGGGGAGGATGGTGATGGAGGGGGGAAGAGACACAGGGGAGGATGATGAGGGAGGGGGTAAAGATATACAGGGGAGGATGATGAGGGAGGTGGGAGGATGATGAGGGAGGGGGGTGAGACACAGGGGAGGATGATGAGGGAGGGGGGAAGAGACACAGTGGAGGATGATGAGGGAGGGGGAAAAGAGACAGGGGAGGATGATGAGGGAGAGGGGATGAGACACAGGGGAGGGTGATGAGGAAGGGGGGAAAGAGACACAGGGGAGGATGATGATGGAGGGGGGAAGAGACACAGGGGAGGATGATGAGGGAGGGAGGAAAGAGACACAGGGGAGGATGATGAGGGAGGGGGAAAGAGACACAGGGGAGGATGATGATGGAGGGGGGAAGAGACACAGGGGAGGATGATGATGGAGGGGGGAAGAGACACAGGGGAGGATGATGAGGGAGGGGGTAAAGAGATACAGGGGAGGATGATGTGGGAGGTGGGAGGATGATGAGGGAGGGGGGATGAGACACAGGGGAGGGTGATGAGGAAGGGGGCAAAAGACACAGGGGAGGATGATGAGGGAGGGGGGGAAGAGACAAAGGGGAAGATGATGAGGGAGGGGGAAAAGAGACAGGGGAGGATGATGAGGGAGGGGGGAAGAGACACAGGGGAGGATGATGAGGGAGGGGGGAAAGAGACACAGGGGAGGATGATGATGGAGGGGGGAAGAGACACAGGGGAGGATGATGAGGGAGGGGGTAAAGAGATACAGGGGAGGATGATGAGGGAGGTGGGAGGATGATGAGGGAGGGGGATGAGACACAGGGGAGGGTGATGAGGAAGGGGGGAAAGAGACACAGGGGAGGATGATGAGGGAGGGGGGGGAGAGACACAGGGGAGGATGATGAGGGAGGGGGTAAAGAGATACAGGGGAGGATGATGAGGTAGGTAGGAGGATGATGAAGGAGGGGGGATGAGACACAGGGGAGGGTGATGAGGAAGGGGGCAAAGAGACTTAGGGGAGGATGATGAGGGAGGGGGGGAAGAGACAAAGGGGAAGATGATGAGGGAGGGGGAAAAGAGACACAGGGGAGAATGATGAGGGAGGGGGGAAAGAGACACAGGGGAGGATGATGAGGGAGGGGGGAAAGAGACACAGGGGAGGATGATGAGGGAGGGTCTGAAGAGACACAGGGGAGGATGATGAGGGAGGGGGGAAAGAGACACAGGGGAGGATGGTGATGGAGGGGGGAAGAGACACAGGGGAGGATGATGAGGGAGGGGGTAAAGAGATACAGGGGAGGATGATGAAGGAGGTGGGAGGATGATGAGGGAGGGGGGGTGAGACACAGGGGAGGGGGGAAGAGACACAGGGGAGGATGATGAGGGAGGGGGGAAAAGAGACAGGGGTGGATGATGAGAGAGAGGGGATGAGACACAGGGGAGGGTGATGAGGAAGGGGGGGAAAGAGACACAGGGGAGGATGATGATGGAGGGGGGAAGAGACACAGGGGAGGATGATGAGGGAGGGGGGGAAAGAGACACAGGGGAGGATGATGAGGGAGGGGGGAAAGAGACACAGGGGAGGATGATGATGGAGGGGGGAAGAGACACAGGGGAGGATGATGAGGGAGGGGGGAAAGAGACACAGGGGAGGATGATGAGGGAGGGGGGAAAGAGACACAGGGGAGGATGATGAGGGAGGGGGAAAAGAGACACAGGGGAGGATGATGAGGGAGGGGGGAAAGAGACACAGGGGAGGATGATGAGGGAGGGGGGGAAGAGACACAGGGGAGGATGATGAGGGAGGGGGAAAAGAGACAGGGGTGGATGATGAGGGAGAGGGGATGAGACACAGGGGAGGGTGATGAGGAAGGGGGGGAAAGAGACACAGGGGAGGATGATGATGGAGGGGGGAAGAGACACAGGGGAGGATGATGAGGGAGGGGGGAAAAGAGACACAGGGGAGGATGATGAGGGAGGGGGGAAAGAGACACAGGGGAGGATGATGATGGAGGGGGGAAGAGACACAGGGGAGGATGATGAGGGAGGGGGAAAAGAGACACAGGGGAGGATGATGAGGGAGGGGGGAAAGAGACACAGGGGAGGATGATGAGGGAGGGGGGGGAAGAGACACAGGGGAGGATGATGAGGGAGGGGGTAAAGAGATACAGGGGAGGATGATGAGGGAGGTGGGAGGATGATGAGGGAGGATGATGAGGGAGGGGGTAAAGATATACAGGGGAGGATGATGAGGGAGGTGGAAGGATGATGAGGGAGGGGGGGTGAGACACAGGGGAGGGTGATGAGGAAGGGGGAAAAGAGACACAGGGGAGGATGATGAGGGAGGGGGGAAGAGACACAGTGGAGGATGATGAGGGAGGGGGAAAAGAGACAGGGGAGGGTGATGAGGAAGGGGGCAAAGAGACACAGGGGAGGGTGATGAGGAAGGGGGCAAAGAGACACAGGGGAGGATGATGAGGGAGGGGGGGAGAGACAAAGGGGAAGATGATGAGGGAGGGGGGAAAGAGACACAGGGGAGGATGATGAGGGAGGGGGAAAGAGACACAGGGGAGGATGATGAGGGAGGGTCTGAAGAGACACAGGGAAGGATGATGAGGGAGGGGGGAAAGAGACACAGGGGAGGATGGTGATGGAGGGGGGAAGAGACACAGGGGAGGATGATGAGGGAGGGGGGTAAAGAGATACAGGGGAGGATGATGAGGGAGGTGGGAGGATGATGAGGGAGGGGGGGTGAGACACAGGGGAGGGTGATGAGGAAGGGGGAAAAGAGACACAGGGGAGGATGATGAGGGAGGGTGGAAGAGACACAGGGGAGGATGATGAGGGAGGGGGTAAAGAGATACAGGGGAGGATGATGAGGATGATATAACTTCTGCAAGTGCACAGTGCCACTCATATCTGTTGTCACAGTAGCTTGCAAGCATAGTACCAATCTGTCAAAACCTGTAATGATGAATGAGGTCTAGAGTAGCCTGGTTCCCTTATCCTCTACAGGTTGAGACCTAATGTTTGGGTGACTCCAGACCAACACATGAGTACAAGCAGCACACAAACTCAAAGTCGCCATCCTCCTCCTGGTCCAGCATCATCAGCCACATCAACCACTGCTGTCCTCCTTGCCCCCTCTCAACCATCTGCCACTGCGTCTCTCGCCTTGAGAAGTTCCTGCTCATCTGCCCATAGTCAGGTGCCTGTAAAGGAGTGGTAGTGAAGTGATACGACCAACCAAGCATCTTTTTCCATCTCCCGGTCCCAAAAATCCAGGCCTTATACACGTGCCCTAATAGGTGACGTAACAAGTATTAAACTGATAAGAGTAGTACTTACAAACACGCCACTCCTATAGGGTGGCACCTTTGATTGCACGCGCCGTGCCCCAAATTTGAAGTGATACGACCAACCAAATATCTTTTTCCATCTCCCGGTTCCAAAAATCCAGGCCTTATACACGCCTCCTGATAGGTGCTGTAACAGGTATTAAACTGATAAGAGTAGTACTTACAAACATGCCACTCCTATCTGGTGGCACCTTTGATTGCATGTGCCGTGCCCCAAAATTGAAGTGATACGACCAACAAAGCATCTTTTTCCATCTCCCGGTTCTAAAAATCCAGGCCTTATACACGCCCCCTGATAGGTGCTGTAACAGGTATTAAACTGATAAGAGTAGTATTTACAAACACGCCACTCCTAACTGGTGGCACCTTTGATTGCACGTGCCGTGCCCCAAAATTTAAGTGATACGACCAACAAAGCATCTTTTTCCATCTCCCGGTTCTAAAAATCCAGGCCTTATACACGCCCCCTGATAGGTGCTGTAACAGGTATTAAACTAATAAGAGTAGTACTTACAAACACACCACTCCTATCTGGTGGCACCTTTGATTGCACGTGCCGTGCCCCAAATTTGAAGTGATACGACCAACAAAGCATCTTTTTCCATCTCCTGGTTCTAAAAATCCAGGCCTTATACACGCCCCCTGATAGGTGACGTAACAAGTATTAAACTGATAAGAGTAGTACTACTTAACACACCTTATAATAATGCAGAGAGAGGCAACGCAGTGAGATGAGTCTGAAGAAGAGGAGTCAGAGGAAGAAGGTGGCTTTGAGGAGGTGGAAGACCAAACACAGCAGGCGTCCCAGGGGGCTTGTTGTCACCTTTCGGGGACCCTTGGTGGCTGGGTGGAGGAAGAGACCTTCAATGACATCAGTGAGGACAAGGAACAGGACATGGCTAGCTTGGTATCCAACCTTGTGCAAATGGGGAGTTTGCGGTTGTGCAAATGGACTGTTTTCGGTTGTTTGCGGTGCGTTAACCTGGGAGTTTGGTCTGTCACTGTGAAGCGGGCCTAACCCTTACACTACCTGATCGATACAACATCATACCTGATGTTTTAAAGCACGTTATTCCAAACAATTTAGGAATGTTAGGTAATTTATGCCCTTTATGGCTTAAAACCAGACTCTGCATCAACTATGTAATTTTCCGTGGGAGTTTTGCCATGGATCCCCCTCCGGCACGCCACAGTCCAGGTGTTAGTCCCGTTGAAACAACTTTCCCATCACTATTGTGGCCAGAAAGTGTCCCTGTGGGTTTTAAAATCCGCCTGCCCATTGAAGTCTATGGCGGTTCGCCGGGTTCGCCGGTTGGCAAACATTTCCGGCGGTTCGCGTTCGCGGTTTGCGAACCGAAAATTTTATGTTAGCGACATCACTAATTAAAACCTTTTTTTGGAAAAACGATATGAGACTATTATTCTCTTTAGAGAGTACAGTTTAATTTCCCCATCATAATATATTGTCATGGCCTGGACTGGAAGCGGTTAACCCTCATGGAATTTGCAGTCCTCTTAGAGGGTCATAAAGAAATAAACCGAATTGAGAGTTTTGCTATTCCAGGAAGGGGGAGGGAGAAGCTAATGGGGGAGACGTGGGTTTATACATTAAGCAGAAACTTCTGGTGCTGATGTAGAATCAGGAAAATCTGACTTCAGATAGTCATAAAGTGATACACTTCTCCTAACAGCAAAACCCAGGACTAGGATCTGAAGTGACTGAACCAGATAACCCCAAGCTCAGGTGTATCCAGTAAGTAAATCAGGCCCCTCATACAGGTAGGGGAATTATGGGTGAGGTGTTTGGGAGAAATCTTTTTGTGTTTGTTAAATATCTGTGTAAGAAGAATACAGTTGCCAGTCTGACTGCACTAAGAAACAGCGTAATCTGATTTTCCTGCTTCTCCATGAATGATGTCCTGATCTGAATTGAATTGCTGGGTTCTGAGATGAATAACGTCACAACCTGTAGATTGCTCCTGTAAGCTAAAAGTAGGAGAATTATGGGTATGTGGACCCCTCATCTCTGAGTCATGACAGGGCCCCTACCCCAAAGTAAAATGGGGGTTAGGATGCCCGATGGCCCAGAGCTAATAAGGAGGTCCTGGGGGAAATTTTCTGACTCATAGGTGGTGTAAGGGCATAGACGGAGTGGTCATAAATCCCATTTAACCCCATCCATGCCTCAATTAAAGCTAGGGAACGTATAGCTTTACATTTAGTGATAGCTGCTTCTTGTATTGTAAAAGCTCTCAGTAGGGGTTTAGCTAGTGCTGCGGGATGTTGAGTTTGTAAGTAAGGATCAGTCTCACTGAGAGCATTACCTGAACACGCAGCATTAGGATATATTTATTTCTGGAAACACTTTAGGTAGAAACACCCTTAGAACAGAGAACACATCACACGTAGCAATCAGGCTTTACATATAAGGGCTTGTTAAGCGACACTATAGCGTATGTAGACACCAACTCTCTAGTACTGGATGTGCAGTGCAGTGTCCCCGCCTATCAGGGACCATGTCTCAGGAAACATGCTCCAACATGCTGCTGATATCTGGTCACTGATGGGTTAGGACACTACACTGCACATTCAGCACTAAAGAGTCTGTGTCTGCATATGCTGCAGTGGACAGATCCATACAGGCACTATTTGATTGATTTAAGACAGTAACAACAGAACCCCCTATGCTAATCCCTACTGTATATTGCACAATTACATCAGGTTTAAGAGCAAAGTAAAACCACCTAGATATGCTAATCACCGATCCCTGAAACCTTTCTAGAGAACTGATAAGAGTGACTGCGGCAAACTTTTCCATTTTTGCATGAGTTACACCGAAACACTATTCTAATCAGACTTTACGGATCACTCGCAAATCAGGGCAGTGTCGTAACATCAAAAATATTACAGGTAACAAAGACTGCTCCTAAATGCTTTCAAAACAATTGCTAAATGCCGCAGTAGCAGTTAAAGAGCCAGTATAGCACCAAAAAAAACAATAGAAAATGATGAATGTTCATCATTATTTGACACTTAACAAACCAATATAAAAATGTGTAATTAAAAAATATATTTTATTATTATGTCCATTTCATTACACAGCAACAAGGGTAACACACAACCCAGTACCAAGGGGTTAATACATATCAGGAAACCATGTGTACTAGGAACAGATGCTCTAATGCATTGTCTATATACTGTGTATATAATATATATATATATATATATATATATATATATATATATACCGTATTGGTCCGAATATAAGCCGCACCCACATATAAGAAGCACCCGTAAAGTTCAAGGGGAAAAAATAGAAAAAAGATAGTACTCAAATATAAGCCGCACCCGTAAAATTGGAGAGAAAAAGACTCTCAAAGTGATCAGCCATTGCAAGAGACAGGCTTTCTAATTAGCACTGTAGTTTTTTGCAGGTTACAGGCTTTACAGGATGTTAGAATGACTAAAACCGTAAATCGCTATTCAATACCACAGTCTCAAGCACGAAAATCGGCACCCTTAACTCGCAATCGCGCAAATCAGCAGTAATTTGGTGTTCACGAATAGAAGCCGCACACGTAACAAGCAAAGTTCGCAAATCGGCAATGATTTTTTTTACGGTCGCGAATATAAGCCGCATTTGTAACTCGCAAGCTCAAAAATAAATACACAGGTATATTACATACCTAGTAACATTCAGGAACCCTCCATATCCCTTTAACCAGCTCAGACTGTAAGCTTTTACCAGAGCAGGGTAACTTTTGTCATGTTTGTCTTAAGTATTCACTGTATCCCCTGTACTCAGGGCAACAAAATATTTGGCACCTTATAATTAAAGCATAATAATAATCTGGTCATGGACATGGTCCAATAATCAAGTTGCTATTCCAAGGTCATGATAAGAAAATTCAAGGTCACAAGTCTGGAGATCAAGTCTGATGGCAGACAGAAGAATCTGAGATGAGCCACATAGGTTCAGGAAGATAATAGTACAGCATACCAAGAAACACAGAGACCATGCACAGGCAATGAGCCGTGACTAAGATGTGTATTTTAGAGAACTTTGGTATACTGAGGTTTAGTAAACACTCCTTTCTTGGCTGGGCTGGAATCACAATCTTTTCTGAAGTCTGTTAATTTTATGAAAAATGTGTTTCCATCTTGTTTGTCAATTTATTTGTGATTATACATTTCAAAAACCTGCAGTTATTTTTTAAATATCCTCATGCCCACGTTCAAAAACATATTCACATTATGGAGCAATAAGGAACATTTGCAAGTTTGACTTTTGCATTTTAGTGGCGGAAACCGCATTGTGTAGATGCTCACTAAGCTGCCATATTGAACATTAGGATAAACAACTTTTACATTGAATGGAATAAACAAATATTTGTAGTGAGAAAACACATATAGGAAACTCCCTAATATTGAATGTGCTGCTTCTCCCATTGGTTTATTTGACCATTACCATTTAGCACTTCTGTTGTTTAGTCATTCACTCATGTCTGAGTCATCCACTCATGTCTGAGTCATCGTGAACCTATGGTCCGCAGTACATTAGGCACATCTGTCAGCCACTGTCTCCCTGAGCTCTGAACTCACTCAAGCTCACGTTCATTGCTTCCATAATGATTTTTAAAATAGAGAGAGGACCATCACAGAGCTTTTGATAAAATGTACGTTCAGTCTACAACTATTGCCAACAATAAAGAATGGAGGAGGTGCACACAAAGGAGGTTATCAATTTTCTAACCAAACTATAATAATTAATTGATTCTGCCTTTTTATTACAAATAAATTAAGGTTAACATAATAATGATAAGACGATCCAGTCCCATATATTTGTTGCGCTTGATAAGTGATGGAATGGTCATTTTAACTTTTCCTTTTATTATTATTATTATTATTATTATTATTATTATTTATAACACACTAACATATTCTGTAGTGCTATACATGGTCTAAGTAAATACAATATTAACACATTGTAAAGAATGGAGGGCCATGTTATTGAGCCTAACGTGCATAGAGCTTTCCTTAAAGCAACTTAAAAGATTTAAAACGTGCAAATATATGATCTAAAGGACATGGGTGCGATATAGGAGAACATATTAAGGTGAAGGTGATAGGTTCCTTTAAACAGATACATTTTTTGTGTTAAAATTTTATTCTGGAGGTTATGGGAAGCCAGTGGCGTGATTGACAGAGAGGTGCTGCAGACATCAAGCGATGAGTATGGTAGATGAGTCTAGCGGAGGAGCTCATTATGAGTAGAGAGAACAGGTAATGGGGAGGTTAGCAAGGAGCGAGTTGCAGTAGTTGACTTTTCTGATTCTTTTAACATAAACCACTCACACAGGAAATGTCTCACTTATTGAGGGAATGAGCTGGATAATATTTAGAAAATTGAGCAGAACTGTTAGATAAGAGATAAAAAAAATGTATTTTAAGCAACAATTATCAAATCTGGTAAGATAATTTATATAGGGCCATTACTTAACACTCAAAGTAGGGATGATCAGGAGGTAGAACATTCCCTGTTGGCCACATTATACATATTGTTGTAAATGATTAATTAATATATACTATTAGGAAGCTACTAGTCAGTTATAGCAAGTTACAAGAACCTTTAATGCATCCTATGTTCATAAATAATATAACTTGAATATTTCTCAATGTATATACTGTGTTATTTTGTATATATGAGATAATTTTGGAGAAACTTCAGTGTGACTGACTCTATACTTATAAGGCACCTTATAATCACTTAGCACTTTATAAATTGAAACTATAGCACTTTAGATTATAAATTATAAATTTACTCACTCAAGTTTTTTAGCACTTTTACTAATATTAGTGTCTTATATTAAGTTGTGCCAGTCCCCTGGAAAGATCACCTAAAATTACCAATACTTTTGGACATCTATGAGAGGCTATTACTGGTTCTATTGTAGGAAATTTAACACTTGTGTATTTTTAATACATCTACGACACCTTATATTATACATTTTATATTGATTTTAATCCCTTTTTTAACACCGATAAATAAAGTTTATGTTTTGTAAATAACTCTTCCTGGTGATATATAACAAGGGATATATTAGATAGAGTGTTCTTTCTTTTTCCCTTTTCTGTACTTTATAGTGCCCAAAGGGACTTTTAAGTATTAAAGTATTATTATTCTTCTTTTTATATCAACTAGACATCTTCTTCATTGTTATCACCCCCACTGTTAGATGCCATTTAGATAAAAGAACTTACAGAGAAATGATCTTATTAGATATTTTATGTTTAAAGAGACATGGAACACAACAATTATTTTAAACATTTAAAAGAGCATTTTTTAAGAAATCTATTTTTGGTTTTAAAGTACTAAAATAATACTGATACAGTCCATGCTCCATTTACATTGTTGGCTTTTACACGGTCGGTGAACTAGAACCAACTTTCTGTATGAACTTTAACTATTTACATAATTGGAGGGTTATACAAAGTGATCGTTAAGATAAGGACTGAGTGAGTGTTGGTAATAATTTCCTTGTGTCCTGCACGTCTACCGCCTACATATTCGCCTAAGAAAAATAAAGTAAACTACACTAAATGTAAACCCTTGTTTACCATGAGTACACAAGGCAGAAATAAGTAAATATCCTATAGTAAATATAATAAATGGAACTTTAATTAATTTAAATGAACATATAATTTGGCTTGCTGCCTTAGAAAATTAATATTTTCTAGCATTTTTAAACACATTTAAAGTTGCATGGATTATGAATGCATCCGATAGAAAAGAATCATTAGTGTATGCAAACATTTGAAAAATATGGCAAAATACCAAAATAAGCATTATTATTCTTCCCTAAAATTTGTTAAATCTCTTGAATTTGCAAGCAGTTGCTTAACCATCCTGCAAATATCTGCTAAAATTAGCATAAAGTTAACTATTTGTTTTGTCCAATGACATAATAGCAGTTTATGCAGGAATGAATCATGGGATGTGTAGTCTCCTGCAGTACAAAGCAGGAGGAGTCAGACACTGCTCTGTAGATCTCTGCATTGAGCTGCTGCTGGCTTGAAGGTTAGCAAAGGGTTAAAATCCATACCCAAATGCAGTGTGTCGATTAGTAGGTACACCGTGCCTATGTAAGCAGCTCTGGGGTGTGGAAAACAAGTTTTATTTTGAAATACAATAAATATGTATGTGTATAGAATGACTCAATGTAATGTGTGTTTCTGGTATAAGCTGCAGGTGTTATATTAGAAAAAGGTAAATACAGGGAAACTTAGATATATATTAAATGAAGAAGGTATCTAATAAGCAAAGGTGGTTCTAATACAGCAGGGTTTCAATAAAAACAGCATTTGGAGAAAATAAATTCAATGCAGCTTTGAAAACTTACATTTGAACTTCACAGTTTTAGGTACGAGCAGAGCTGCCTAATTCCATCTCTTATTAGTAAGAAAAAACTCATGTGATCTATGCGATTAATGGTATAATTAAAGGTCTAAATGATCACAGTTGCATTTACCACTAGGTAATATTTCTACACGCTTTTCACTGGGAAAAACAACAATATATCTAACATAGAGCTGATATTTGAGTAAAGTAAGGTTATAAACACCCTAAAAACAGTAACGTCAAAAGCCAATAAATCAGTTAATTAACTAGCAATTTTAAACAGGGAAAAACTTTTTCTACATTATTTTCCACCCCCCATCCAATGAAACCACTCAAAGAAAAAGGGTGATGGCTTAAGAGAATATTGGAGAATGTAAGAAAGAAAAGTATTGAGAATCTCGGAGCTCAGTCTGGGGCAGAATTACAAGACTGAATTTTTGAACACTTTGTTTATGAGTCAATTAATCCATTTTGTGTTTGTTACATCACACCAGGAGCATTGGATGATAGGGTGTGAGTTTGTAGTTATCAGTAGAGTGAAGGATGGGAAAGCAGGGAAAAGCAGAAGTCCAGAACCTTTGTTTGATAACTGGATGGCCCAGAAGCAGGATGTTGCATGAAAGGATGCAACCGTAGCTCTACAGGAAATCAAACGCCCCTCTCACACACCCAGCTACCACAATGTATAATGGATCACTTGAGGATCCTGAAAATGCATCAACATTTATTTTTGAGGTTGTTGTTTGTTTGTGTCCTATGAGCAGCATTTGAAATAATTAAGAAATGAATAAATGAATATACTTTACATATTTTGAAGTAATATATGCAGGAAGCATTGTGTTGAAGAGCTGACAATCTCTTTTGATGTTTTGCGCAGCATAAAATGTGTGTTTTCAATGTTGTTCAGCTACTGTGTTAGTGTCAGCAATGTGTGCAGTGTGTAGTGTAAATAGGCTGCGTGCGCAAGGAGAATCCGTTAGGGTAGCTGTGTACTTCAGCATTGTGTAAGTTAGTGTTGTAAAATGGCGCCTAAAGTGTGGTACGCGGCTGTGGCTGATTTGGCGTCCTTGATCTTGGACCTCGTACGGCTTTTTGGAAAAGTCTGTATGTGTTTCGTGGTGTTTTGCGTGTTTAGGGTCCTGTAGCCTCGTTTTCGTTTTTTTTTGGCGGTCATTTTTTCTCTCGCTTAGGGGATTTTCGGGTGTCTAAACTCTTGAATTTAATTAAATTGAGGTGTAACTTCTATTTAATGTGGGTAAGGTTTTTATGTGTTTGTTGTGTTTATTTTTTGTGGTTTTAATGTTTTCATGTGCGCAGGTTTCGGGCGCTAATGTTGTATTTTTGCGAGGTCCTAATATATTTTTTTCTAAGTCCTGCAGCTCGTATTTGCGGATGCTAAGTCCGTAAATTTTGCGGTCGCAGTGGGAGCCTTCACCTCCGAAAATGCGTCCCCTCACTTCGCGATGGTCTGCATTTGCGGGGCTAAAGTCTGCAGTTGCTGGCGAGGAGCGCCTTTGGCGCTCCTTGCCAGCAACTGCGGCCCTCGCTTTGCAAGGGCCGCAGCATTAGCAACAACTTTTGCAAACCCGCACTGATGACAACTATATATGTGATTTGGATCAAGGTCTCAGAAGGCACTCCCTCTCTCCTGTACTTAAATCTACGAAAACTCATAAAAACGCATACAAATTGGCATCTAAACATTTTTTCAGAAATGAATTACATTATATATTTTTCTTATTCTTTTCCACTGCATACAACGTTGCAAGAGGATTGAAAAAAATGGTTCATATTCTTCATATCATAAATATATAGCTCATATAGCTTACAAGTTTGATACAATACTAATGTGAATATTCTAATCTGGTATCCATAGCACTGTTTATTTCTGTTAACAAAATAATAGTTTGTGCAAGATTTCTGTGATCTATTTATACTTACTAAAACTACTTATAGAAAATTGTACCTCAAGAATGTAAAGTGAAACTTGTTATTCTCCTACTTTAAGAGAGACTTGTCACCCAAAACCAACAGTTTATTATATAGACAAAATTATAAAGTTATCTAAACCGACATGCTATTTATATGTTGGATTTATTCTGGAATGCAAAAACTTAAGTATTTCATTCAATAAAACCACAGTATATTTCTAAGAAAACATCCAGAACTATTCTTAGTAACTGTCACCTATTTATAGACCAGAAAGTACACATTTCCAGGATAGTCTCAACTGAAATATGGGCAAGGTGCTAGAAACACCCGACAGTCTCTACTTTGTTTTATGTCTGACCAAAATACCTACAGATCTTATCTTATTATGAGAATGAAGTTTTTACTTTCTTGAGGAAATAACCAATACTCGTAGATAAATATAGATACTGGTCTTGCACTATACATGCACATTGTGCAATGGTGTTTTTTGGTAATGGCAACTTGCCCACTCAATCCTATTCCATCACAGCTAATGCCTTTAAAATGATGACCCTAATATATAACGCCCTTAACAACAGTACACCCCCTTATTCTCTGCCCTTATCTCAAAATATTCCCCCAACCACCCTCTTCACTCTGCTAGTGATCACCTTCTTTCCTCCTCTCTTGTCACCTCTTCTTACTCCCAACTTTAGGAGTTTTCTCGAGCTGCCCCTATTCTCTGGAACTCCTTGTCTCGCTCCACTAGACCATCTTTCTGAAAACCTTCAAAAACTCACTAAAAATGCATCAGTTTAAAGAAAAGTATCACCTTCATCCTTAATATGCACAACTGCACGCTCAGACATAGCACACATCCACCTACATCAGCCTACTTGTCTTATTCACTGCCATCTTGCACCTGTGAGCCTCCTGTCTAACACTCCTCCCTTACCTTCTAGATTGTAAGCTCTTATCAGTAGGCCTTCATTTCTGCTGTATAAAGCTGTCTACTGAACCTTGTGTATCGCATTTGTATTGAAAATAGTTCTAAGGAAAATCCCGGCACTTTACAAATAAAGAGTAATGCTAATGATAACTTTAAAAACATTGAGAAATAATGTCCATAGAAGAAGTTGAGCGAATTACTCCAATATTAAGTTTCTCTGGCAAATATACCTCTTTATATTTCATGGAGAGAAGCTACAGGTAGAGTAAGGAGCACTGAGGCCCACAACAGGGTAGGGATTAGCAGTTGTTTAGATAGTTGCTGTCATGACTATAATGATGTGTATATATATATATATATATATATATATATATGTATATATATATATATATATATATATATATATATATATATATATATATATATATATATATATATATATGTGTGTGTGTAACGGAACCCATCACTGTTTTACCCTGTTTATGGTTATTTAATTCTTGGTTAAAATATGATCCTACTGTTATATTATATGTATGTTGGTTGATGCTCTGCAGGATATTAGCTCAGACTATTGCAGACACCTAGCAGAATACATAATCCTATAAGGGTCTCCTAGAGGCAGGAGAGCCCTATTGTGTAAAGTGTTAAAGTGTTCACATTGTGAAAGATGGAACAAAGAGAAGCATTATCTTATCAATGTCTGTTATTGTATCAAAGTAGCCGGCTAGTCCCTGGGAGGTGTGACCCCATCTATTGTTCTCTCTATGTGTACTGTGTGGCCAAATATGGGCATGTGTATTACCTGTGGCCAAAGAGATGTATAAATATTTCTGTACAACAAAATAAAGTCAGTATTCATTTGACTCCCAAATTGTGTGTCGTCCAATATGGGAGGTCGGGGATGGTGAAACTGTAGTGCCTCTTGGGTATTTTACCGTATACCAGCGGAGATATTGAACTGCGTGTTCCAGCTCCGTTACATTTGGTGGCAAGTGGCGGAATTGTTCCCATGGTCAGTAGGACAGCTACAGGAGACACCATTCCATGGAGTACAAATTGAGGGCAACGCTAGTATCCGTACAGCGCCCCTGGCTACAGCAGGATGGAACCGGCTAGTTTTCAGACAGCGTTCCATCATGAGGAGGAGGAGGCGGCCGCGGACTACAGGGATGCAGACAGAAAGAAACTCATGGTTACAGTACCTCTTATTGCCCCACAGACTGAGTTTGGAAGAGAACTCCAAAGCAGACTGGCTTTTTTCCCAGGTACGCTTCCCATAAAAACCTTGGAATGGTTAATGACAGATGTCCACAAATACATAATGGAAAAGCAGCGGGCACGGGAGCGGTCAATCTTGGGAGCTGCTAACCCACCTCCCACCATTAACCCCCCCCCAGCACTGCGTCCGGGTGGTGGGAACTACCAAACCCCTCCACGGTACATCAGGTGCCACACGTGTAACCAGCAGGGCCACATGCAGAGAGACTGTCCCAGAAACAGAAACCGCTCCACGTGGAATACTCCAACTAATTCCCCCTCCCAACGGCAGTGTGTACCCCAGGGGGCCGAAGGTGTCGTCCTTCCCCCCCAGCGGCAGTGTGTACCCCAGGGAGCTGAAGGTGTCGTCCTTCCTCCCCAGCGACAGTGTGTACCCCAGGGAGCTGAAGGTGTCGTCCTTCCTCCCCAGCAGCAGTGTGTACCCCAGGGGGCCGAAGGTGTCGTCCTTCCCCCCCAGCGGCAGTGTGTACCCCAGGGAGCCGAAGGTGTCGTCCTTCCCCCCCAGCGGCAGTGTGTTCCCCAGGGAGCCGAAGGTGTCGTCCTTCCTCCCCAGCGGCAGTGTGAACCACAGGGGGCAGAAGGTGTCGTCCTTCCCCCCCAGCGGCAGTGTGAACCCCAGGGGGCAGAAGGTGTCGTCCATCCCCCCCAGCGGCAGTGTGAACCCCAGGGGGCAGAAGGTGTCGTCCTTCCCCCCCAGCAGCAGTGTGAACCCCAGGGGGCAGAAGGTGTCGTCCTTCCCCCCCAGCGGCAGTGTGAACCACAGAGGGCAGAAGGTGTCGTCCTTCCCCCCCAGCGGCAGTGTGAACCCCAGGGGGCAGAAGGTGTCGTCCATCCCCCCCAGCGGCAGTGTGAACCCCAGGGGGCAGAAGGTGTCGTCCTTCCCCCCCAGAGGCAGTGTGAACCACAGGGGGCAGAAGGTGTCGTCCTTCCTCCCCAGTGGCAGTGTGAACCCCAGGGGGCAGAAGGTGTCGTCCTTCCCCCCCCAGCGGCAGTGTGAACCCCAGGGGGCAGAAGGTGTTGTCCATCACCCCCAGCGGCTGTGTGAACCCCAGGGGGCAGAAGGTGTCATCCTTCCCCCCCAGCGGCAGTGTGAACCCCAGGGGGCAGAAGGTGTCGTCCTTCCCCCCCCAGCGGCAGTGTGAACCACAGGGGACAGTTTACCCTAACCAGGGGAGACACCAATCTCCCAGACGGCGCAGATGGGACCGTGGTCTCTGCGCCCACAGCCTGTCCAGATCCCCAACTACTCTCACTGGGACAACCGGAGGAGGGGGTAAGTACAAATTCCCCTCCCTAGCTAACTCCTAATGTGGCCCCAGGGTTAACAGAGGAAATGTTAACCCCCACTGACCCCCACCTTTCCCTGGCTACTGAACCGGAATACGTCCCAAATACCCCAGCAGAAGAGCTGACAGTGGGGCAGAGTGCAGTCGACCTCTGCCCTCCCTTTGTCCCTTGTACAGAGCAGGATGTCCTGCAGGTTATACCAGCAGAAGAGCTGACATCAG
>CM050164.1:26734195-26796695 GCA_027410445.1 Discoglossus pictus
TCTCTTCCTTCTGTCTCTCTCACTCCCCCTCATCTCTCTCTCCCTCCCCCTCTCTCTTTCCCTTCTCTCCCCTCTCTCACTCTCACTCCCCCTTCTCACTGTTCCTCCCTCCCTTTTTCTCTCTCTCCCATCCCCTTCTCTCTCCTCCCCCAAATTCTCTCTTACCTGACTTTCACCTGTATGCTTCTCATTTCCCCGGTCTGCCGGCTTCTCCTTCAGGTGGCTCCTCCTCTCCTGTGAGGACTCTGAGGAGTGGGCAGAGGGCCGGGGAGAAGCAGGAGGGCCATAGACGGTGGGGGGCAGGTGGGGACATTTTTGCCGTCTCATATAAGTCCCGCCTGCGGTGGCCCCCCCAAGCTACGCCACTGACTTTAAATGATAATAGGCAAAATGTTTTTAAATTTTTTAATTAAATGAAATATTTATTATTTAACTAGCATTTTCAATAACATAACCTAATGATGTCAGACATTTTTAAATTTGTATTTCTAACAGGATTAGACACCCTAGAGGGATGAATGGAAAGCAAATCTTTAGTAGAACTGAAGATTTTTTTTTATATAAAAAATGCTTTTATGCTTTTTATTACTTATTTATTACAACAAAAACATGTGACAAAATTCTCAAACTACAGCGGTGCTTTAAAAAAATGTGCAAAACTTGTTACATTGAGCAAATATGGCATGATAGGTAATGCTGAGACTTGCTGAATGATACACAGGCCCGAGCACCTGATTAGGTGGTTATATTTTATTAAGAAGGATTAGGGTAAATGGCAGATGAGGAGGGATACGTCTAAGTAAAAATCTCTGTATAAAGAAAAATACTTAAAGGGGATTAGAGATTAATCATAGGTGTCATGGGTGGATATTCACAGTAAAGGTAAAAATGCAATATATAGCAATATGTTGATAGGAATATGCTATAAAATTAAACAAACTGAAGGGGATTATCATGTTATGGGTATCAGCTATATCATCAAACTGTATCAACTTGTTTCTATACATGTACTTACTACACTATTTGTATTTACTCCTTGTATAAAATATTGGCTCTTTATTAAAAAAAAATATATATTTATAAAAAGAGGAATATATATAATAAAAACTATTAAACAGTGCAGTTATTGAATATAAAATCAATGAAAAAAAAAAAAAACACAATGGATGTTCCTTAACTAGATAATGTGTGAGGCATGTATTGGTTCTATTAATACGCTGCAGCTCATCTATGATAGTCACTCCACTGGCTTCCCATAGCCTCCAGAATAATATTTCAAATCATGACCCTAACGTATAAAGTCATCAACAGTGCACCCCCTTATATCTCTGCTCTTGTCTCAAAATATTCCCCCAACCACCCTCTTTGCTCTGCTAATAATCTTCTTCTTTCTCCTCTCTAATCACCTTCTCTCACTCTCACCTTCAAGACTTCTTGTACTGCCCCTACTCTATGGAACTCCTTGCCTTGCTCCACCAGACTGCCTTCCCACCGCAAAACCTTCAAAAACTCATTCAAACGCATCTATTTAAAAAAGTGTATCACCTTCAGCCTTAACATGCACAACTGCACACTCTGCACATCATACATATCACAATCTACAGTGCAACACATGGACACCTCAACGTACATTGCATCTATCACCCTCCTTTCAGCTTGGTGAGAAGGTGACAACAGTTGGTGCGGTTATTCGCAAATGGAAGAAACACAAAATAACTGCCAGTCTCCCTTGGTCTGGTGCTCCATGTAAGATCTCACCTTGTGTAGTTTCAATGATCATGAGAACGGTGAAGAATCAGCCCAGAACTACACGGGAGGATGTTGTTAATGATCTGAAGGCAGCTGTGACCATAGTCACCAAGAAAACAATTGGTAATACACTACGCCGTGAAGGACTGAAACCCTGCAGTGCCCTCAAGGTCCCCCGGCTCATGTACAGGCCCGTCTAAAGTTTGCCAATGAACATCTGAATGATTCAGAGGAGAACTGGGTGAAAGTGTTGTGGTCAGATGAGACCAAAAGCAAGCTCTTTGGCATCAACTCAACTCGCCGTGTTTGAAGGAGGAGGAATGCTGCCTATGACCCCAAGAAACACCATCCCCACCATCAAACATGGAGGTGGAACCATTATGCTTTGAGGGTGTTTTTCTGCTAAGGGGATCGGACAACTGCATCGCATCAAAGAGATGATGGTCGGGGCCATGTACCATAAAATCTTGGGTGAGAACCTCTTTCCTTCAGCCAGGCCATTGAAAATGGTCGTGTACGGGTACTCCAGCATGACAATGACCCAAAACACGCAGCCAAGGCAACAAAGGAGTGGCTCAAGAAAAAGTACATTAAGGTCCTGGAGTGGCCTAGCCAGTCTCCAGACCTTAATCCCATAGAAAATATGTGGAAGCAGCTGAAGGTTTGAGTTGCCAAACTTCAGCCTCAAAATCGTAATGACTTAGAGAGGATCTGCAAAGAGGAGTGGGACAAAATCCCTCCTGAGATGTGAAAGGGAAAATAATAGAAGGAACCAGAAGAAGGTCCATATGGTTGTAAGTCTGTAAGTTTTCTATCTTGAATGGTGCTTTGGGGAAGCGCAAGGGACACTGGATTCTAAGCTCAAAGACATTCTAAGCTCCATCCTTTGCAATGTGTTCATACTCCTATTGTTGTTTGCCTTGGACTTAACCCCTGTATAGCACTAAGGAATATGATGGCACATTACAAATTACCGATAATAAAAATGGTCACGGCTGAGAAAATGTGGAGGTTCCTTCAAAAGAGGGACATTTGGGAGGCCAAGAAGGACATTTGGACTTCACCTGAAAAGAGGTATGTTATTTATCTAACTGAGTTTATTCTTCTTATCTCCCCAACCGCACTCAGATTTATTAAAGGGATATGAAAGTTTTCAGGACTTTATTTGGTATAAAATATCCTTGTGTATCTATTTACTTTTATGTACTTTATTTTATTAAAAGTTTATTCAAATCAAACAAAAAGCTCTGTATGAGTCTGCGCTCTGCTGCTCGAAAGCACTTGTTGTGCTTTGTCTCATATGTATACATCTGTGGCAATCTCTCAGCAACATTCTGCTGAGACGTGGTACCTGAAAGGCTAGGACACTACACTGTACATCTAGTCCTACGGTGTCTGTATCTGCAGACCCATACAGGTACCTTTTGTTTCATTTTAGTCAGCAAAAACACAGCTTATAAACACTTCTTAATAAAATAAAGTACATAAAAGTAAATCGAGACATAGGTATATAACATACCTAGTAAAATCCAGAAACCTTCTATATCCCTTTAATGGTCCTAGTTAAAGCATCTTAGAGAGGGTGGTCCCTTATAGATAATTTATGCTTAAAATATCTAACCTACAAATTCCATTAACTAATACCTCCACCCAATATTTTTAATAACCACCTTTTGCAGTTATATTTATTTATATATTTTTTCTTTTCTGCAACGGGACCATTGGTATGTTATTTTAAATTACTCAATTTGCCAGATACCTAATGAAGTCCTACAACCTCCTTTCTTAATTAACCTGCAGTATTTTCTCTTTCCTACAAGTTCTGCCTTGGCAACTCTCCTGTCCATTCCTGCCTCTCATGTGAAAGTTCCTCTTTATACAAAACGCGTGGGTTGACTGTCAGTTTGGATTAGGAAGGAATTATTACTATTCATATGAATGAACGGATATTGTTTTCTGTGAGCTTTTTGTTTAGTAACTGCTGTCATGATCCTTCAACACACAGAGAGCCAAGTGTTTTTGGGCATAAACTTGGAGCAAGTGGAACTCAAGTCTCCACATGTCCCACCATGGGAAGAATCAATAGTCCATAATAGCAGGTGATACGTAGGACAAAGAGTTACTTTCTCCTTTTATGCCATCTCTAGTGGTTGGAGTTGTGCTATTATATACTCCAGATGTGCACCGGATTTTCTTCAATTTCTTCCAAAAAAGAATCATATGAATAGCTACTTTCATACGAGGAAAAACAGAAAAAAAAGAGAATATATTAGTATTGAAAGTGCTTCCAGATTGAGTTCATACAGTCAGTCAACTTTAATCCAAAATACAACTCATCAGCACAGTTTATTAAATGTATAAACCCAGCTAGCACTAGTAGTAATGTAGAAGTATATAGAGGTCTAAAATATTGTACCAAGTTTTGGTATCTCCAAAGGAATATAAATACATTAGGAACAAGTCAAAGGAGGGAAGCTTTCATGGTGCATAGTCTAAGAAAATAAACTTACAAGGAAAGACTTCACAACCAACCTGGATTTTACTAGGTATATAATGGTATATAATATCCTGTGTATCTATTTACTACTACAAGCTCTGTTTTTTAAAGTCAAACAAATGGTACATGCAGTGGGCAGACCCATACAGTGACTATGTTTGTTTAGGCAGTAAAACAGATCTTATAAGCTCTTCTTAATACAATAAAGTATAGGAAAGTAAATAGATACCCAGGGATATTACTGTATATACCTAGTAAAATCCAGAATAGTTCCATATTCCTTTAATTGCTTTATAAAATGCTGTAGTGGATGAATTATTTCTATGCTGGAATGCCCCGTAGTCTCTAATAAACAGGTAAAACTATAAGTTGGAGTAACAGCATGGGGTAATGTTAAAAAAATACTACTTTACAGAAAGTATAGTAGATAAGTGGAACAGCTTTCCAGTGGAAATGATTGAAGGAAGGATAAATACAATTCAATAATTTAACCATGCCTAGGATAACACAGGGCTATCATGAAATATAATTACGACAAGTTTTAGGTGGGTAGAATGGGCATGTTAAATTGTGCCTTTTGATTGTTATCTTCCTTCCATTACATACATCTTCAATGCATTGCTGGCACCAGGGGTGTAGGAACTAGGGGGGGGGGGGGGATATATTTATATATATATTTATATACATATTTATATATATATATATATATATATATATATATATGTATATATATATATATATATATATATATATATATACACAAATATACATATACAATATACATATGCATATATATATAAATATTGAGGGAGCCGTGAGTATCCAGAAATCTAGATGAATAATCAGAATATTGCAGTATATAGTGATACTTTTTTATTGGACAAACGTTTTCATACTTAAAGCGCCGAGCTTTCAGCTTTCAAGAGATCAACCTCTCTTTATCAAGTCAAAAGCAATACTGATAAAAATATTTATATATATTTTTGGGCTTCTACACCAATGGCTGGCACCTCTGCCAGTAAATGCTTTAAGAAACACTAAAGTCGCAAATTTGCTAACAGGAATTTAAAAAAGCAGCTACTAAATTACAGATGTTCTTCTTTGCATAGAAAATAAATGCTGCAAAGGTTATGAAAATATACTCAATCCTTTTGTGTAAATGGCAACCGACAGTGTAGAGAAAGTAACTGATTTGATGATCCATTTCTCTGTCAGTGCAGACACACCCTGATATGGGCTAGTGAGGCAGATTTGTTGGTAAACTGCTTTTTTAATGTTTTAAAAGTATTTTTATAATTTTGCAGCATGTAAAAAACATGCTATTAAATTTCATAAAGCACATTTACAATTTTGATGTATCCAAATATTTTGCAACTAACACAACTACACTATAGTATATAACAGATTGTACATAACACAATATGGAAATATAATCATAAGGAATAAGGCCGGGCCAATGGCATTACGTTGTCTGGGGTATCAGGCTGCAGTAAATTGGTAGAAACATTTAAATAAACAAAATGATTTATTAAAGTTCAAGGGAAGTGAAGTATCTTCCAGAAAAAATGTAATGCAAGAACAATAGGTCATTTTTTAGTTAGTATGGGCAGACTAGATGAACCTTTTGGCTTTTATCCGGCGTGAAATCTGCTTCTATGAATATGTACAGAAATATATATATATACATAAACACACGTATGCGTCTAGATACAGTAGAATCCCGGTTAACCGGCACTCAGCTAACCGGGACTCTCAAGCAATAGGCACCAGCATCAAGTCCCCATTTTAAGTTTACTTCCGCAAAACCGCTGAGAGTTTGAGTTTTTTTGGGGCCCTAAATGGCCCAGTTTAGGTGTTAATGCCTTTCTGAGGGGTTTTGGGGGGTTTAAGGGTCGTTTAGACCCTTAAATATGGGGACTCCAGATTAACCGGAAACTACAGTTATCCGGCAATAGGGAGTGCCAATAGGTGCCGGATAACAGGGGTTTTACTGTATATGTGTATGTGGCAACTTGCATAGGTACATAGCACGAGAGGAAGTGGAGTAGGGATGGGTGAAATCATATCTAAGTGGCCTAAAGCAACATAAACACCACATTATCTCTGCATGTTCACTGGTTAGAAGCTACAAAGTGTTCTCATTGCCCAGAGTTACAGTATAAAACAGCAATAAAAGAGCAGTATTCTGTGTGACTACCTGGTAGGACAGGTTCCTCCAGTCTGTCTGACAACAAGATATTTTTTTTTATTATTAATGACGGTGCAATGGCTCTGCCTAGTGGTAGAGAAGATGAGTGCAGCATCTTACCAACTGGAATGTGGGTGATATAAAATATAATACATATATGGGATATATACCTACAGCGGGACCTCTATATTCAGCAGCCCCTATATTTATCAAATCCAATATCAATCACAACAGATACAGACAACTTTGGACATGTTCTTTGCTACATTGAGTGCTAGTGAATTGTCGGGAAAGGGCCAAAAAGAAATCGATCACCAGAAATTGAGTTCCCTGATGTTTAATGGAAGGCAACTCTCCTTCTAAAAAATAATCCTTTACTCCTCTTCAGCCTCTGCCATCATCGCTCATCAGTAACGGAAAAGTTCTGGTTAATATTTTATTTATTTATGCAGATTCAATTAGAAAATTTATTTTATATTCTTCCGATTTAGTAGCTCTCATCTTGTAACCGAGGTGGCCAAGTGATAATGAGGAGAGAGGGATAGGTGGGGGCTCTGGAAGCCTGTGCATAGGTAGGAAGTGGAAGTGGGTTTATAAAGGGTGTAAGAAGTGGGGCCCTCCCACAATCCCAGGTAATTAACCTTGATATTCGTTAGCTGGTGTTTGATTCTTGAATGCTGTCAATGCGGCTCCTACACAAAAGGATTGACAGGAGTACGTGAAAGGGTTGAGGCCTAAACGAGTGAGAATGATTTGGATATAGTGAATGAAAGTGGTAGTGGAAAGAGGTTGACTTGAGATGCTGAGGAGTGGGTGGTGAGAAGGTTTGTCTTGGAGGGATGTAATCAGTGTGCGTAGAGTGGAGACTGCAAAGGTTATATTGTGAGTTGGGGAATAGGTGATAGTTATGATTGATTTGCTCGTTTTGTGTAGTGTAACAAGAGTGTGTGCTGAAAAGGTGATATCACGCTCGGTGAGGTACTGTAGCCGGGATGAGGATATGGTGAATTCGGTGGGGCAAGAAAGTCGTATTAGGCTAAGGAAGCTGCCAATTTAATGGTCAGTGAGGTTTTATGTTATTTGAAAGACAGGTGATAAGGTGTTTTAAGATATCCACTGTTAAAGGAAGTCTTGTGGATTTTGGATTTTGGCTTGTGGTTCTGCATGGATAAGCCCTTGACGAAGAGTTTGATGTGGGGTGCAGAGGAGGATTTGATAGATGAAACTGTACTCCTGTAAGATAAGTTTTGATAGTGGAAAAGTGAAGTTTGAGATTATGATGACAAAGACTGGCAAATGCTAGGAATTCGATCGTTGTAATTGGTGGAAAAATGTAATAATTGAGGAGAAATAAATTAAACAAATGCCTAGCTCTTTCATAGATTTGCCTGGAATTGGGAGCCAGCCCAGCTTGCATGGTTTGCTGAGGTTGACTGAGGAGATGGTCTATGGGAGGATTTGAAGTAGGAATGCTTTTGGGTTGAGGCTGGAGAAATAAGCTGGAATGGACAAAACATCCTGTGGATGGAGTGAGGAATACATGGCATTTCTTATGGGTGTATGCAAAAATTATAAGGAAGGGATTTGAAAGCTAAATCCTTAAGGAGAGACGGTCAAGGTCCTGGGTGATGGGGTTATGTAGCGTACTGGGTGATGTTTCCACGGGATCTTCCAAGTGTAGGCAGCAGTCAGTGGAGTAATACTGTGGTGTAGAGCAGAGTTGGTTTAGCGGAAGGTGGCCGATGGGCAGTGATGATTTGGTTATCGTGTAGGATTTTGAAGAAGTGGTACCTAGAAAATTATTGTGGCGAGGAGTGCATTGGTTGCGTAAGGAAAAAAGATCTCCCATTCCAAATGCATATGAAGTTTCTCCAAGGTTAGAGTTTGGAGAATTGATGAGGTCTGCTAGAAGATTGCTCAAGAAGGATCTTCCTTGAGGTGGGATTCTGGTAGTGAAGTTTAAATGTCCAAGGAGAGTTTGAAGTTCTTTGGCAGATTTACATCCAGAATTCGTGAATTCGCAAATGAAAGCCTTTTGTTTCATTGTTTTCAGGTAGGTAGGATTCCATGCATTGGGTGTCAAGAATAATACAGAGGAATTCAAGCATGTGTGTTCGCCCTTCATTTTTATCTGAAACATAAGGAATTTGAAGGCGGTCAAAAAGCTTGGTGACTTTGCGTGGGCTAGAACATGGTTTGTGAGGAGGTTCGATGAGGAGGAAGTCGTAGAGGTAATGAATGACAAGGGGACACTTAAGTTTCCTCAGAAATATCCAGGACAGTGCCTCTGCAAACTGACTAAATATCTTCGGGCTACTTTTAGGGCCTCATTCAATTGAGAAATTGTAAGTTACTGGAGCCCGTAAACCAATTTGCTATTCAATTGGCGTCTTTTTGAAAGCCACAAACGGTCTAGGTGTTAGGGGCTTAAAAACCCTGCAGTTGTTACAACCGTTAACACCCCATCTAAGCCTTTGCCATCCGCAAGAGTTGCGATCGCTAAAATCTCAAATCGCTATTCAATTGCTACAATTCCCAGTGCTAGACACACACACTGCATCCTGAAGACACACGCACCCCAAGGGCTCCCATCCCATCCAGGGTGCCCTTACCTTGCAGGGCTCCAGCAGGCTGAGCATGCAGACCAGGGTGAGCAGGGTGAGGCTGGCAGGGCTCTGCATGGTGCTCTTTGTCTGGCTGCCTCATCACCAGCTCAGCTCACATACCCACATCCTGCACTCCAGGTGTGTGGTTACCTCTCACTGCATGACACAGAGGGGGATCACAATGGCTATCACACAGGTGGGGGCAGACAGGATGCGTCGGGTACACACGCGCACAATCGCATGTGTCGGGTGCGCGCTGTAGTCAATCACGGTTTAGTGTAGTTGCGGATGTGGCAGCGCGCATTCGCCAGCATATATTTTTGCATTGTGCATTGTCGTGCATGTATACCGCAAGTTACGGCCTTGCAATTGAATGAGGCTCTTAGTCTAGTTAAAAAATAATATTCCTTCTCCAATCTTACGCCATATATAGTGGGGGGGGGGGGGGGAAGTATTTGATCCCCTGCTGATTTTGAACGTGTGTCCACTGACAATGAAGAAATGATCAGTCTATAATTTTAATGGTAGGTGTATTTTAACAGTGAAAGACAGAATAACAAAAAAAAATAGAAAATTGCATGTCAAAAAAGTTATAAATTGATCAATCAATCAGCAAGACTTCTGCTTCCCAGGTGTATTTTATACAGGTAACAATTGGATATCATAATGTAAATAACCATTCTTTGGCTGTTGGTGGGAATGTCTAATTTTCCTAGATGGGTGAGAATGGATTATTCCATTGTTTTTATGTAAACACTAGCAATTGGACGGCAATAAAATTTGAATGCTGGCAATGCTGTTTGCCACCCAATGTTAGCACCTTTGGCACTCATCGCGAGCCTCTCCTCGTGTCTACTTCCTCCCCTGTGTCTCCTTTCCCCCCTCATCTCCCTCCCTTATGTCTCCTTTCCTCCTCCTCTCCCTCCCCTGTGTCTCTTCCCCCCTCTCCCTCCCCTGTGTCTCTTTCCCCCCTGTGTCTCCCTCTTCCCCTGTCTCTTTACCCCTTCTCTCCCTCCCCTTTGTCTCTTCCCCCCCTGTGTCTCTTCCCCCCTCTCCCTCCCCATGTCTCTTCACCCCCTCTCCCTCTCCTGTGTCTCTCTCCCCCTCCTCTCCCTCCCCTGTGTCTCTTTCCCCTTCTCTCCCTCCTGTGTCTCTTCCCCACTCCCTCCCCTGTGTCTCTTGACCCCCTCTCCCCGCCCGTGTCTCTTTCCCCCCTCCCTCCCCTGTGTCTCCTTCCCCCTCCTCTTCCTCCCCTGTGTCTCTTCCCCCCTCTCCCTCCCCTGTGTCTCTTCCCCCTTCTTCCTCCCCTGTGTCTCTTCCCCCCTCTCCCTCCCCTGTGTCTGTTTGCCCTGCTCTCTCTCTCCTGTGTCTCTTCCCACCTCTCCCTCTCCTGTGTCTCTGGCCCCTCTCCCTCCCCATGTCTCTTCCTCCCCTCTCCCTCCCCTTTGTCTCTGGCCCCTCTCCCTCCCCATGTCTCTTCCTCCCCTCTCCCTCCCCTGTCTCTTCCCCCTCCCTCCCCTGTGTCTCTTTCCCCCTCCTCTTCCCCCCTTCTCCCTCTCCTGTGTCTCTTCCCCCCTTTCCCTCCCCTGTGTCTCTTCCCCCTCTCCCTCCCCTGTGTCTCTTCCCCCTCTCCCTCCCCTGTGTCTCTTCCCCTCTCCCTCCCCTGTGTCTGTTTGCCCTGCTCTCCCTCTCCTGTGTCTCTTCCCCCTCTCCCTCTCCTGTGTCTCTTCCCCCTCTCCCTCCCCTGTGTTTCTTCCCCCTATCTCCCCCTGTGTCTCTTCCTCCCCTCTCCCTCCCCTGTGTCTCTTCCCCCCTCTCCCTCCCCTGTCTCTTTCCCCCTCCTCTCCCTCCCCTGTGTCTCTTTATCCCTCCTCTCCCTCCCCTGTGTCTCTTCAACCCTCCCTCCCGTGTCTCTTCCCCCTCTCCCTCCCCTGTGTCTCTTTACCCCATCCCTCCCCTGTGTCTCTTTCCCCATCCTCTCCCTCCCCTGTGTCTCTTCCCCCTCCCTCCCCTTTGTCTCTTTCCCCCTCTCCCTCCCCTCTCTCTCCCCTTTGTCACTCCCCCCTCTCCCTCCCCGTGTCTCTTCCCCTCTCTCCCTCCCATGTCTCTTTCCCTCCCCTCTTTCCCCTTATCATCCTCCTCTCTCCTCATCCCTTCCCCCCCTTCTCATACTCCTCCTCCCTCATCCTCCTCCTCTCTCCTCATCCCTTTCGCCCTCTCCAATTACCCCCTGTGACGAGATCAGTCTCGTCACTGCGAATTGGAGAAGCTTGGTTGCCCACATTCTGCTGTTTGACTACGGCCCATGTTGACTTTCCCCCTACAAAGACATGGAAGCCATGCTTCATTTGGTCAGAAATGACTATGATCTAACTTTTGAACCACTGGACCAATTTGTATCATTTGGACATATGTTTGTATTTGGAGTATGCTGATTCTGAAAATATATGTTTTATGTGAATGTGATGCATACTTTTAAAGTTATGAAAAATGTGTAGAAATGTGTTACAGATTCTGACCATCCCCCATTAGGTAAACACTGAGGTAGGAGCTAAGATCATGAACAAGATAAACCTCACAGGGTGTCGCCAGGACTTGAACAAAGGGCCAGTATGGGGTTTCCCCAGGGGCATAGTCCAGGAGGAAACAGGAAGTGTCCACGGGGACAGTCTGGGTGAGAATGAGCATAGTAGCCACGCCTGGGGGTGGCCCATGGGAGGAGTCTCATGGTTCCCACGTAGGGACCCTGTCTGATTGGCTAGAGGTAATTAGGGGTTGACCAAAGGTAGTCACTGCCCCTACTGTGTATGTGGAAATGGTTTTTATATATGTCTTTGTTTTAATAAAGAAGAGAGTTCACTGCTTGACCCTCAAACACAGAGCTTATGTCTCATGCTTGGGGGAATTCATGGGATGCTGTTACAGACTGACTGCCAGGAGTGTAAGCATTTTGGGGGTGCTTTTCCTGCTCAGCTGCTAGCGGCTATTCGTGAGGTTCCAGTTGCAGGCTTGGAGTATATTCCCCTTGGATCCAGTTCTTGGGGGATTGGGTGTCCTGCAGTAGCTGTCCCTATATCACTGGACAGGCTGATCGGCTAAAACGGCCCTGGGCGCCCCCTTATATGTCGGGGGTACCGTTACACTGGTGGCAAGCGGCGGAATTGTTCCCACAGCCAGAAGGACAGCTACAGGAGACACCATTCTGTGGATTTACAAGTTGGGGGCAACGCATGTCCCAGTACAGCGACCCTAAAAGCAGCAGAATGGAACCAGCAGTGCTATACGAGGATGAGGACCTGGATGGCCGGGATGCATTAAGGAAAGGCATCTGGTACCAGGCCCTGGATAATGTACAATACCAGCGGGGTGAGAGTCTCCCCAGTGAAGAGCAGCGGTTGCAGAAGCAAGTGGCCCTGCGCATGCCCTTCCTGGGAGAGCAGCCCCTTGAGTAATGGGTGGAGGAACTAAAGCTCCGCGCATGGCAGGAGCTATGGCTGGAGGATGCCTAGCAGGCGCTCTGGTGGTATATGGCACAGTATACACCCTGGACAGCCGAGCATGACAAGCCAGAGGGAGAGGAGTTTGATGGTCCTGGGTTGTTATGGCAGTCATTTGCAGAGCCTGACTTCGGGAGCCCTGCGCAGACCAGACTTCAGGATATTTTCTATGAGAGGGAGGCTAGGCATGACTGGGATGACACCCATGAGGTAGAGCAAGACCTTGTTCACCTAGCAACCCTGGAGTCCAGATCCAGACCCCTTCAGCTGGGAAGATATTGTAGAGGTTTATTGGAAGGAACCCCAGGCGGCAGGTGGAGATGGGACCGAGGTCTCTCCACCGGCCCTACAGGGATGCTGGTTGGCTAGCCCAGATCCCCAGCGCCAGTGTGAAGTGCAGGGAGTGGAGAGCATTGTCTCCCCTCCCCAGCGGAAGTGTACCTTGCAGGGAGAGGAGAGCAGCGTCCTCCCTCCCCAGCGTCAGGGTGAGCTGCAGGGAATTGAGAGCTCAGACTCCATTCTCCAGCAACAGGCTGAGCTACCAGGGGCAGAGACGGTCGGTCCTGTCCCCCAGCAACAGGGCTGTTTAGCCAAAGGGGAGACCGTCGGTCTCCCCCCCCCTACAACCAGGCCCCAAACAGGCTACTTCCGTGGTAGCGCTGGCACCAGGGCAGAGTACCGCTGGTCTCTGCCCACTCAGCAACCCACCAAGGCAGCTTACCAGTACCCCGCCCAGCCGTGGTGAGGCACCTGGACATGGACATGTTTCTCCTCTACCCAGGTGTAGTAACCAGTTATTGTGGGTGGGCTGTACTGTTGATTGTGTTTTGTGGGTGGCCTTCTGGACTAACCAGGAATCTGACCGGCAGGAGGTCAGATATCCTGTTAGTCTGTTTGGAAAGGGGGAGAGATGTGACGAGATCAGTCTCGTCACTGCGAATTGGAGAAGCTTGTTTGCCCACATTCTGCCGTTTGACTACGGCCCATGTTGACTTTCCCCCTATAAAGACATGGAAGCCATGCTTCATTTGGTCAGAAATGACTATGATCTAACTTTTGAACCACTGGACCAATTTGTATCATTTTGACACATGTTTGTATTTGGAGTATGCTGATTCTGAAAATGTATGTTTTATGTGAATGTGATGCATACTTTTAAAGTTATGAAAAATGTGTAGAAATGTGTTACAGATTCTGACCATCCCCCATTAGGTAAACACTGAGGTAGGAGCTAAGATCATGAACAAGATAAACCTCACAGGGTGTCGCCAGGACTTGAACAAAGGGCCAGTATGGGGTTTCCCCAGGGGCATAGTCCAGGAGGAAACAGGAAGTGTCCACGGGGACAGTCTGGGTGAGAATGAGCATAGTAGCCACGCCTGGGGGTGGCCCATGGGAGGAGTCTCATGGTTCCCACGTAGGGACCCTGTCTGATTGGCTAGAGGTAATTAGGGGTTGACCAAAGGTAGTCACTGCCCCTACTGTGTATGTGGAAATGGTTTTTATATATGTCTTTGTTTTAATAAAGAAGAGAGTTCACTGCTTGACCCTCAAACACAGAGCTTATGTCTCATGCTTGGGGGAATTCATGGGATGCTGTTACAGACTGACTGCCAGGAGTGTAAGCATTTTGGGGGTGCTTTTCCTGCTCAGCTGCTAGCGGCTATTCGTGAGGTTCCAGTTGCAGGCTTGGAGTATATTCCCCTTGGATCCAGTTCTTGGGGGATTGGGTGTCCTGCAGTAGCTGTCCCTATATCACTGGACGGGCGGATCGGCTAAAACGGCCCTGGGCGCCCCCTTATATGTCGGGGGGTACCGTTACACCCCCCACTCCCTCTCCCCTCACTTACCTTCATCGCCTGCTCCGGCTGCTCTCTGCTCTCTATCGCGTCTTCCGGATGCGTCCGCCCGGCATATGCTAATGACGTGACGCACATGTGACGCATCATTAGCATATGCCAAGTCCCGACACAGCCGGTAGAACGCGATGGAGAGCAGAGAGCAGCGAGAGCAGCTGATGAAGGTAAGTGAGGGGAGAGGGGGTAATTGGAGAGGGGGAAAGGGATGAGGAGGGAGGATGAGGGGAAGGAGGGAGGAGACACTAGGGGTGATGCGAGCCCTGATGGCCTCACAATGAACGCCTCTGGTGCTCATCGTGAGCCCTGCAATGAGCGCCTTCTCCTGTGTCTCTTCAGGGGTCATTGCAGCCTCAGTCTACTGGCAGGAACCAGGTACTTTGGGGGCGATGCCAGGCTGGGGGCAGGAACCAGGTAGTCCCTCTGGCCTAGTGGTTACGGGCCGCAACGTCTCACCTTGCTTTGCGAGGCTCGCAGTTGCAGCCCTATGGGCCGCAAATGGCCCTGCGGGACGTAGGGATGAGTGCCTACGGCGCTCATCTCCACCAGCGAAATGAGCACCTTTGTTGCTCATTGCCAGGCTGCCCTCGCTTTGCAAGCCTGCAGTTTTAACATTGCGTTACCAATGACTTTTGGTAAGCCTGCAATGCCGACAACTTTATTTGTCATTATAAAAGCTGTGTTTGTTGATATTTGTGTCCAGTGGTCCAGTGAGCCAGTAGCAGGAGACAATTGTAACTGGTCTTCTGGTGCTAATTCATTTTTTTCCAAATAAACCAAACAAAATCAGAGGCCTCTGTCTTTTTGGTATCATGACTGGAATTTCAGAGTAGAAAGTGGTGTGTGGGTATGGGCTTTTCCCAAACAAAAGACAAAAGTAGTGCCCCTCGACAGGCAAATGACTGATCACGTTTCGAAAACCAAGTTGCATGCTTGCTAATGAGCAAGGCAAGGGTAACGAGAAGTCGGAAAGCATGATGACCGGACGAGAACGGGATGGCTGGGGCGTCAAAGTAAAGAAATCTAGAAAAGAAAAGGGAATGAAAGAAAGGGGCTAATAATAATAAATAATAAATGTATAAGATGGGAATAGAGGACATCTGTAGCAAGCTGGGACATCAAAGCCATCTAGAGAACAGAGGGTATGAAAGAGAAGGGAGTCCAGGGACTACTATATGGAAATTATGAAGTTGAGAACTGTTGAGGCAAGCGTAAGAAAATGAAGAGACTGACTTTGCTAGAAGCAGTAGCAAAGGTAAAGGGAGTGTCGAGAAAAGGAGGAGGAAGAGGGAAAGAAAAGGAAAAGGAAAAATAGGAAATGCAATCCTAATGAGGTGTAAGAGAGAAAGAGAGTGAGAATAGAAACAAATAAGGAGAGTGGAAAGTATATAGAAGTTAGGTAAAAGCAAGACAAGAATGAGTTAAACGTAAGAAAGAGACAGACATGATGATTAGAGGTTTTGAGAAATAAGAGAGATAGCAGAAAAAAAGAAAGAAAATATAAAAAAAGAATAAGCTGGAAAATATAAAATAAATAAAGAATAAGGTGTTTTAGGTGACAATTAACTTTATTACTACATGGGGAAAAACAAAGAACAACTAAAGAAAAACGATTGAATCGGCCGAGATCTCGGCTTCTTGTTTGTAAACAGAATAAACAAAAAGAGTAGAGATGGTCACCTGGGAACAAACAATAGGGAAGTAAGTTTGTCCTATAGGTCTGGTCACCTACGCAGAGAGCAGCCTCTTTTAGCCACTTGTGCCGTTCACAGGAAGAAATATTCTGTAGTATATCAGTTTGGTCTCACTCAAAAGCTTGATCCAGCCCCGAAATCCCAGGCAATTCTTTTGTTTGAAACAATTCCTTCATATTTTTACTTTTATATGCAATTACGCTGCTATGGAATAGCTCTAATGCAAAGTGTATTTGTTTAAAAGGATACACCCTCTTGAACAGAAACTGCAAGAAGCTGGTTTAGACAATGGAAACCTGCAATGAAGTATAACAGAGTCTTTGTTTGATAATTGGATGAAATTGAATTCAACACCACACCCCTTCTCCCTCACTGGCCCCAAAGTAGGACGCTGAATCAAAGGACGCAACCATAGCTCTCCAGAAACTGCTGAAATAGAAGTGATGGGGAATTCCCCCTAAAAAAAGACCAGAATTTATTACCATACTTTCCCCAGAATTATTTTTAGAAATTATTGCAGTTGTTGTTGTTACCCGGAGCTGCGAGAACATTCAGAGGATGAGGGCATGTTGATAATCTGCATTGACACAAATATCACTTATATGTTACTTAGATTCCTGGTTCCCAGTCTCTGCACAAAGACAGAAATAGCACTGGTCTGGAATGTACCTTTAAGACATTTTGTTTCTGCTAAGAGGATACAGCCCTTGATTTACACAACTTCACTGTCCTTTGTTTTACTGAAAATGAGAATTAATGTAAGGTTTTTAGTTTATGGTAATTTGGTTTATTACAATTTGAGTTCCTGTCTAGGACCACAAGGCCCAGGCCTAGGGCAGCACATTTCAGGGGGCACCAGTCTGTCTGAAGATGCAGTGCAGTACACTGACATTTTTGTATATGCACAGAAATGTCTATATGCAGTGATATTTCTAATCTATAAGTGTACTTGAAACTTTCCAACATATATATTGTTGTTAAGTCTTTCAGTCATTACTGACTTTCCATGACACTATGGACGTCAGCCAGCCAGGCACATCTGTCGGATACTGCCCCTCTGAGATTCATCAAGCTCTTGTTCATTATGTCAATTACCTAATCTTTCCGTCTCCACCTCTGCCGCCCCCTTTTTAAATCTTTACCAGCATCAGAGTCTTCTCTAGCGAATCCTGTCTTCTCATGATATGGACAAAATATTTGAGCTTTATCCTCATGATCAAACCTTCCTGTCAACAGTTTATCTTGATTTCCTGTAGTATGGATTGACTGGATCTTCTTGTAGTCCAAGGGACTCTAAGCAGTTTTCTCCAACACCACACTTCTAAGGCTCTCAGACTTCTTTATTGTCCAGGTCTCACATAATTCTAACTATGCAGACCTTTGTTGATAGTGAAATATCTATACTTCTTAATAGTTTATCCAGACTTGCCGTAGCTTTCCTCCCCAGAAGCAAACCTCTTTTAATTTCATGGCTGCAGTCACCATGTGAGAAGATCTTGGATCCCAGAAAAAAAAAAATCTGTCACTGCCTCCGCTTCTTCCCCATCTATTTGCCAAGCACTGATATTGCCATTTTCCATGATCTTCATTTAGACATAAACTTATGATTTGAGATATAAAATGGAAAACTGAGGAGCTGCAAGTGGGCATGGGGAGGACACACATCTGAATGGCACAGGGCATTATCAAACCCAAATAAGTCAGTTGTTTATTATTTGGTACAGACATATTTATGTGCTAATGTTTAAACATAACAAAAAAAGGCACTCCACTGACTTTTAGTTACTGATTAAGGAAATTTTCTTATTCAGTATTTTAGTGCTTATTTTGGTTATTATGGAAAAGTTCTAAGAATGCCACTTGTATTAATATGGTACTACCAACACCAACATAAAACCTTACATAGAATTCTCAGCTTCAGTAAAACAACAGATCATTATACAAAGGACAGTGGAGCTGTGGAAATCAAGAGCTGTATCCCTTTAGCAGTAACAACATTTTATTTTTGTCTGTTTCTGGAGCCTGGGTATCAGGAACATAAATAAAATATAAGTGATAATTGTGTCAGTGTAGGTTAACAGAAGATTAGATAAAGAAGAGGTTGTAGGAATATACAGAAGATCAATACAGGAAGGATCTTAACAGCAGTAATAACCACAATAGTTTGTCCAATGAGCTGGAGCCAGACATCTTTGAGAATGAAGTGAGATGGGCCCTTGGATGTCTTGCTGATAACAAGGCTGAAGGAGTTGATGGAATTCAAGCTGTAATGTTCAAAATCCTACAAGACGATCTTGTGAAATGTTGCTTGTATTATGCCAACAAATGTGGAAATGTCAGTCTACATCTCAATCCCAAAAAAGTCAGTGCCAAAGAGTTATCTAATTATCAAACAATTGCACTAATTTCACATTCCAGCAAGATAATGATTAAGATTCTACAAGCTTGTCTACAGTATATTGGCCGAGAAGTACTAGATGTGTAAGCTGGGTTTCACAGAGGCACAACATTTACTTCTGCTTCATAGACTATTCTAAAGTCTTTGGCTGTGTGGATCACAACTAAATGTGGTAAGATATGGAGATATCAGACCATCTCATATGTCTCCTGAGGAATCTGTATGTGAACGAAGAAGCCACGGTCAGTACCGAACATGGATCAACTAATTGGTTCAAGATCGGGAAAGGAGTGCAACAAGGTTGTATATTAAAACAGAGAAGGGGTGGGGGAGAAACCATAATAGGAGCTCCTAGTGCAGATTATTCCAATGGACTTTGTATTTAATTGTCACAGCTTGAACAATTGGTCTCTCACCTGTGATAACCTCAAAGTATATGAGGTTTTTAATGATCATATAAAGTAAACCAGTTGATGTTTAAAATTTCTTCCCTCATATATTCAATCTTTATTCCGTTTTTCAATGATGTTCCTCTGATGTTGGTAACAGTGATGTATGCGTATCAAATAACTGACATGATGTGTTTTGATATTAATATAAACTCTATATAGGTGGTATAATACCAAAAAGAGAAGACCAACAGTTCCTTAAAATGTATAGTTTATTGTATATTTTGACAATTAAACCATAATAGGAGTTTGCTGGCAAACTGTCACACCATTATCTACATCTAAAAACTAGAATAAAACATATGACATAAAAATATATTGAAACTATTGGAATTAATGGTGTTATGTGATGAACTCAATATATGTGTGTATGTATATAATTTTATGGTATAAGTGTATGGATCAAACATGCAGAGAAACGCGTTTGATCCATACACTTATACCATTAACATTGATTCTAGTCATTGTGGAAAACCAGTGAAGGGATTGGCAGAGTGGGGCAGCAGATGAGTAATGAGTGGTGAGGTATATGAGCCTAGTAGATGCCTATTAGGTGGATTTGAGTATGGAGTGTCTAGTAGGGGGAAGGCTGGTTTGGAGTGAGTTGCAGTAATCCATGTAGGAAATAAGTGAGTGAATTAGAAGTAGAATATAAGAGACAGAGTTACCTTTTCTAAGGTAGTATTTGTTATTTCAACTGGTGCTTAAGGATAACATTTTGACTATGTACCAAATTAACAATATTAGCAGCTGTGTAAGCCATATGCATAAAGTATTTTTGGGCGATAATCTGAATTTTGGAAGACTCTCTTTACATGAATACATTTATATTTCTTACATCACTTCCTCAGTGCTGAAGTATAAGGGGGTGTTTTGGCTAACAGTGCATAGAGGGGGGAAGGAGGGAACAGAGAGACATTGTTAAGATAACTGGAGGAGATTGAAATAGACACAACACCAATTCACTCTCACTGGCCCAGAAGCAGGCCCCTTGCATCATTCAATGCAACCAGAAACATAAAACCCCTCACACACAATCTCCACAAATGTATCTCTCCATAGTCCTGCTGAGGCATCACAATTTATTTTTTTTCCAATATAAGAAAATATATATTACTTTTTTTCTGGCTTAATTTAGTTCTGAATCTGACTTAATGGTTTCAAACATTTTTTTTCATTGTGCAGTGGTCCTTTAACTCGTATACATGGTTGTTTCAGCTGGCGTTGTCTGATTGTCTACTTATTCCTCCTCTTCTTCATCCTAGAAACTCTGGCAGTAGCAAGGGTCGGAAAGGGATTACAGCACTGATATAATAATTCAGAAAAAAAGCAGCTTTAATTCTAAAAAATATCTTTATCATTATAATTCCTGAGTCCAGTGTCTCACTGTATATTACACCATAGCGATATAATTTCTCTGTTGTCACCTAGCTCAAACATTTCTATAAAACAATCATATCTTGCTTAAGGAGTCCCTTAAAGGTATATGGAAGGTGCCTGGATTTTACTACGTATATAATATACCTGCATAGCTCTGCTTTCACTGCCTAAAGTCAAACAAATACCCCCTATATGGGTTTTCCCACGTCAACGTATTTAGATACAGACACTGTGCAGTGTAATGTCCTAGCCTATCAGGGACCACATCTCAGCAGCACAGATGGTTACTAATTGGTTAGTATGAGACACTGCACACCCAGTACTTCAAAATGTGTCTTAGAGAGCTGCAGAGGGCAGATCTAGGCATGTTATATGTGTATGAATAAGGCAGTAATAACAGAGCTTATAAGCACTTCTTAATAAAATAAAGTACATAAAAGTAAATAGATACACAGGGATATATATGCCTAGTAAAATCCAGAAAGCTTCCATATCCAATTTAAATTAATGATTTAAGACAATAACTAAAAGTGTGCTGTGATGAACTTGAGATCCTTACCATACATTTCCCATGAAATTATTTTTAGACATGGTTCTAGCCTTTGATGACGCACCATCCTCGCTGATTTATTGGTTGTGTCAGATGATGAGGCAATAATGACAAACTGCATACACATACCTAGAATTCGTATTCCTGACTGCAGGCCATGCAAACAGGTACATCCAGTACAGGGGTGGAAATTACCTTCTAACATATTTTCTTCTATACTAGAAGTGCACAGTTATGATCGTACATTAGTTTTAAATTAAACTCATTTTCTATAATCTGATTGTAAACTAGTGTATTGTTTACCTTTTTGACTGTTTTCTATATTCTATAGCTGTGGCATATTACAGTATGGATTTATTGGTTTATTTATTGACCAATTACAATAAAAATTGGAAAGAATAATTCAAATCTAACTTTTAAAACTTACTTTTGAGCTTTAGCATCGCATCCTCCAGCATATCTGCTTCTCTCCTCCTGGTTAGAAGCAGATATATCTAGAAGGTTGTATAGAAAATATTTTAATTTGCTCATAAAGACAGGATAATAATGGGAGCACTCTAGTAATTTATCCCATCCCTTTATACCTAATAGAGTAATGTTACACAACCTGTTTCACGGCTCCTGATTCCTAAATAGAGCCACAGTTTTATTTTATCAAAGCAAATGGTAAAATAAATGAATTAGTTATATAACTGTAGATAATTAGGAGGAGTATTTAGGAGTATAACTGGTACAATTTGACCATCACTGTAACAGTGGGTGGAAAGAATGAGGTCTGTTGGAGCCCACAACACCAAGTTTCAAATCTACATTGTAGACAGGATTTGATGATTGATGAGATGTGGGGATGATGGAGAGGTCAAGTGTGGTGCCGGGACATCAAACTTGAGATTTTGGGATGATTATGACCTTGTTTACATACAGGAAGGGGACTTTCAGGTGAAAAGGTAGAGGAAGATGGGTGAATACCCAACACCTCTGTCTTCAGGGGTGTAGGAACTAAGGGGGATGGGGGGACAACCCCCCCCCCCAGATTATGTGAACAGGGTACACAAAAAATAGCAAAAATAAACATAATAATGCATTACCAAATTTGGCCACTAGTAGCACTAGTGCTATGGAGCATTAGGTCTTTCACATGAAAGCTTTGACCCATAATTTATATCTGTATACAAATAAAGGTTAATAATAATAATAATAATAATAATAAGTTGACATGTAGATAGATACAGTATATACATATATATATATTTATATACCGTATTTACTCGAGTATAAGCAGACCCGAGTATAAGCCGAGGGTGGGAAATGTGCTGCCCCATGTGTCCCTCTTGTGCCCCCTGTGTCCCCCTCTTGTGTGCCCTCTGTGCCCCTTTCTTGTGTCCCCCTCTCTCTCCCTGTGTCTCTTCCCCCCTCTCCCTCCCCTGTGTCTCTCCCCCCCTCTCCCTCCCCTGTGTCTCTTCCCCCCTCTCCCTCTTATTATTATTATAATTATCATGTATTTGTAATGCTCCAACATATTCCGTAGCGCTATACATAAGTTAAGTTACAGGTAATGACAAGTTCAAGATTCATACATTGCAATGAATGGAGGGCCCTGTCTTTGAGCTTGGAATCCGGTGTCCATAGCGCTTTCCCTAAAGCACCGCGCAGGATTGAAACTCGCAGATTTACAATCCAAAGGTTGAAGTTTGTATGTGGTACAGTAGGGAGAGAGAAGTGCTGAGCATGTTAGGGAAGAAGGTTATAGGCTTCTTTAAAGAGGTGCGTTTTTATTGAAGTTTTGAAGGATTTAAGGCAGGAGGATATCCTGGTTGAAGCGAGGCAAGGAGTTCCAGTGAATAGGGGCAGCACCAGAAAAGTCCTGGAGGCGGGAGTGAGAGCAGGTGACAAGAGTGGTAGAAAGAAGAAGGTCGTTAGCAGAACGAAGAGTGCGTGTGGGGGAGTAATTGGAGATGAGAGCAGAGATGTATGTGGGTGCGCTGTTGTTGAGGACTTTATAAGTTAGGGTCAAGATTTTAAACTTTATTCTGGAGGTTAAGGGAAGCCAGTGAAGTGATTGACAGAGAGGAGCTGCCAACACTGAACGATGTGTACGGAAGATGAGTCTGGCGGAGGCATTCATTATGGATTGAAGTGGTGAGAGGCGGGTGATGGGCAGGCCAATAAGGAGCGAGTTGCAATAGTCAAGAGGAGAAATGATGAGTGTATTAGAATCTTAGTAATGTCTTGTGTAAGGTAATGGCGAATTTTGGATATGTTTTTTAGATGGAAAAGTCAGGATTTGGTTAGAGACTGTATGTGTGGGATCAAAGATAGGGCAGGGTCCAGTAGAACCCTGAGACAACGAGCTTGGGAGGTGGGAGCGATGATGGCATTGTTGACAGAGAGAGAGATGTGAGGAATTGAAGATGTAGTAGAGGGTGGGAAGATTAAGAGTTCAGTCTTAGACATGTTGAGTTTCAGATGGTGGGCGGACATCCAAGAGGATATACTAGAGAGGCAGTCGGAGACATGTGCTAGAAGAGAGGGGATAGATATGGTGCTGAGAGGAAGATTTGGGTGTCATCTGCATAGAGATGGTACTGGAACCCAAAAGAGTTTATTAGGGTGGTGAGGAGAAGAAGATGTACCGGAGAAGGAGACGCTAAATGATCGTTCTTGGAGCTATGATGAGAACCACAAGAGAGCAGTGTCTCAAATGCAAAGGGAGGAGAGAAAGTGGAGTAGAAGCAAATGGTCAACTGTTTCAAATGCGGTAGAGAGATCCAGAAGAAGCAAAATGGAAAAGCGACTTTTAGACTTGGCAGTGAGCATGTCATTGGTGACTTTTATGAGGGCTGTCTCAGTGGAGTGTTGGGTGGTTATAGACGAGCCGCTCCAGCAGTTTGGAAGCCAGGGGAAGTAGAGAGATAGGGCGATAGTTAGATGCAATGTCAGAATCGGATGAGGGTTTCTTGAGAGTGGGTGTAATTATGGCATGTTTTAGAGATGATGGAAACGTGCCAGTGTTTAGGGAAAGGCTGAAGATGTGTGTGAGAGCTGGGATTAGTGTAGTAGAGAGGGGAGGGATGAGCTGAGATGGAATAGGATCCAAAGGACAGGTAGTGAGGTGAGAGGATGATATTAGGATGGAGACTTCCTCCTCTGTTGCACGGGTAAAGTAGTTCAAAGTGTCTGTGGGAATGGGGAGGGGAGTAGATTGGGTGTTGTTGGTTAGTTGTAAGGGTGGAGTGTGTGAGCCATGATGAGAGGAGAGTTCATTGCGGATAGATTGAATTTTATGTGTAAAATGGTTGGCAAAGTCTTCAGCCGTGAGACAGGAAGGGATGGGGGGAGGTGGTGGGCGGAGGAGAGTATTGAAAGTGGCAAACAGACATTTGGGGTTGGAGGACAGAGTTGATATTAGTGATGTGAAGTAATTATGTTTGGCCAGGTTGAGGGCAGAGGAGTAGGAACGTAGCATAAACTTGTAGTGAAGGAAATCTGCTGAGGAGTTTGATTTCCTCCACAGTCGTGAGCGGGAGCACTTCTGAATGTAATGTGTGTAGTGTGCCATGGTTGTGGATGAGATTGAGGGTGTCTGCGTGTAGTTATGGGGTCAAGGGTGTCAAGGGTGGAAGAGAGAGTGGAGTTGTAGTGTGAGGTGGCAGTGTCAGGGTAGTTGAGGTTGGTGCTGAGAAGAGGTTGGAGCACACTGGAGAGCTGTGTAGGGTCGAGTTCTAGCAGGTTTCTGTGGGTTATTGTGGCTGGGGTTGAAGAAGAATGATGGGAGGAAGATGTGGTGAGGTTGAAGGTAAGGAGGTGATGGTCAGAGGGAGAGGGGGGATGACTGGGTTGGAGGTATGGCTAATATTGGTGAAAATAAGGTCAAGAAAGTGTCCAGCATGGTGAGTGGAAGAATCTGTAAGTCCCACGTGTCTCTTCCCCCCTCTCCCAACCCTGTGTCTCTTCCCCCTCCCTTCCCTGTGTCTCTTCCCCCCTCTCCATTCCCTGTGTCTCTTTCCCTACCCCTCCCTTCCCTGTGTCTCTTTCCCTCCCCCTCCTCAACCCCCCTCCTCATCCTCCCTCCTTATCCCCCCTCCTCAACCCCCCTCCTCAACCTCCCTCCTTAACCTCCCTCCTCAACCCCACTTCTCTACCGCCCTGCTAAATCCCCCTCCTCATCCTCAACCCCCTTCCTCAACCTCCCTCCTCAACCCCCCCCTCAACCCCCCTCCTCAACCCCCCTCCTCAACCTTCCTCCTCAACCCCCCTCCTCAACCTCAACCTCCTCCTCAACCTCAACCCCCATCCTCATCCTCAACCCCCCTCCTCATCCTCAACCCCCCTCCTCAACCCCCCTCCTCATCCTCAACCTCCCTCCTCAACCCCCCTCCTCAACCTCCCTCCTCAACCTCCCTCCTCAACCACCTCCTCAACCTCCCTCCTCAACCTCAAATCTCTCCATCTCCATCTGCCACTTCTCCTCCACTCCTCCGCGTTCCTTCCGGCTGCATCGGGACTGGGCCAATGCTAATGACGTGATGCGCATGTGACTTCACGTCATTAGCATATGCCGGGTCCCGATGCAGCCGGGAGGAGCAGCTGCAGATGGAAGGTAAATGAGGGGAAAGGAAGAGGGGGGGGGGGGGTGGAATTAGAGGGGTAAAGTGAGGAGGGGGGTTTAGGATGAGGAGGGGGGTTTAGGATGAGGCGGGGGATTTAGGATGAGGAGGGGGGTTTAGGATGAGGATGGGGGGTTGAGGATGGGGGGGTTGAGGATGAGGATGGGGACGGGAGGGAAAGCGCCATGGGGGAGGAGAGCCACGGGGGGTTAAAGAGAGCCACGTGGGGGGAAAGAGAGACACGGGGGTAGTGACTTGAGTATAAGCTTGGCTTATACTCGAGTATATATGGTATATGATATGCATTTTTATTATATTTGGGGGCGGGCAGGTCCACCCACATGAAAAATATCAAAACTAACATTGTTAGACTTACCCAAAACTTCGCTAAATGTCTTGATTTTGCAAGCAGTTGATTTTCATAGTTAACACACCTAGAAGTCCCTTTTAAAATTAGCATAATATTCATAATTAGTATTGGCCAATCAAAGGCAGCTAATAAATTGTATAAATCAGTGATGGCAGATTGTGCAGGAAAGCATCATAGGATGTGTAGTTCCCTGCACAAGGAAGCACGAGGAGCCCAGACATTGCTCTGTAGATCTCTGCATTGTGGTGCTGTTGGCATGAAGATTAGTAAAGTATTAAAATCAGTACCAAAACACAGCGTTTCTATTGGGAGGTTCACTGTGCCTGTGTAAGCAGCTCTGGGGGTGTGGAAAACATGTTTTATCTTTAAATAAAATAAATCCGTATGTGTATAGAATGACTCCATGTAATGTGTGTGTCTGATATAAGCAGCAGACGTTAGATTACAGAAAGGGAAGAACAGGGACATTTAGATGTACCTTTAAGATACAACGTAATTAAGATTGATGGACAAGAAGTTCCTCTGCATTTTATTGCTAAGCCCAATCAACCATAACTATATTCCTCAATGCAGATACTAAATCATGTTTGTATGTACTGCCTACATTACCAGCTTTTTATGGAGTCTGTTAATGTCTAGAGGCTGCCATGCTTATTATAATTCCCATCCCATGAATGAAGTGGGTGGGTACAGAGTAGGGACAGCAGGATTTCTGACCATGTGCAGGGGAGGTGTCAAATAATAAAAATTGATTTCACTCAATAATGAAGCAACAAATCCGTATATCCCTCACCTCAGCTGCTATATAGATAAAAGAGATGGCAGAGCATCCCCGACGGGCTCCAAGCCAGGTATTTTTAAGCATGAAAGCCCCCGAAGATTTTCTATAAAGCTTCTTATATATACGTGGCTTATATACCTACTAATGTTATTAACAGGTGACATTTTCCCCAAACTATAAAGGTCCTTTAAGGTGATTTTTTACAGATAAAGCACATTTCCATGAGCAGGTGGATGCAGGTTGAAGTCCTATTCTAGGTCAGCCTATAAATACAGTCAGGTAGCTGTGACGTGACAACCTCACCGTTCCTGGGAACTCACTGACCTGGCCTCTAAACTGAATCACCTCCTATTATGGGCCAATATCTCTTGTATGTGAAGACATATGTTTTGCTTTCAGTTTAAACTGATGAACACGTGTCCTGCGCTCACCAAATACCTGTAACAGGATGCAGAAGAACATGATATTTATAACACCTTATCTGCTGAGTAATGCATTTCAGACGCAGGTGATAACAAAATGGTTCAGACGTGCTTGGAATAAGTTTACACACCCAGCTCTCTTACGCATAGTAAGTATACTGGTTCCAGAAAATCATATGACTAGTATTTGCCCTAGGGCTGCTGATAAACCAGTACAGAGGTATATGTGCCAGGGGCCCAACAATGATGTGTATTCTATTTATATTGCTTGTTGATATTTTTCTAACTTATGTTTCTAAATCCACCAGAAAACATGCTGCTGAGATGTGGTCCCTGATAGGCTAAGACACTACACTGCACATCCAGGCCAGCAGAGTCTGTATCTGCAGATGATGCAGTGGGCAGACCCATATAGGGACTATTTGTTTGATTTTAGGCAGTACAAACTGCTTAAAAGCACTTCTTAATAAAATACATAATGAAGAATAATAATAATTACTATTTATAGTAAAATCCATAAACATCTCATATCCCTTTAAAGTTCCTAACAAGCCATAATTACATCCATTCTTAAGAAACCCTTATCTGATCCAGCTTCTCCATCTAATTACCCCCCTATCTCTCTACTTCCCTTGGCTTCTAAACTACTTGAGCGTGTCGTCTACAATCGCCTTACAATATTAATTTCCTCCAACTCCCTTCTGGACACCTTCCAATCCGGCTTCAGGCCCCAACACTCCACTGTGTTACTAATGACCTGCTCACCGCCAAATCAAAGGGTCATTTCTCTATCCTAATTCTCCTGGATTTCTCTGCTGCCTTTGACACAGTTGATCATCCTCTTCTTATCCAAATTCTCCACTCTCTTGGCATCCATGACACTGCTCTCTCTTGGTTCACATCTTATCTAGAACATTGAACATTTAGTGTCTCCTTCTCTGGCGCCTCTTCATCTCCTCGCCCTCTAACTGTCGGTGTACCCCAAGGCTCCGTCCTAGGCCCCCTCCTTTCCTCCATCTATACTTCCTCCCTTGGTGCCATAATAAATCTTTTGGATTTCAGTACCGCCCATATGCTGATGACACCCAAATCTACATCTCTGCACCAAGCTATCCCCATCTCTGCTAGCTCATGTTGCCAATTGCCTCTCGAGCATATCCTCATGGATGTCTGCCCATCAACTCAAACTCAACAGAGCTCCTTTTCTTTCCACCCTCTTCCTCAGCTCCCACTCCTCACTTACCTCTCACTATTGACAATGCCATCATCACTCCCACCTCCCAGGCCCGCTGTCTTGGGGTCCTACTGGACCCTTCCCTCTCTTTCATTTATTACATTCAATCACTCACAAAATCTGTCACTTTTACCTAAAAAACATATCCAAAATATGCCACTACCTTACAAAAGACACTAAAATTCTTATTCACTCTCTCATCATATATCACCTCGATTACTGCAACTCTCTCCTTGCTGGCCTACCTATCACCCGTCTGTCTCCACTCCAATCCATTTTGAATGCATCCGCTAGACTCATCTACCATACTAAACAATCAGTATCTGCAGCACCTTTATGTCAGGCACTCCACTGGCTTCCCATAGCCTCTAGAATACAATTCAAAATCATGACCCTAACATCTCTGTTCTCATCCCAAAATACACTCCCACCAGTCCTCTTCGCTCTACTTATGATCTTCTTCTCTCCTCCTCTCTCATCACCTTCTCTCACTCCCGCCTTCAAGACTTTTCTCATGCTGCCCCTATTCTTTGGAACTCCTTACCTCTCTGCACCATTTTAGTTTTGGGAGCACATAATGGAGTCAGTAAACTAATTTGCTATTTAATTGGCGTCGATTTGCAGGTTACGGGCTGAAAATTCCTGTGATTATTAAAATCGTAACTCCATCATATAAAATCCTTTGATCTTTCAAGCCCGTAAATGTTACAATCACAAATTGCTATTCAATTGCTACAATTCCTCAAGCCCGCAAATGTTTTCACACCCGTGAATGGCAAATGTAGAGGAAAATCCTACGAGTACCAGGTAGGACTCGCAAGGGGGTTAAACATCTGATTGTAGCACTGTAAATGCTAATAAAAAATCCATACTGCACTTTAAGAGACGGGAAAAGCGATGAAAGACATTAGAATTAATTGCACAACAGTCTCAAGCTCACAAATCTGCAATAACATTTTTTTTTTTTATGTTTAATTTCCGTGTCATATTAATCCCAGGAATCAAGGAGTTAATACATATCAGGCCACCCACATGGACTAGAACAGTATCGCCATTCATTTTTATTATTTTGTACATTGCCAGATTGCGAGTCTGATCGCATATCAGACTTCTAAACGCTAATTGATTGACGTTTAACCTCCAAGTATAACTGACGTAATGATGACGGTCTGATTTACTATTGGCCGTTTCTAAATCCGTACTTACGGTCTTGCTTAACTGATCATGATCACGCTCTGAAATACTACTTAAGGGGGCATGGTTATGGTTTATGCTTTCGGCCAGGTAGCTGCGGGCTTGTTCAATTGAATCGCTCTGTTTTTTCTCTAAATGTCTAGATGTATTCTGTTGACTCACAATTTACCTCCATAAGCTTAAACATGTAAACCCTGCCTTTTGCAGTAGGATTTCTGCGGGCATGAGCATATTTTTTGACAATATTTATGCAAGCCCGCAATTTTCTTCTTAGATACAGCCAATAGTAATTGAGTCCGTCATCATGATGTCAGTAAAACGTGGAAGTTACACGTAATCTGCAATCGGAGGCTAAGAATTAATTACTGCCAATATGTAATATCTGCTGATTGGGCTCACAATCAAGCGATCTAGCACTCTATAAAAGGCATTAGATTATCTTTTCTAGTCCAGGTGGGTTTCATGATATGTATTTACCCATTGAGCTTTTGACGGGAAATTTGTAATTTACGTCCTTCGTCGCTGATCGCATACATCGATATGGGCACCTTCAATCTCTTTTCATCGTCCATCGGTGGAGCGTACTCGGGCAAATTACATCTCTGACGGGACCATGAAAGGGCACGATTGCTAGAGCTGCAATGAGAGCCCTTGTCACTCATTGCAGCAAAATGGTGCAAGCTTTGCAATGAGCGCCTATGGCGCTCATCTTCAGGCCGCTTCAATCTCTAAGTCCTCTGCTCATTGCAGACTCAGCCTGCAGCTCTCATCGTGAGCCTTTAGTGAGCATGCATTGCGCATGCCCGTAATTTTTAACATTGCGTGACGACAACTTGCAATTACAACAACTAGAAGATGTGACTAACGACTTGCCTGTCAAAAAATGACGGTCAATAAAAGAAAGTGTTGAAATGCTGTTTGCCACACAATGTGAGTGTACTGTGTGCCTCAACTATATAGATCCCTCTAACACAGTAATGAACGCATGTAATAACACTATAAGTGCCATGAGGGTCATCCACGACCCTAATGACCAAAAGTGTAAGCACTACACCATATTAACCCGGTCTCTTATGGGGGTCTATCCAGACCCTCATAAGCCTCTATTTAACCCCATCAGTCCCATAAGGGTATATTATGACCATTATGGGCCTATTACAACCCAACATTAACCACTTTAGTGCCATGACGGTCCTCAAGGACCATCATGACACTAAGTCTAAACACTCCACTGCACTATAGCCCCCCCAATAAAACATTAAATATCAACTAACCCCCCCTCTACATTAACCTATTAACACCTACACTACCTACCTACCCCCTAATAACCCCCTCCCCACCACTCTAATAACAGAAAACTAAAAAACTAAAGTCACCAAAAATACAAAATTTACATTACAGAAAATAAAAAACCTCAGTCACACAAAAAAAGGAAGATTACAGAAAATAATTGACTCTAATGACCCCCATGAGTGACAGGGTTAATTATGGGTTTATGGGGGTCTGTATTGACCCCCATGAGAGACAGGGTTAATGATATGTATTATGGGAGTCTGTATTGACCCCCATGAGTGACAGGGTTAATTAGGGGTTTATGGGGGTCTATATTGACACCCCTGAAGTGAGGGGGTTAAGTAAGTGCTTATGGGGGTCTGTATTGACCCCATGAGTGACAGGGTTAATGATATGTATTATGGGGGTCTGTATTGACCCCCATGAGTGACAGGGTTAATTAGGGGTTTATGGGGGTCTGTATTGACCCCATTAGTGAGGGGTTAATTAAGTGCTTATGGGGGTCTGTATTGACCCCCATGAGTGACAGGATTAATTAAGGGCTTATGGGGGTCTATATTTATTCCCATGAGTGACAGGGTTAATAAGGTGCTTATGGGGGGCTGTATTGACCCGCATGAGTGACAGGGTTAAATAAGAGTTTATGGGGTCTGTATTGACCCCCATGAGTGCCAGTGTTATTTATGGGCTTATGGGGGTCTTTATTGACCCCCATGAGTGACAGGGCTAATTATGGGTTTATCAGGGTCTGTATTGACCCCCATGAGTGAGGGGGTTAAGTAAGTGCTTATGGGGGTCTGAATTGACCCCCATGAGTGACAGGGTTAATGATATGTATTATGGGGGTCTGTATTGACCCCCATGAGTGACAGGGTTAATTAGGGGTTTATGGGGGTCTGTATTGACCCCCATTAGTGAGGGGGTTAATTAAGTGCTTATGGGGGTCTGTATTGACCCCCATGAGTGACAGGATTAATCAAGGGCTTATGGGGGGTCTATATTTATTCCCATGACTGACAGGGTTAATTAAGTGCTTATGGGGGGCTGTATTGACCCGCATGAGTGACAGGGTTAAATAAGAGTTTATGGGGTCTGTATTGACCCCAATGAGTGCCAGTGTTATTTATGGGCTTATGGGGGTCTTTATTGACCCCCATGAGTGACAGGGCTAATTATGGGTTTATCAGGGTCTATATTGACCCCCATGAGTGACAGGGTTAATTAAGGGCTTATGGGGGTCTATATTGATTAAAAAATAAAAACAACTAGCGGAGCTCTTCAGCGCAAATGAGGGTTCCCATGCATGCTCGGCTAAAATTTCAAATTGGCTGAAAATGCTGTCAATCATTTTTAAGCCAATCAGAATGGGATACACTCCTATATCCCATTCTGATTGGCTGATGTAACTGTCAATCATTTCTAATCCAATCAGAAGGCGCTATTGCCTTCAGCTAATCAGAATGGGATACTCCCCACCCATTCTGATTTGCTCCAAGCATCTGAGTCTTCTGATTGGCTGCAATCTGATTGACAGTTACAACAGCCAATCAGAAGATGCAGATGCTTGGAGCAACAATAGAATACACCCCATTGGGTGTATCCCATTTTGATTGGCTTGTGGACAAGTATGGGAATTACATGTCCTATATACAAAATGGCTACAGGATCCAAAAGCCAGTTCCAAAAGTCAGGAAAACCGAACTTCACATAGTGTTAATATAGGGGTTAAGTATTGTCCCATAAGGGTTTGCGTAGACCCCCATGAGTGATGGGGTTCTTTTTAGTTGCCGGGGGGGGTACTTATGGTACTCCCCGCGGCAGGGGTTAATTTTTTAGTTATCCCAGTCCTTTCAGGACCCGCAGCTGGAAAGTTAAATTTTTAAATGCAGCAGATGTCCTGATTGGGCCCCCCCTGCAAGGGTTAATGTAGGGACAACTTTGGAGGGGGTTAATTTTAGGGCAATAGTGTGCCGCAAGCCCTTTAAGGACATGTGGCGGGTAATTTGACGTTTTAAATTCAGCGGGGGTCCCCTCTGCAAGGGTTAATGTGGGGACTTGAGCCAGGTACAGCATAGGGGGTTAATTTTAGGTGCTGGGGGGGTACTCCAGGCCTTAACTGTTTAACTGCAATGGGGGTCTTACCCTTTATTACAGGTTAGACTAATTGATTGTGTTCATAGCCGCACATCCAACGTGCGACAGACTACGTTGCGGTTCTGAGTCTGTCGCTCGTAGCTCGCAGCCCCTTCCAATTTAATAGTAACATAACTAGGCAAAATTTCAAGTCCGCTGCGAGGCTCAAGTTGGAGTTACTGGGCTCAACCCCCTGCTCAACCCCCCTCCTCAACCCCCCTCCTCATCCTCAACCCCCCTCCTCATCTTCAACCCCCCTCAATCCCCCTCCTCACTTTACGCCTCTCTAATTACCTCCCCCTCTCCCTTTCCCCTCACTTACCTTCCATCAGCTGGTCCTCCTCTTCCGGCTGGGTCGGGACCCGGCATATGCTATTGACGTGACGTCACATGCGCGTCACGTCATTAGCATTGGCCGGGTCCCGACACAGCCTGAAGACGCGCTGCAGAGCAGAGGAGCAGCTGATGGACGGTAAGTGAGGGGAAAGGGAGAGGGGGAGGTAAAAAGAGAGGCGTAAAGTGAGGAGGGGGGTTGAGGGGGGGTTGAGGTTGAGGAGGGGGATTGAGGTTGAGGAGGGGGGTTGAGGATGAGGAGGGGGGTTGAGGATGAGGAGGGGGGTTGAGGATGAGGAGGGGGGTTGAGGATGAGGAGGGGGGTTGAGGAGGGGGGTTGAGGAGGGAGGATGAGGGAAATAGACAGGAGGGAGAGGGGGGAAGAAACACAGGGGAAGGAGAGGGGGGAGAGACAGAGGGGAGGGGAGAGGGGGGAAGAGACATGGGACAGAGAGGGGAGAGAGACACAGGGAAGGGAGAGAGGGGGGAAGAGACACAGGGGAGGGAGAGGAGGGGAAGAGACACAGGGGAGGGAGAGGGGGACACAAGAAAGGTGCACACAATAGGGGGACACATAGGGCGCAAGAGGGACACAGGGGGCAGCACATTTCCCACCCTCGGCTTATACTCGAGTCACTAAGTTTTCCCAGTATTTTGTGGTAGAATAGGTGCCTCGGCTTATACTCGGGTCGGCTTATACTTGAGCATATACGGTAGTATGAATTTCTACTTCTACCAGAAAACAAATTGTAGGCATTTAATTCTTAATTGAACATCTGTGAATAAATTTATTAATAGGCCAACTGGTCAGCAGGCTAGGGGCTTTTCACACCACGGGGCACCGGCCTGTCTGATCACATGATGCAGCTTTGCAATGCTTCTCCCTTGTCTCACATTTGATGTGCTGCAAATAGAGTCCCCTAGAATAGAAAAACAAATGTTGTTGATGAGCATTTACAGGCACTTCTGATGCAGGGTTATATTTCTGGGATGACACAACCAAAAAGGCTAGGGGTGACCACAATGTAAAACGGGTGCTGACCAGGACTCAGATCCATAAGGACCATACATGTAGATAACCATACATCTGGAGGGACTGCACAGTAAAGGGATGGCGTATTTCTGGACTCCATCCATCGCACTTTGCTCTCTTTTATATTCTTAATGCAAAATAGCCACAAGAGGGCAGATACAGGGATTCAGAGAGTATGGAGATGAGTTGTTAAAGAAAATATAATGAATTACAGTACTTTTAATCTTTATGTAAAAGATTTGGTAAGGTTAGGCAACAATTAGAATTCCACTAGAATACATGGATAAAACAGTATATGTTTAATTAAGCCAAGGTGATGCGGCCCTAAACCATAATTTGCCTCCCCACTCAAAAGATATTTCTGTGTTGCCAGAAAAACAGTAAACTTTTCCTAAAATTAGAAGCATAGATTTGACGGCAGACGTCCCATCAAATCTGCCCATTCTAACAGGCCTGTCAGACAGACAACCTTTACCAAAATATAATGGATGCCTCCAGGAGCCAGTACAGGTAACTCATTTTTGCTCACTAAAAACTAGCTTTAGTCAGACTCAGAGTTTTCAAACATCCATATAATCACATATAATAGTTGTCAAACTCGAGTCATCACAAAGCGAGGCGAGCCGTTAATGCGTAGCTGTTAAGGCAATTAAACTCACAGCACAAAGCCAATGATCGTTGAAGACTCTCATTGCCAGCTCAAAGCGAGGCGAGCAGTGAAGGCAATGAAACACGCGGGACTTAGCCACAAAACACTTAGTAAACGCGCAATCGCATTGGCCTTCAAGCACTTGACAAACGTGGGACTTAGAAAAAAAAAAAAACGAGATGCAGGAATTTGAAAAAAAAAAATACGAGATAGCAAAAATACGAGGTCAACGGCCAAAACCGCGAACATCCAAAAAACACAAAGAAAATGCTAATAAATACAACACAGGAACGAACGAACAACAAAATACACTATAACAAATGACGGAAAATGCTGGCGAGGTGCGTAACCCATTAATAACATTACCAATATTTACAATAAAAGTAAATGTTAATAAAGCCTGGGTCCTGATGGAATACATCCAAGGGTACAAAGGGAACTGTGTTCTGTAATAGCCAAACCATTATATTTAATTTTTCAAGATTCACCTAACACAGGTTCTCTACCAGATGACTGAAGAAAAGCTGATGTGATACCTATATTAAAAAGGGAGAAAGAGCAAATCTGGGGAATTATAGACCAGTGAGCCTCACTTCTGTAGTGGGGAAGCTTTTAGAAGGGTTAATAAGGGATAATATACGAGAATATGTCTATTTGAACAGGATTATAAGTAGGAGTCAACATGGATTTATGAGGGATAGGTCATGTCAAACAAATCTAATTAGTTTCTATGAGGAGGTTAGTAGGAACCTGGATCAGGGCAACTCAGTGGATGTAGTCTTTTTTTTTGCAAAGGCTTTTGATACAGTGCCTCATGGGAGACTATTGTGCAAACTAAGAGATACAGGAGTTGCAGTAAATATCTGCTCATGGATTGAGAGCTGGCTAAAAGACAGGAAAGCAAAGGGTTGTTGTAAATGGAACATACTCTGATTGGAATAATGTGGTAAGTGGGGTTCCTCAGGGTTCAGTATTTGTCCTCTCCATTTTAAAACAGATGATTAAAAACAGGTGATTAAAACAGATAATGTTGTACTGTAAAATTGAGGAATGGGCATCTAAATGGCAGATGAGATTTAATACGAATAAATGTAAAGTTATGCATATGGGAAGGAAAGATAACCATGCAATTTCTAATCTTAATGGAGCAAATCTAGGTGTATCAGATATTGAAAGGGATTTGGGAGTGCTTGTGGACAACCACCTAGGTAACAGTGCTCAAAGCCAAGCAGCAGCTGCAAAGGCAAATAAAATATTAGCATGTATTAAGAAGGGTATAGAAGCCAGGGAAGCAAATATAATTCTGCCACTATACACATCTCTAGTACGCCCTCATTTGGAATATGGAGGACAATTTTGGGCACCACTTCATAAAAAGGACATTTTAGAGCTGGAAAAGGTACAGAGGAGGGCAACAAAACTAATAAGGGTAATGGAGGGGCTAAGTTATGAAGAAAGACTAACCAAATTAAGCTTATTTTCTCTAGAAAAAAGGCGTCTAAGAGGAGATATGATTACCTTATATAAATACATCCAGGGTCAGTATAAAGATTTGTCAAGGGAGCTTTTTGTGCCAAGAGGTTTTCAACTGACAAGAGGACATCCCTTGAGGTTAGAAGTAAAAAGATTCCACTTTAAAGAAAGAAAAGGTTTCTTCACAGTAAGGGTGGTTAATCTGTGGAATTCTCTACCAGAGGAGGTGGTGACAGCGGATTCGATAGATAACTTTAAAAGGGGACTGAATTTATTTCTAAATAAAAAGGGAATTCAGGGTTGTCATGGATAATTAGAGAGGCAGTATTGATCCAGAGAGAAGTCCGGTCGCCGGTGTCTGGGATCAGGAGGGAATAGATTTTTTTTTTTATACCTCTAATTAATGAATAGTTAATCCGCATATTGCAGATCAGAGGAGATCTTAAAAGGTTGAACTTGATGGACTGAAAGTCTTTTTATTCAACCTTAAATACTATGTAACTATGTACAATGGCGCTTTAGGAGACGCGGGACTTTGAAAAAAAAGAGTAAGACATAGCAAAAATACGAGGTTAACGGCCAAACCGCGAAAAACCGAAAAACACAAACAAAATACAAATAAATACAACAAAAACATCACCCACAGCATGGGGGAACAACCAGGACGTCTGGGAGTAAGGTGGAACGCCATTTAAAGGCGACTTTCACCACCCGTAAATCATCTAAGCGAGCAAAAAAATGTCAGCTGAAAAAAATTCAAACAAGGGTACACGACTCCGGACCGCGCAAAACATTGCCAAACGTTCACACAGGAACGAACGAACTACAAAATACGGAAAATGCTTGTGAACCGCGTAACACATTAATAACATTACGAATCTACAATGGGGCTTTACACAACGAAACCAACGGATTTCCCTTGTGCACACAACCAATTTCTAATGCACAGTTGGGACATTCATTACACTTTATCATCAGGGCACCAACACTCACTGTACATTGTATGTTGCCGGAAAATATAAAGAGGCTATTGATTGCTGGATATATTAATTACAAATAGGTAAAGTATATTAATTTATTCAAGAACTAATTAATTCCTTATTGATTAGGTAAATATAGATAAATATATAACGCTCATTATAGTGAGAGACGAAGGTGCTCAGAGGAGCAAAAATAGAAGAGACAAGAGGTTCGCCATGAGCGCCGAAGGCCCTCAGAGTACAAAAAGGTTTAAATTGTGTGTTAAACAGCATTCTCATGGCTTCAAATTTTATTGCCCAATCATTTTTGCTGGGCAAGTGGCTAGTCACATATATAGTTGTCATAATTGTGAGTGTTGGTCACGTAATGTTAAAAATGACGGGCTAGCGCATGCCGAAGGCGCTCATCGCAAGGCCCAAAAGTTACAGGTTTAAGAGGGCTGCAATGAGCACTGAAGGCACTCATTGCGAGGCCCATTTGGGACTGGCTTGACAGGGCTGCAATTCAGCGCTCATCCTGAGGCCCGTACCTTACTGGCTTGACGCGACTGCAATGAGCACTGAAGGCCGAAGGTGCTCATCGCGAGGTCCGTACATGAATGGCTTGAGAGGATCAAAATGGCTGACAAGTTACAGGCTTCAAAAAAGTTACGGATTTAACGGCCACCATTTTTTTCAAGCCCAAAGCCATCAGAAGACCGCCAAAAGACGCAAATTAATTAAAAAAATTACTTACAACATCACACACTGCACAGGGCGAGAGGCAGGTTGCGAGCTAATTTGATATTTAGTTGGCGTTTTGGGGAGATCTGAAAACGGCTAAGCGAGGAAAAAAATGGCGGCCATAAAGCTGTAACTTTTTTTCAAGCCTGTATATTGGATACACATTTTGGGCTTGGGGAAAATTAACAATTTCCCAAGCCCGCAAATGGTTTCAAACACGTAAATGCAAACAGGAGCACAGAGGAGGGAGAGGGGGGGAGAAAGAGACAAAGGGGAGGGAGATAAGGGGGGGGAAACCCAGGGGAGGGAGAGGGGGCAAAGAGACACGGGAGGGAGAGAGCAGGTAGAGGCTCGCAGTGAGCGCCAAAGGCGCTCATGGCGAGGCCCACAAGTTAGAGGGGGGAGAACCTCGCATTGTGTGGCAAACAACAATGAAAGGCTTCAAATTTTATTGCCGTCATTCTTGACGGGCAAGTCGCCAGTATATCTATAATGATTTGCACTTTTTGCAACTAAATATTATTAGAAATATTTAGTAGACTAGAGTTTAGATTGAATGTGTTATTTTTTGCCTAATGTTTAGTCTAATTAATCTTTATGTTTCATGTGATCGTTTTTTTTAGCTCCCTATCGATCAAAAGGTTAGCACATACTCATAGTGATTTAAGCAGTTGGCTTAGAGGCTATTTTGCCTTCTCTCTTACTGATCAGCTTCAGATTTGCTCTTGAAGGTTACATCTCATACTAGTGAGCTCATTGAATGGGTGCAGAACAGGTAAATCCAGGCACTCAAACATATCTTGAACTTGTGTATCTTGCCCAGATTGTGTTTGGATTTAATTGCTAATAGCTCCTCTGAAATTTATAGGCCCACTTTTTTGATGAAGGGATTCTCCATCAAAATTAATCTCTATATTAGCCACTAAATCATTAAAGGATCACTGTCGTTCAAGAACAAGGACACTTGTTTGTCATGTATAAACCAAACTAACACAGGGCCCTATTCTATTGTTCAAATCGTACATTTATACACACCTAAAACCACTCTTAATATTGCCACAGATTCCATTAGCTACTCACAATCTCTGCACACACAATACTGTACTAAAAGCACGGGAAGGCATGGAGACGCAGAACAGTCTCAAACCCACAAATATTCAATAAAAAAATGTTATTTTTAACTGTTATTTATGTGTAATATTGATCCCGGATCTCAAGGGGTTAATACATATCATGAAACCCACATGGCCTAGAACAGACTAGAATGCATTTTATAGAGTGCTAGATTGCTTGATTGTGAGCCCGATCAGCAAATATTACTTATTGACACTAATTAATTCTTAGCTTCCAATTGCAGATTCCGTGTAACTTCTGTGTTTTACTGACATCATGATGACGGACTCATTTATTATTGGCTGTGTCTAAGAAGTAAATTACAGTCTTGCTTAAATATTGTCAGATCATATAATCACTCCCCCTGAAATCCAACTTAAAAAGGCATGGCACAAGAAGAAGGGTACAGCAGAGGTGGAATTGCATAGAGGAGGTAATTTAAGCAATTAACATGAGCTTTAGGGAGCACAGGAGGCAGTGGCTGACAGATGTTCCCATCATGCTGCAGTCCATAGGGTCACGGACAGTTGGACCAACTGAACAACAATCACATTTTCCTCATCATGTTATAAACTTTTTGACAATATCTTTTTACTACAGTACAGTTTCAACCACATGTTTTTATATATATATATATATATATATATATATATATATATATATATATATATATATATATGCTAGCAACTTGCCCATCAAAAATGACGGGGCAATACAATTTGAAGGCATGGGAATGCTGTTTGAGACATAATTGGAACGTTTTGTACTGTGAGGACCTTCGGCGCTCATTGTGAGTGACTCGAGTATAAGCCAAGGGTGGAAAATGTGCTGCCCCTTGACCCGGCGTGCATGTGACTTCACATGCGCGCCGGGTCAAGGAGCGGAGGCCAGAGCACAAGCAGGTAAGTGAGGGGGGGAGGTATTTAGGGGGGTTTAGGTGGAAGAGGGGGGTTTAGGTTGAGGAGGGGGGGAGGGAAAGAGACACGGGGGGTAGAGAGACACACGGGGGGTTTGAGACACACGGGGGGGGTTAGAGACACACGGGGGGTTAGAGACACACGGGGGGTTAGAGACACACGGGGGGAAGTTAGAGACACACAGGGGGGTTAGAGAGACACGGGGGGAGAGTGACTCGAGTATAAGCAGAGGGGGCCCTTTTTTGCCTTAAAAAAAGGGCTGAAAAACTCGGCTTATACTCGAGTATATACGGTACTTTAATTATTTATAATTAATATATGCATCGAGCAATAGGCTGAAGAGCTAACAATCTGTTTGTATTTTGCATCTGCATACAATATACATTGTGAGTGTTGGTGCCCTGCTTATAAAGTGTAATGAATGTTTGAACTGTGCATTCTAAATAGGCTGCATGCGCGAGGTAAAGCCGTTGTTTTTTTTTGTGTAAAGTGGCATGGTAAAGTCGTAATGTTATTAATGTGTTACGCGTCTCCTAAACATTTTCCGGCTTTTGTAATAGTGTATCTTGCAAGTCGTAGTGGGATGTGTAAATTGCTACGCGTTTGACAGTGTTTTGTGTGGTTCACGGTCGTGTAGCCTCGTTTTCATTTTTTTCGGGGGCCATTTTTTTCCTCCCTTAGGCGATTTTCAAATGTCGAAAATGGTCTAAATCGAGTTAAATTCGCATTCCACCTCACTCACAGACGTCCTGGCTGTTGCCCCATGCTGTCTGTGATGTTTTTGTAATTTTTCGGGGTGTATTTATTGAGTTTTTAGTGTTTTTTGTTTTGCGCGTCTCAGCCAGTAAGTTCATATTTTTACGACTCCTATTTTTTTTCTCCTAACTGTTACGAATCGTATTTGGATTCGTATTTTTTTTTTTTTATAAGTCCCGCGGTCGTCATGTGCTTGCATGTTTGTAGGCTAAGTCCAGCTTGTTTGATCAGCTATGTCTTGCGAGTTTTGTTTGTTGGTGCGTGGCGCCGTAGGAGTAAATAAGGTATGTGTGGGGAAGTTTTGTGGGGTGGTTTGAGGCGGCGTAGGACAAAGTGCTGCAAGTTAAGGATTATGCGGGGTTGTGTTTTTACAAAGTCATGCACCTTCCCGAGGATCCGCATTTGCGGACCAAACTGCGTCCCTTGCGAGCACAAAGCGTGACGACAATTCGTAGTTTGACAAAGCGAGGGTTGCTGTTGCTGGCAAGGAGCGCCAAAGGGCTGGTGTAGATGAGCGCCGTAGGGGCTCATCCCTGCGACCCCCTACGACTACGACGAAATTCAAAATCTGCAGGCTACAGATCTTCTTTCTTTTTCTTTTATTGTTGGTGTCTTCTAGATATGTCACCTCCCCTTTCTTTAGGAACATTTATCTTATCTTCAAGGCCTTATCTACAAGGCATCACAGCATCCACTTCAGTCACACAGCCATATTACCTCCCTTTTCTTTAGGAGTATATGTCCTCAAGATGTTGCCTTCTTTTTCGTTACTGTTGATGTCTTCCAGATATGTCACCTCCCCTTTCTTTAGGAACATATATCTTATCTAAGACATCCACCACAGCAGTATCTCCATTACATCTCTCTCCATGTAACTGAACTCTCAACTGCCTAAATCTGACAGTTACAGCCTGACAACACAACATTCTAAAATATTTAACACATAATGAACCAAACATGCATCATACAGAATAACACATCACAAGTCAATCACACATAAGCAAGAACCTTACCTTCAGAAATTAGCATAATATAACATACATTAATTAGCATAACATACCAAACATAACATACAGTAATTAACATAACATACAGTAATTAGCATAACATAACATACAGTAATTAGCATAACATCACATACAGTAATTAGCATAACATCACATACAGTAATTAGCATAACATACCAAACATAACATATAGTAATTAGCATTACATAACATAATATAACTATATACAGACCACACCACCAGCTCACATGAGTCCCAACAATGGTGGTCAGTAGGATCATGACAATGTGAATTGTTCCTCACTTGGTCCCACTCTTTGCTAGTGGTTAACTAATGTGGTGAACAGCCTTCCAGTGGAGGTAGTAGAACTAAATGCCTAAAGAAGTTCAAGATGCATGAGATATGCATGTGTTTACAAGGAAAGAAACAAACAACATCCAAATAGAAAGCTAAAATGTTGTCTTTTATTGAGAAACATATTACATTATGCATGACATAGCACAAACCCTCTGATAGGGTAGTTGAGATGCCTCTTCTGGCGACATAATCAGTAGAGATTGTAAAAATGTCCATAGTATTCAATACAAATGTTATAAAGGAAGAATGAGGGGTTAACACATGAGACTAAACTATTTACAAGGGGTACTGTAAACATATAGACAAAGGACAAGACAGACTGACACAGCAGGGAGGAACTGATGACCCTGCTCCCGAGAGCTTACAGTGTAAGGGAGATGTGATACAAGAGGGTGAGAGAGAAGTGAGATGGACTGTGGTCCAGTCAGCAAGTAGGCAGGACACCATGGGAGAGGTGGGTCTGTGTCCAGAAGGGGTATCAGATATTCAACTGTTTTGCATTTCTCACATCATAGCAAGAAGTTATGGGTTGTGGTGATTGTCCTCCTCCTCCATGACAGTCTCCTCTAGTACAGTCATTAGGCCGGGTAGTCTCCTCCAGGACAGTCTCCTCCAGTACAGTCATTAGGCCGGGTAGTCTCCTCCAGGACAGTCTCCTCCAGTACAGTCATTAGGCCGGGTAGTCTCCTCCAGTACAGATATTAGGCCGGGTCTCATTGATTGTGTGTTATACTCTGATGGCCTCCAATCTGAAGCTGCAGGAAGAACTCGAAGGTAACTCGATATTTCTCAACTTTCTAACATGATTTGCTCTTATCATTTCAATGTTTTATTCAATTTCAGAGAATGATGAAAACATTTCAGGAAACCGAAAGTCAGTTCCATTTAGTTTATCCTTCTTTTACATTTTGGATTACAGATCTGGTGATGAGTAAAACAAATATTAGGAACAATTGAGTTTTAACATTTCGGCAAATCCCTGAAAAGGAGGGGGCATCCGTGTTATTGAGAAAACTGAATTAATAATCCAATATTTCCCAGTGAGCCTAGCTCTCAATATCTGTAAAATACAGTAGTATTCACTGTAGTCTATTCTGTAGTATTAAAGAACCTTAAAACCAATGACCACTGTAATATCTTATTCATAATGTGCTATTGTTGAAGAACTATAACTGATATAATGGACAAAATGTATTAGAGAAGTAAAAAAAGGTGTCTTTAAATGGTGTATCAGTTATATGGTGAGAACTGCCATTTTTGTTTGTGTCTACCTGCTTATACAACGGGAAATGAACCCTGAACACAGAAAAATGTGTAAATCCTCAGTGTAAGTGCGTACAATAATAGTACTGATGGACATCTAAGTCTATAAAACCCCTCCTTGTTGAGAAAACAGATGCACAAACAAAGATATAGGCTGCTCTCAGAAAGCAATAATAAAGATTGATAGATAATAAAAAAAAAAAAAATTTTGCCCATTATCCAAGTCTATTTCTGTAAAGCAAATTTTCCTGTAATGTAACAATAGGCTACAGCTTCCCTTTAAGGTCTGTGTACCTTGTACATGTTGACTTTGCATCTGGGCTTTGTGATGTCATCTATTGTGACACAATGCTTTTATATTTATATACTGAGGTACACGAGACTAATTAACATACATGCACTGAAGAAATGTCTATACTCACACATGACTAAACTAAAACAAGTTTTATACTCACCCCAGATGGAAATATTCCTTATATATGTTCAGAGTATGCGACCATTTCCTGTAGAAAGAAACAAGGGATACACTTGTGACTAAGTAGTAGTAAGCTTCAAGAAGTGACCTTGTTTATGCTGCTTCTAAGAAGTCAGTTATCTTACATTTATATAATCTACTTATACAATTCACATTATTCCACAATAATTAAGCCCTACCTTTATCTATAGAATCTCTCAGTCTTCATATGTGCAAGGTAGAGCTTGCCCCTTTAAGGCTTCTTATAGTCACATTTATAAGACCCAGCACACAGTTATTCATCTGCTCATCTTCCCATCATGCTGCTGTGAATGGCTTTGCCTCCCAACATGGCTCCTTATATAGTGCCCTGGGCTTTGTGACATCATCAATTGTGACACATCTGTGATGTAAGAAGTTGTTGGTTAGTTACCTGGAGGGTCCAGCTCAGATTTGTGATATCTGTTGTAAGACAACTCTAAAATATCACAGATTTATTTAAAATATAATGTACCAACAAAGGTTCTATTATCTGTCCGCACAGAGTCTGAAAACTGGGGTTGAATGTTGCGCCACATCACCACCTGGTGGTGAAAAAAAGTTAGTGCAGGCAAATAACTATTCCCCCCTCCGACGTGGCACAACTCGACGGCGCTGAATCAAAAGCAAGGCCATCGTTATGTTCGGCGCGGGCACTCGGAGGGGGGACTATTGTTTTGCCTGCACTAACTTTTCTTCACCACCAGGTGAACCACAGCATTCAACCCCAGTGTTCAGTATCTGAGCAGATAGATAGTAGAATAGGACCAGAGGTTCTTTTGCACAAATCTATACCACACACAAGAGGCGAAAAACAATTAAAAACTCAGAATAAAAAATAATTTTAGAATATGATTAATTTAATATGCAGCTAAATCTAAAAATGATTTCTGTGCATCTACACTCGTTTTTTCTAGTTTACCTCCATCGTTACTTTCTGTAGTGCTTTAATTTTGTTACCCACAATGACCTCTGCTTTTTGGTAACAGACCCCTGATGTTAAATCCCAAATAAGTGCTTTGTCTCTAATTAAACTCGACAATGAGGTGGAGAATATGGTATGGCAGGCATAGTCAGACGGTGGACCTGGGTGTGAATCGGGACCTCTGGTCTATTTATTCTTGACCTCCACATTAATATATTGTTTTATATATATCCTCCCTAGAGCTTCCATATACTTAAATACGCTTTGAGTTAAAAATAATCTGTTATTTATTTCTTGTTTCCCATGTAATCTTCCTTCCTGTGCCTTTTTCAGTGCTATTTTATTAAAAACATGTATTTGTAAGTATTGTGACAGAGTGATTCCAGGGCTATGTGTGAGACACAGACTTGTGTTTCCCCAGGATTACTGAATGAGTTAATTTTCCTGAGCAGTTGATTAGGAGCAGCTTATGACTGCTAGTGGAGTTTGGGTGGGGCATTTTTGGAATGCAATTTGCAGTCTGTATCACGTTGCTAAAGGTGTGTGGGTAACAAACACTGCAAAAATATCTATACATACTCACACATAAATAAATTAAACATGTTTTATACTCACCTTATAGTCCTATCTACTCCCAGATGGAATAATTTGTTATTTGTATTCATAGTTTGCTACCATTTTCTGCAGAAAGATACAAGGGGTACGTGTACAGTAAATACAATTGCCATTATGCCACAATAATGAAACCCCACCTTTATACACTCTCTCAGTCTCCATGTGCAAGGTAGAGATTGCCACTTTAAGGCTTCCTATAGTCATGTTTATGGACACAGGCGCACCGTTACTCAGATGTTCATCTTCTGATCATCCTGCTGTGAATGGCTTTGCCTCCCAACACGGCACCTTATATAGTGCCTGGGCTTTGTGACATCATCTGACACATCTGTGATGTAAGAAGTTGTGGGTTTGTTACCTGGAAGGCCCAGCTCAGCTTGTATTATAAGACAACTCATCTTAGCTCTAAAATATCACAGTTTTCTTTAAAGTATCATGTACCAACAGAGCTAACTCTAGAAATGATCCCTGTGCGTCAACACATCCACTATCCCTCCCCTGCTGCGCTGCTTATTGGCAGGGGAGGGACTCCCGAATGACATCACACACACTGACTTAATTCGGAAATTCCTGCCACTGACAGGGAAAGGATAGCTCTCAGTAGGCCTATGTGTGCGTGCATTTAATGGGGAAGCATACCTGTCGGGGAGGCTGAATGTCTCTGCCTATTATATGGTGGCCCATTTCTATTAGAAGTGCCGCTCTGCCAATGAAGAAAGGCCGCAGCAAAGTCCAGGCCTGTGAACGCAAATGTGAGGAGTGACGTCTCCTAACTGAAGCTGAAGAGCTCATGCTATGAGAATTCAAAGAACGATCACTGCGTGCAAGTGTAGAGGTACTCCTACTCTGTTGAAAGGATGGCAGTGGACTGTGCCTCATTTGGGAGTGGTCGTCCTGCCTAAGTCTTGATGCAGAAGGCAGTTGACTATGTCTCCTTCCAGAATGCTCCTCACTCCTACCAGCTGTATACTGATGGTCTCTCCCCCTTGTTTCTCCAGGCACCTTACATCAGGCTATCTACCACGCAGGTTTATCCCCACCTGCTTCCCAACTAAGAGCTCCCTACCTGCCACCTGCTTATTTTTCCTTATATTGGCCCTCCTTTTCCGTTATGCTGGTCCCCCCTCTTAGCCTGCTCATCCCATCTATATGTGGCTGCCCCATGTGCCTGCTGCCTCAATCATGCCCTCTTCTTGCACCTAGCATTGATTCTGCCAGCCCACAGAGTTCAGCATCCTCTCATGACGGACAGAACTTCTTTCTTGAATCCCTATGTGTGGGTGAAGCAGTGATGTCCTTCAGATGCTGTAGTCCTCCTGACCATTGATGACCAGCACTACAGAGGCTCCTCTTGCCCTTACAGGGCAGCAGAGGAGGCAGAACCAGGGGGTCCAGCAGGGCAGGCAGCATTACAGCCCAGGAGATCCAGATACAGCAGCACCCCCCCCCCTCTGCACCCCCCCAATGCTGTCTCCAGAGGCTGCCTTACTCCCTCACTCTTCTAATGCACAGCCCACCATTTTCTCATATTATGTTAGCAGGGTATGGATGAGTTTGTACAACTTATTATAGTTTTATATATAAATATATATATATATATATATATATATACAGTAAAATCCCTGTTATCCGGCACCCACAGGGACTCCCTATTGCCAGATACGTGTAGTTTCCGGTTAAGCGGCAGTCCCCAATTTTAAGGGTCTAAAGGACCCTTAAACCCCTCAAAATGCCTTTAAAAGGCATTAGCACCTAAACCAGGCCATTTAGGGCCCCCAAAAAAATATTAGGAAAAAAGGAGTAAAAGCTTTAGATAAACGGGCTACGTGCCCATTCAAAGACACACAAGGTCGAAGCTCCCTTAAATGCGAACGCTGCCTATGCGCCTATTGCTGACGTCATAGGTAAGCGACGCTGCGTATTACGTGACGTTTTGAATTTGGGGAATTAATGCCGGTGCCAGTCGCTTGAGAGTCCCGGTTAGTAGGGTGCCGGACAACCGGGATTCTACTGTATATATATATATATATATATATATATATATATATATATATGGTATATATACATTATATATATTTATATATGTATAATATATATAATTAGGTGAACTGTGAGCTAGTTATTAAAATTTTTACATACATATATATATATATATATATATATATATATATATATATACATATATACGTGTGTGTACATGTTTTTTAAATAATAAGTAGTTATTTATTCATATAAACCAAAAAACAAGTGCCTCATACTGACGTATGCTTTATTATATAACCTAAAGAACATATTTTAGATTTTTAAAACAGTAAAGAAGTCTTTGGGGGAAATCGAACTCAGGATCTTTCGCTCCACAGGCAGCTGCTTTACTTACAGAGGTTATTTAAAAAGCATTTCCTGCTAGAATACAGTGAAGTAGTTATAATGATTCAGTCACTGCCTGATTCAGTGACTGAAAGCTTGTGCACCTGAATCTAATTAATTATTCATTGTTCCGCGCGGTGCAGAGATCATTAGAAATTCAGCAGAGGCAACTCACTGAAATAGCCTGACTTCAATTGAAAATAATGCAGAGCACATGTAGGGGACTTTCGTTGTCCGTTTACCAAATAATACTTGAAGTTCACTGGTCTTTATTTATCAGATCCTTATATTTTACCTCCCATCTCTAAACCATACCCCCAGCTGTCTCTCTTAAAGAGTAATAGTCACTCTTTTCAGGTAAACATGTGCATTGTGAAAATATGTTACAAATTGTACAGAGCTGAGGTAAGTTTTCCTGTTAGTGTATATCTTTTCAAGAATATGTGTCTTGGTGTTATTTAGAGGAGGGGATCTTTCCTGTTTTGTCACTGCCAACAGTGGCATGCGGCAGCCATTAGGTGATGCGATACTTGCTCACAGAGACTTTCTTAAATTTGTTCTTTGGGTGAGGCAGATAAGCTTTACATAGTCAAATTGTGGCGTGCGCAGCGCATCACTACTTTAGTATGTAAAGCTTATCATTTGCCACTACCCTAATCCTAAACCCTAACCCCTAAACCTAAACTTAATCCTAAGAATTTCATCCTAAGAATTTCAAGAAACAGGAAAGGTCTGGGGTGGGTATTGGGGGAAGAAAGACGACTTAGGAAGGGGTTATGGGCAAATAAGAAAATTAACAGGGCAAGTGGCTGAGGGAGGGGGATTTTTGTGAGAAAGGTTATTTTGCGAGTGGCTCTGAGGGAGGGGAGTAGGTGGCACTGAGTGAGTTGGCTCCATTCACTAGCTCTGCCAATGTTAAAATGCCTCACTAATGGATCTTGCAATTGTACAGTTCAACAGACTTATTACTGAGTTCCTGATCATAGCAACAAGCTGCCAGTAGTAATTTAGGCAAAGGAAATAGTTTTTAATGCTTACCCCAAAGTGAGTACATTTGCTACTAAGTAAAGTATTAATTTCTGCCGCCAAAATCTAGAATTCTCTGTTTATCTACAATATGCTTTCCCTGCACATTGCATCGATCCGAGCCTTGGACAGAAGGACATGAACCCTGCAAATCTTTCGTAGTCCGTTTAAAAGTATGTTACTTTCTGAGCATGGAAATAGGGAGTGATCTCAAGTTTATAAAGTAGATAAAAGGGAAACTATAAAGCAGGCATATTTTGAAACCATAGTAAAGTATGTTAGTAAAAGCCTTTCATAAATATCTGTATAATTACTTACATTTTAAGTATTTTTCTGCTCCACTGTATTTATCCATGTCTGGGTCTCCCTCAGTGCAGGGTCACCGGCTTTTGGCTCTTTCTCCTTGAAGTGTCTTTCTCCTAAATATTACACCTCTCTGTATATGAGCTGTATGCACTGGGGTACTGCTGGGTAGTGTTCTCACCCTAAAATAAATCATGACGGCAGCTAGGGACCCTGCCATGAAGATGGGCAGGAGCAGGAGAGGACAAGATAAATGCCTACAATATCTCAGAGAAATTATTACAAATCTAAGTATTATTTTGAGATTATATTCAGAGGCTTGAATTGACATTCTTTTACTGTGATTATGCTACATTTCAAAACATGCCACCATTTTAGTGTCCACTTAACCCTCAGAATAACAAACACCAGGGCCGGATTTACATTTATGGCATCCCTAGCCACAGACTAATTAGAGGCCTCATGGATGCACAAGCGAACGTAAAGCTCTGGTCCTCATATTGTCCACCAATACCAATATGCTGCACACTATATATATATATATATATATATATATATATATATTCATATATATATCCATATATATATATATATATATTCATATATATATATATATATATTCATATATATATATATATTCATATATATATATATATATTCATATATATATATATATATATATATTCATATATATATATATATATTCATATATATATATATATATATTCATATATATATATATTCATATATATATTCATATATATATATATATATTCATATATTCATATATATATATATATATACATATATATATATATATATATATATTCATATATATATATATATTCATATATATATATATTCATATATATATATATATTCATATATATATATATATATATATTCATATATATATATATATTCATATATATATATATATATATTCATATATATATTCATATATATATATATATATATATATATATATATATATAATATATTCATATATATATTCATATATATATATATATATATATATTCATATATATATTCATATATATATATATATATATATATTCATATATATAACGATTTTATTCATTGACACACACACATAACATCTACATTGTTTGAATACATTCTCCACACACAAGTAACTGTTGATGATATAATTAATTGTATTATTTATTTATTAAGGGGCTACTGAAGGGACAGATTGTATCAGATTTATCAGAGCCGTACCTCTCCCCAGACCACACCCGGGTGACATCAACACAATGGGGCACATACGTAGCACTCAGGGAAGCACTGATTGGCTATCTCCATAAGACTCCAATTGATGCTTCACACCCCACATTTTATAGTTTGATAGCCAAGTCTCCAGTTCATTGCTCATGTTGGTAGGATAGCCTGTAGGAAAAGTCTTGTAATTCAAAAACATTCTTTAGAAATTCAAAAAAGATTTCAATATACATCTCAAGAACTTATTAATGGTGCCATGCATTGTCTGGCAACATCACGGTCCTTTGTAATTACTACCTGGCAATAGTGGTAACAGGTAGCACAATTTTGGTGCAAGAGTATTATGAACTCTCTTCTATGTATTACATTAATTCCTCTTTTGAAAGCTTTATCAATTTCTTATTATTATGTTTTTTTTCCCTTCAATTATATATATATATATATATATATATATATATATTTCAATAATTTTCATTGGTTTACAAGTAAATGTAACATAAAACAGAAGGGAAAACAATATCAGTAACAAGCCATGGCATGTATAATGTCAAGGTAAAAAATACAATAAAAAATATAAACATGGCCCGAGGATATATAATATTAATTTACAAGTGAGTATCACCATCAACCATTTTCCTTTTTCAACAATAAAAATATATAACAAAACAAAAGGAAGAAGAAGAGGAAAGGAAGGAAGTGAAGGCGCATTATTTTATTATATATTAATTTTAATCTTTTATTTTATTTTTTATTTATTTTTCAAATGTTTAAGGTTAGAACCATAAAAACTAAGAACGTCAACTCACAGTTTATTCCAATCTCCATTAAGGATGTCAGGCCCCACGTTCCTTGATTTTGTAGGGGTGTTGTGTAAGAAAGTTTAGTACAGAAATATATGAAAAGAATATACGGAAAGAAGTGTCCAAAAGATATGAGATATAAATAAAACATCCTAACATATAGGTAATTGAATACACAATATAAAGCATAATTCCTCTAAGACTCAATAATTTTTTATCTATTTGGCCATTCTGGGGACCTGTAAATAAGAGAAGTAAGACTGTGCTGTATTGTTGAGGTGATTATGGTGCTTACAGGACCTGAGGGAAGAGGAGAGCTTGGTGTTAGGTGGCAGTAAGAGGCAAAGTTAGTATAATGAACTGACGCCTCCTGCATGTCAGTGTGGATAGAGGAGCAGGGTGGTGCAGACACAGTAAACTTGCCCCCGGATACAAGTGCCCTGTTTATTTAATTATAGTGCATTACACTGCAAGCCTCCCCACCCTCAAAAAAAGAACATGCTCTCTGTGCCATTTAGAGAAACCAGATTCTATGTGTCAAATGTAAATAAAACAACATTTACCTTATTATGCAAATGAGCCACCCCTCTTGGGAAGGCCCCTCTAATTGGCTGCTTTGTTTGCCTGGTGAGAAAGATATCTATGTCATGGTAAATTAACGTGGTTAAAGGAATATGGAAGGTTTCTGGATGTCACAAGGAGTATAATATCCCTGAGTATCTATTTACTTTTATGTACTTTATTTTATTAATAAGGGCTTAAAAGCTCTGTTTTTTTTTTCTGCCTAAAATCATACAACGTGTACCTGTTTGGATCTGCCCTCTGTTGCTCATTGTTTAAAATGAGCCTGTCAGGGACTTCTCTCAAGTTGCAGAATGTTGTTACTGATTGTTTTCTACTAGACAGTGCAACTCTTTTACTTACAAGCACACTGTCTTCGTGAGCTGCAGAGAGGAGAAACCAGTTAGGAACTATTTGTAAGATGTTAAGCAGAAAAATCAGAGCTTTTAAGCACTTCTTAATAAAATAAAGTATACAAAGCAAAGAGATACATAGCGATATTATATTATTGAAGGTGATCCATTAAATGCATAGAAGTGATTTATTTCTCAGGAGGGCAATTCGATCATTTGCATAAAATTTTAAACCAAACCTTCTTCTACTTTGTAATAGATAGATTATCAATCAAGCCCATCTTAAGACCCTTCCTGTAAATTAGTGCTGACCGACTGGTGGCCCCCGCGCTGGATGCAGCCCACTAGCTGAATTCTGTGGCCTAGTAACATCAATCACTGGGAACAATCAAATTACTTATTATTAACATATAACTATATTTTAAACTTCGGAGCAGTATAAATCCAGCCCCCCTGCTTACTAGCCAATAAAAAATGTCTATAATCTGCAAAGTACGCTTTGACCACAAGATGGCACTAGAGTGATTAATTAAAGCACGTTGCATTTTTATTTTAACTCTATAGAAACCAGACTGGGCTGTCACCAGCATCTCCAGTGGCCCAATAAAAGGCCAATCCTTAGCAACACTGGCGTAATGCACTGAAACCAATATTGATATTGATATTAATCCCTTTGCTTATAGAAATTCTCTTCGTCTTCTGCTGTCGGAGTCATGCAAATCTTTCCAGGAAATAGAAGCATCTAAAATCCTCTACAAATCACTGACTCATAAAGTTACTACATTCTGTAGTATCTGTTACTCTGTGTCCCGCCATGTTTCATGTGCAATGTGACTTGTCTTAAGGTGACACAGCAAAGGTCTAGAAGTTATTGCAGAAATTAAATGCCCCCTCAAATATTTTTTTTAGAACAACCAATTGCTATTATATTTATTTTTATGTTCATTTGACATTTCTGCAATAACTGTGGCCTTTGCTGTGTCCCTCAAAGCCATAGGTTATATTATACATGCTAAGCAGATAGAAGTCCACGGGCTTTATTTTATATCAAGGGACAATTAGATGCTTGTCTTATATTAATGTTTTCATTGGGTGACTTAATATTTTTTATCCTCCTCAATGTCATTTTCAAATAGAATATCCACTTCATTTACTTCTAAGGAGCCCTGAGCTTTTAAAACTTACATTTGCCTTCGGCGGTTATGCTTCTCTCCACTCCTATTACGTATCCAGACGGTAAAAGTAGATCTGCCCATGAGGCTGTTTTAAATTATTTTCTGACTAGTGTAGGTTTGATCGCAGTGCGCATTAAAGAGAATGAGGCAGATAAAGACTTCCATGAGGACAGCCCACTGGACCAACGCCTTGGAGACCTGATCTGGGGTGGAGAAAAGCAAATCTGCTAAAGTCTAAGGGCCTCATTCAATTGCGATTTGGCCAATTGAATAAGGCTCTAAATAAGCATATAACATATATTTTTTAAAGAAGTTTTTAGTTAGGGCAAACCTTGCTTTTGGATAGATGTTTACTAACTAAAAACTTATTTAAAAAGTATATGTTATGTGCTTATTTAGCACCCTATTCAATTGGCCAAATCGCAATTGAATGAGGCCCTAAAACAATAAAAATCAACAATTAATTTTAAAAGCTATACAGATTTTTTTATTCATCAAATACGGATTTTGTTGCTGGTCACTTATTACCTTGAGAGTCACGCACTGCTCCTGATAATATTTGGCAACGCTTGAGGGAAAAATTTGCACCAATCCTATAACTGATGATAAAGCGCTAACTAACTATTAGCCATGACCAAGTCATTATTTCTCAATCAAACTCTTAAACTTAGCACGATTTACGTCAATACTTTTATTGCATGAAAGTTCATTTTAAGGATAAGATAAAATGATAAGATTTGAGATTACAAATAAACAATAATAATAATCACCTTTGGATTATCGACCACTCTTATGTCTACTGGCCAGGAGGGGAGCTGCAGCTTACGACAATGGAACTCCCCTGGCCGACCAAGTGGATCTGTGACCATGTCTCTTCCCCGCTCCCCTATGTCTCTTTTCCCCTATCCTGTGTGTTTCTTCCCCCTCCCCTGTGTCTCTCCTCCATCCCCTGTCTATTCCCCGCCCTCTGTCTCTTTCCCCCCTTATCCTGTCTTTCTCCCCCCTTCTCCATGCCCTGTGTCTCTTTCCCCCATCCTATCCTGTGTCTCTCCCCCCTACCCTGTGTCTCTTCCCCTGCCCTGTGTCTCTCCCTTCTCTCCCCCCTGCCCGGTGTCTCTCCCTCCTCTTTGCCTAACCTGTGTCTCTCCCCCCTCCCCTGTGTCTCCCCCCCCCCCAACAGCTGCAATGTCTCCACCCTCTCCTGTGTGTCTCCCCCTCCCCTGTGTTTCTTCCCCATCCCCTTTGTCTCCTTCCCCCATCCCGTGTCTATTACCTCCTCCCTTGTGTCTCTTTACCCTATGTGTCTTTCCTCCCTCCCGTGTCTCTTCCCCCCTCCCCTGTGTCTCTTCCCCCTCCTCCCTGCCCTATGTCTCTTTCCCATTATCCTGCTTCTCTTCCCCCTCAACAGCCGCCCTGTCTCTCTTCCCCTCTCCAGTGTGTCTCCCCTATCCCCTGTGTCTCTTCCCCCTCCTCCCTCCCCTGTGTCTCTCGCCCCTGTCCTGTGTCTCTTCCCCCTCCTCCCTTCCCCTGTGTACTCTTCGCCCCTGTCCTGTGTCTCTTCCCCCCTCCTCCTCCCTGTTTCTCTCTGCCCCTGTCCTGTGTCTCTTCCCCCTCCTCCCTCTCCTGTGTCTCTCCGCCCGTGTCCTGTGTCTCTTCCCCCCTCCTCTCTCTCCTGTGTCTCTCTGCCCCTGTCCTGTGTCTCTTCCCCCTCCTTCCTCCCCTGTGTCTCTCCGCCCCTGTCCTGTGTCTCTTCCCCCTCCTCCTCCCCTGTGTCTCTCTGCCCCTGTCCTGTGTCTCTTCCCCCTCCTCCCTCTCCTGTGTCTCTTCCCCCCTCCTCCCTCTCCTGTGTCTCTCCGCCCCTGTCCTGTGTCTCTTCCCCCTCCTCCCCTCACCCTCTGTCTCTTCGCCCCTGTCCTGTGTCTCTTCCCCCCCTCCTCCCTCCCCTGTGTCTCTCCGCCCCTGTCCTGTGTCTCTTCCCCCCTCCTCCTCCCCTGTGTCTCTCCGCCCCTGTCCTGTGTCTCTTCCCCCCTCCTCCCTCTCCTGTGTCTCTCTGCCCCTGTCCTGTGTCTCTTCTCCCTCCTCCCCCCCCTGTGTCTCTTTGCCCCTGTCCTGTGTCTCTTCCCCCCTCCTCCTCCCCTGTGTCTCTCTGCCCCTGTCCTGTGTCTCTTCCCCCTCCTCCCCCCCCCTGTGTCTCTTTGCCCCTGTCCTGTGTCTCTTCCCCCCTCCTCCTCCCCTGTGTCTCTCTGCCCCTGTCCTGTGTCTCTTCCCCCCTCCTCCCTCCCCTCTGTCTCTTCGCCCCTGTCCTGTGTCTCTTCCCCCCTCCTCCCCCCCCCTGTGTCTCTTTGCCCCTGTCCTGTGTCTCTTCCCCCCTCCTCCTCCCCTCTGTCTCTTCGCCCCTGTCCTGTGTCTCTTCCCCCCTCCTCCCTCCCCTGTGTCTCTCCGCCCCTGTCCTGTGTCTCTTCCCCCCTCCCTCATCATCCTCCCCTGTGTCTTCTCTCACCCTGTCCTGTGTCTCTTCCCCCCCTCCTCTCTCTCCTGTGTCTCTCTGCCCCTGTCCTGTGTCTCTTCCCCCTCCTCCCTCCCCTGTGTCTCTCTTGACCTGTCCTGCTGTCTCTACCCCCCCTCCCTCTCCCCCTATGTCTCTCTGCCCCTGTCCTGTGTCTCTTCCCCCTTCTCCCTCCCCTGTGTCTCTTTACCCCTTTCTGTCCCTTGCACCACACTTCTTACAAATAGTTTCTGTAGTGCCCATGTGTTCCCACTGGATCGTTACACAGTACGTAATCTATTATATGTGATATATATGCAAAATTCAGGAAATAGAAAATGTCTCCAGGGACATTTGGAATAATTAATAGCGTCATGTAGCTTTCACTGAGGTTTTAAATACAAGTCTGGACGGTCTTTGGAGGTTTTAATGCCTGATGTTTCTGAAGCATCAAACCCTTATTTAAGGGCATACCCCGAACCTATGCGGTTTCAAATGTCTAGTCTAATAGCTACAACAAACCAATGGCCTTGTCTGAATACTATGAGACTATGGCCTCTCTGATATATTAGTAGCCTTGTCTGGCCTCTCTGGAGTATCAGTAGCCTACTCTGGCCTCTCTGAAGTATCAGCGGTCTTAGTGTGAAATGAAGGGTCTTGTCTGGTTGCTTGGAAGCTTCAGGCACTTATTTGGGCTTCAAGGGCGTAGGCTGTAGTTTCAAGGAACTTGATAAAGAAAGTTTTCTATTGTATTTCTAAAAGATATTACATTTCATAAGTACTCACACAGAAAGGTTAAAGCTATGCAATGGGCAAATATCCTGATCTTTTAGTTAGCATGGCACGGGTATTGTCTACTGCTTTCTTAAGTAACATTAGATTACAATATCAGAAAGGTTGGTTTCTTAATAAAAGACAGAAAGTTCCTGTTGCCACTAACTTTCAAAACATGGAAGTAAAAGAACAATGTGTGACTGGGAACAAAAATATGTATAATGTCAGAATGAGAGCTTGCAGATAATGACTCAAACTTATCAAGTAAATTCAGTATTAAAGGACCACTCTATAAAATTATGTTTTTTTTTTAAAAGACACACTTCCCTTATAGGTGGTATGCAATAGAATCCGAATTTAGTATACTATTAAAAAAAGTATTTACTTTTTAAATGTTTTATTTTTATTCCATGTGGCATCATTTGCAGCTCTGATCAAGCACTACATGTCCCTACTGACTCGCCCTAAGAGGCTTCTATGTATATTATAGGGTGTGATAGGCTCACTCACAGATCCTGGAGAAACAGTGTGCACTAAACCCCCCCATAATTTCCATAGAAGTCTACTAAAGTGGCACAACAGCAAAGGAGGACATTTACTGCTTGATCAGAGCTGTAAACATAATTGCAGGAAATTGCATATATGTATATATATTTATATATGTATATATATATATATTATATTTATTATATAATAATATGCTCAATTCTCATTGTTTGCATACCGCCTACAGGCACTATACATTTAAAACTAAAACCTACTTTAATACAATGACCTTTGTAACACTGAACTTGGACCTCTCCTGTTTTCTGACTGCCAGCAATGGCTGCCAGGGGTCACTAGCTGGCGCAGCCGAGTTTTTGGTAAATGTCCTAGTTTTAGGGTTATGGTTAGGGTTTAGGGTTTGTGTTAGGATAGTGGTAGCTGACAAGCTTTACACTAACAATAAATTGACTAAAATCTTGGCCGCACCACCTAGTGGCCGATGGCCGCCACTGTTGGCAGCCATAAAAAATGAAAGATCCCTGAACTCGCAAGTCACATCACATGACCAGTGCCTTGCAAAAGTATTCTCCCCCTTTGGCATTTTTCGTGTTTTGTTGCACAACCTGGAATTAACATGGATTGTTTGAGGATTTGCATTATTTAATTTACAGAACATGCCCACAACTATGAAGATGTTTTTTTTTTTTTTTTATTGTGAAGCGAACAACAGATAGGACAAAATAACAGAAAAAGTAAATGTGCATAACTATTCACCCCCCCTAAAGTCAATACTTTGTAGAGCCACCTTATGCAGCAATCACAGCTCCAAGTAGCTTTGGATAAGTCTCTATGAGCTTGCCACATCTTACCACTGGGATTTTTGCCCATTCCTCCTTGCAAAACTGCTCCAGCTCCTTAAAGATCGCTGTTCCCAAGCACAAACCATCCAACTTGAAGTCTGACCACAGATTTTCAATTGGATTGAGGTCTGGGCTTTGACTAGGCCATTCCAACACATTTACATGGTTCACCTTAAACCACTCAAGTGTTGCTTTAGCAGTGTGTTTGGGGTCATTGTCCTGCTGGAAGGTGAACCTCCGTCCTAGCCTCAAATCACGCACAGAGTGGTACAGGTTTTGCTCAAGAATATCCCTGTATTTAGCACCATCCATCTTTCCCTCAACTCTGACCAGTTTCCCAGTCCCGGCTGCTGAAAAACATCCCCACAGCATGATGCTGCCACCACCATGTTTCACGGTGGGGAGGGTGTTCTTTGGGTGATGTGATGTGTTGGGTTTGCGCCAGATATAGCGTTTTCTTTAATGGCTAAAAGTACAATTTTAGTCTCATCAGACCAGAGCACCTTCCACCATACATTTTGGGAGTCTCCCACATGCCTTTTCACAAACTCAAAACACTCCATTTTGTTTTTTGCTGAAAGTAATGGTTTTTTTCTGGCCACTCTGCCATAAAGCCCAACACTATGGAGCGTACGGCTTATTGTCGTCCTATGTACAGATACACCAGTCTCTGCTGTGGAACTCTGCAGCTCCTCCAGGATTACCTTAGGTCTCTCTGCTGCCTCTCTGATTAATGCCCTCCTTGCCTGGTCCGTGAGTTTTGGTGGGCGGCCGTCTCTTGGCAGGTTTGCTGTTGTGCCATGTTCTTTCCATTTGGTTATGATAGATTTGATGGTGCTCCTGGGGATCATCAAAGATTTGGTTATTTTTTTATAACCTAACCCTGACTTGTACTTCGCAACAACATTGTCCCTTACTTGTTTGGAGAGTTCCTTGATATTCATGGCAGTGTTTAGTTAGTGGTGTCTCTTGCTTAGGTGTTGCAGCCTCTGGGGCCTTTTCAAAAAAGGTGTGTATATGTAATGACAGATCATGTGACACTTAGATTGCACACCAGGTGGACATCATTTCACTAATTATATGACTTCTGAAGTAATTGGTACACCAGAGCTTTTTTATGGGCTTAATAACAAAGGGGGGTGAATACAATACGCAACTTTCCAACTTTCTGTTTTCTATTTTTTTTAAATAGTTGTTATGTACATAGTTTTCTCATTCTCACTTCACCAACTTGTGTTTCTGATCCATCACAAAGGAAATTCAGATTAACAAAACATTGAATTTAAGGCTGTAATGTAACAAAATAGGTAAAAAGTCAGGGGGGGGGAATACTTTTGCAAGACTCTGTAGTTATTTAAGTCCTGTATATCTGACATGCACAGTCAGTGACTTTGGAATTAGAGGTTGCATGTCACATGAATACACCCACAATATTATTCACTTTTATTTCCTTGAAAGCATAGTTATTGTTCTGCATAACATGAGCTTTCCACACCCTGCTGAGCCTAGATGTGATTGTGAAACATGACTTCTTCCTAAATGGGCAGAGCGTTATGACATCATCCACATGGGCCACACACCAGCCTTGTACAGAGATCAACAGAACTTATCAGACAACTGTATAATAAAAAATTTGTGTAAGTTGAAAAATGGCATAAAGCTTGATTAAAAAGAAAAAAAATGTTGAATGCCTCCGCTGGGCCTTGGAGGCATCCATGAAACTTTGGTGAGTAAGTGACAGAGAAGTGTTTACATTACTCTTTAACTTAAATGACGCAAAAGCAGTCATATATTTCCAAAAAACACAGTTTGAAGAATTACAATAAAAATAGAATAAAAAATAAGCAACTTGTTTAAAAAAAAAAAAAAATCTAATAGAGCCTCTAATTTATTACCTTTATATGTAATTATAGTTCAACCGGTACCATGCTGTTTCTGCTAATCAACTTGCTGATGCTTGAGCAGAGTCTGTCTGCACAATGGTAATGTAGCAGCTAAAACTGACAGTGCTTTCAGCGGTGGGGGACTAAGGAAAGCTCATAAGTTTACAAGGACTCACCCTCCTGAAAAAGTTCAAGATATAATTCAGTTGAGAATAAAAATGGAGCCGCACAGTAAAATCATAAATACGTAAAAAAGGGACACCTAATATGTTTTTCTTTGTTGCATCAGGGGTTGCAAAAGGGTATTTGATAGTGAGTCAGAGTGTGTTTTATTTTGTCAAATAAAAGTCTCAGATCACAAAAACATATTCAGAAGTTTAACTGTTCTTGCCAACCAATGAAATCTACAGACTAAAGTATGCTTTGTGCATTTCCTATCAGTTTCCAGTTTTTGAAGAGGTTTTACTTAATATTTATTCATGCAAATTATATATTTTGGACTGCTAAAACTTGTATTTTAAATGCTTGAAAAAAAGGATTTGTGTTCCATGTCCCCTTTAAAAATCTAATGGTTGTTGTTTTTATCTATTGATTATATCTAAAATCATTATCCCAAGTGTATTAATTGAAAAACCTACACAGTGGTACCTTGGTACTCATCTGCTTCAAAACTCGTCAAACTGGTCTTCGATGAGTTTTTGATGAGCAGAAATTGCTTTGACAGTCTGTCACGGACCCCTTTTCCAGTTCCTGTATCTTAGCCCATTGAGCCACCATAAAGGGCACGCTGCTTGTCTCCAGCCACTATGTACCATCCATTGTATTGTAATATGGTTTTGTCGCACTACTTGCCAGATAAAGTTAATGTACTCTATTTGAGGTCTGGAACATTAGACATGGAGACAGCATATGTGTATTTGGAGGTTGGCCTATTGTTCACAGGTGCCAGACAAGATGCCAGACTATTAAACTCCATGTGGAGTTAATCTCCTGTGTTTGTCTGCCACTCCCTGTCATTGTTGTGTTGTATACACCCCCCCCCCTCTGTATCTAACCCCTATAAATATTGTTGACTTTGCAAAAATAAATCAGTTCACTGCTGAGTCATATGAGAAATGGTATGGTCTCTTATTTTGCTCCTGGTGGCTGCGATACTGATCATGTCTCCACCCTGCAAGTAACCTGTCCTGATCACTACAACAGGAATGTTACTGAGACTCCTGGTAGTGCTGATTCCTGATGGAGATACTTGACTGATATAGAAGCCATATATGAGGGTGCTGGTGCAGAGATTTCCAAGAACCCAACGGTCCTTGTGGGTAGATAACCTGTAGTCTATAGTCACAACTGGTTGGCAGTGCTGGTACTCTTTCTTGGTTCTTGTAGTGCTTGCTGTAGCCTGCATGAGTCAATTTACATTACTTGTCCTGTTTGTCACTCGTCGTTCCTTCAGGAACCAATTGACAAGGAGTACTAAGGTACCACTGTATATAAAATGACAACATGTTTTGATGTTCTTGACATAACGCGGACAGAATCCACCACTATATAGACATCAGGCTTATAATACAGTAAGACAGGACAGCGTGTGCCTGGTAAACACGAGCCCAGGTAATTAGAGGGATGTTAACTCCTTATATATTATAAAAGGTAATTATCCTATTCTACCTCTGCATTTTCAAGGAAAGAGCAAAAACCTTACATTTCCAAGTTTCAAGAAAACAAGAACAAATAACTCAAATATTCTAGTTACATCTCCCATTTATAAGTAGCAAGATGGCGGATATTGTAACTATTTTGTAATAGTAAATAATTAAAGGGCAACTGTGTTATTTTTCTCTATTTTTTTTGAATAACTAAACTTTGAAGGGCCATTTACCTCGCTGTAAGTGCTCTTCATGGGTGAAAGAGCACAAGATTGTATGATAAAATGTTCTATTTTGTTTTAATTACACTAATAAAAAATAAAATAGTCTTTAAAAAAAAAAATCCTGTGATGTGGCCAAATTGTTCTGAATTAAGTGACCCTTTAATCTGCGAATGATTAAAGAAAATAAATAAAATAAACACACTCTTTATATTTAATAGGAACTTGTTCGCCATAAATGAAAGTATCATAAAATGTTTATGCTGTCTCTCTCTTCTCTCTGTCCTGTCTCTCTCTCTCTCTCCTGTCTCTCTCTCTCTCTCTGTGCTCTCACTATCTCTCTCTCACTCCGGTCTCTCTCTCTCTCTCTGTGTCCCTTCTCTCTCTCCATCTGTCCTGTGTATCTCACTATCTCTCTCTGTACTTCTCTCTCTGCCCTGTCTCTCTCTCTATATATGTATGTGTTCACTCTCTGTCCTGTCTCTCTCTATCTATGTGCTCTCTCTCTCTGCCTTGTCTCTCTCTCTGTCTATCTATATGCTCTCTCTCTCTGTCCGGCCTCTCTCTCTATATATGTATGTGCTCACTCTCTGTCCTGTCTCTCTCTATCTATGTGCTCTCTCTCTCTCTCTCTCTCTCTCTCTCTCTCTCTCCCTGTCTCTCTCTCTCCTGTCTCTCTCTGTCTCCTGTGAACCTTTCTCTCTATGTCTCTGCCTTGTCTCTCTCTAGCTGTGTCCTGTGTATCTCTCTGTCCTGTCTCTCTCCCTGTGCTCTCACTCTCTT